>WNWU01000017.1:19950475-19966283 GCA_012654045.1 Ptyas mucosa | reverse complement strand
AAGAAGAAGAAGAAGAAGAAGAAGAAGAAGAAGAAGAAGAAGAAGAAAGCAAGAATAGAGTAGGAGAGGAGAGAGTGGAGTGGAGTGGAGTGGAGTGGAGTGGAGTGGAGTGGGAGAGGAGAGGAGAGGAACTGAGAGGAGAGGAGATGTAATTCTTTTCCGGGTCTGCAATGCTTCTTTTCAACCAGTTTAGCCAACAAGCATGCAAGCTGAAGTTGATAGGAAATGTGGTCCAACACATCAGGAGGATATCAAGTAGGAGAAAGTTGTTTAAATATGTATTTGATCTATATTGAAAATACCTCCTAGTTTAAATGGAAGTTTGTTGCAGAAAAAAATGAATATAGAGCAAAGTATAATGGAGGAGAGAGGATAAGAGGAATTTGATCAGTGATGCCTGGGATGAAAACTGTTGGGTTTGGCAAATAATCTGCCACTTGCACATCATCAAAATCTGTAAAAAGCACAGGGAGGAAAAACAAAGATCCAAAAGAAAGAGTTCAAATTCCTGTAAAATTGGCATGTGTATTCTTTTGCCTGTAGACACACTTGTACAATTCTTTCTCAAAACCTTAAAATCTTAAATAATTGAATGAATGAATTGTTGGGTTAAATAATTAAAATAAAACCATCAACACCCCTTATACAGGGGAAAACAGACAACTGTTTTCCAGGATCCCTATTTGATTTGTTGCCAAATATTATAAATGATGAGCAAGATCAAACATCCTCTAATATTTGACTATGTTTAAGTTGGATTCACATTGTGCAGCCTTTCAAACAGAGGGTTTTTCTCTGTACCATGGGACATTAGGTTATCCCAGATATAGATCTTTATCTCTTTATGTCCTTAAAATGTTGCTGGTTTCTTGCAAAGATCATGAGGCTTATATGCAAGGCACTGTTGGGATAAGGAGACAGCTTCTTGGGCAGTGAAATCATCTTCAGTGCACTCCTGCTGAAATAATAAATGCCAATGGATTTTCTGAGTGCATCATCATCATCATCTTCACCTTCATCATCATCTATATGTGCAATAAGAAAGAATAATTACTTTGTAGAAAGCTTTATTATGAGATATCAAAGGTCTAATTTTTAAGCATAGGGGTCTCCTTAAGATGATGTTTTATTTCCATGTTTATAACTTTAGACTGTCCTTGGGAAACAAGCAGCTCTGAGTTACATCAAACCAATACCAATCAACGATGTTTCTCTATCAATGCAATATCCTGCCAACCCGAGTATAATATCCCATCACCTCGTATCAAGTTAAGGAATTTATCTATGCTGTTAATAGCTCTTCCATCACAAAATCTCAGAACTTGCTTTGCAAAGAAAAAGCGAGGTTAATTGATCCAATCTATTAGACTGGGCAGTAGCTACATTTGTTGTCATATTTATAGCTAATCCTTCCTCCAAGATTGGAATGACACTGATACTATCACGTCATAGAACTAGTTAAGCCCCATATTTCTGTCAAAAATTGGGCTGTTCTAAGCAACTTCAGGCCTCTTTTTTTCTGGAATAATTATACATGGGGCAGGCAGGCAATGAATTTGGAAAACATCCGCTTCAAATAACTGATGTTAACACAATGGACTCAGTTTGCTCTTTACGCTCAAATAAAGGACGTTTATTAGGGCATGCGAGTTTATTGCGGGAGAACAAATAGCAGGTGTAACAATATGTTGCTAAATGAAGAATTCCTGTTCAACTTTTAAGTAGTTTAACATTCTCCCTGTGATGCTTTCTCAATAACTAGCTAGAATTACATGCTCATTAAATCTTTATTATGCGGTTACTAAACTTTCTCCCCCAGTATATTTTTTCTCCTCCAAAAAGAACCTTTTCACTTCTGCAGATCCTGGAATTCCACTGAGCATTGGTGTTATTTACAATTTGTGGCATCCAAACTTAAATGAATCTCTATTTGTAACATTTGGTTTGGTTGAAATGGGTTTTTTCTCTTCTTATTTTGGATGCACATCTCTGTTCTTTTATTTTACTATTCTAGCTTTTTACAATGTGAAAGGCCCAGAGTCATTGTCTTTTCTTTAAAGGAAAAAAAGCTATAGAAATACATACACAACTGCATAAAATACATATTTTGTTGTTATTATATACGGTAGGTTATTATATAGGACAATGAGTGTTATTAAGAACAAATGAACAGAAGAAAGCTTTCACTTGAATGAGTAGTTGTAAACCTGGTTGACATAACATATTAAGTCAGCATTTTGCAACCAGGATGCCTTTTAGATGCATCTTTGACTTCCAGGGCTTCACAATCATCATGGCCAATGCTGAGCATTATGGGTATTGGAATCCACATATCTGGTAGGTGCCCAGCTTGGGAAGTTGCATTAGACCCTGCTGTGCTTGTCTTGACTATCTCATGTGAATGTGATTAGGGCCAAGACTGCAATTAAGATTCCCTGTTTTAACCACAGTATTCTCATGACTTCTGTTTTGGTTTTACTGTTCTGGTTGTGGTTTCCCATGACTGTTAATTTACGCTTCAGCAAGCAGCCACTTGTCCACCCAGAAAATGAAGTTGAGCAACTGTACTAGGGAACATTTTCTGCAGCAGTACCTATGTTGCTTCCATTTATTTTCCACCCTTGCCCTTCAATGGTTGGATGGTAAATTTGGCTAAAAGAGAAAGAGACTAAGAGAAAGATTCAGTAATAGGGATTCCGATCAGGGGCTGATTAAGACTAACCGATGCTCTAAGCGCAACCCAACCATGGGGTCCCTTAGCCCTTCCATTGCTTAACAGATAAACATTAAGATTCATTAAGTGCCAGAAATTAAAGTTGAGTGTGGTAAGGAAATCACAAACACACGCACAACGAGAGAGCGAGAGAGTGAGAGCACGTGAGAGAGCGCCAGCTAGCCATCCAGCTAGCCAGCTAGACAGACAGACAGACAGACAGACAGACAGACAGACAGACAGACAAAACTATGTGGTGGCTTCTTTCCCTTGGTGTTTATTTTGTTTAATAGGTAATCTAAGGCTGATTCTGGTACTGCCAACCCTTTGAGTTAGCAATAGCAATAGTACTTAGACTTATATACCGATTTACAGCCCTCTTTGAGAGGTTTATAGATTCAACATATTGCCCTCAACAATCTGGGTCCCCATTTTACCGAACTTGGAAGGATGGAAACCTTAGTCAACCTGGAGCTGGACAGGATCAAACTCCTGACTGTGGGCAGAGTTAGACTGCAATCCTAACCACTGTGCCACCCCGGCTCTATACCAGTAGCCCAGATGAGAAGCAGTCACACATATACAAGGGGAAGGGGAACATGTGTCACATTGGTTGTAACAGTGGTTTTGTCACTAGTGCCCCCTCAGGTGGACACTGCTGTCTGCCCCCTTTCCAGTCTCTCTTACATAAACACTAAGAATGTTCCAAGTGTGACAATTATTACCCTCTGATACACCAGAAGCAAGGCGGCTGCTGAAAATGGAAGACGTGAACAAAGAAACATCTGACAGGCAGGTCCACCATTTTGTAAGGAAAAAAGATGATAAGGAAAAGTATCTCCCTCTGTACCATGGACTTTACACATTTGATAATATTTTGCCTATTATTATCAAGTTACTGTATCAATGGTAATAAATCCAAGCTCATATGGAAATGTATGTGCGTTTTGTGCATGCACACACACAAAATATGCAGGAAGGAAGATTGAAGCATGGGATGGAAACAAAGACATCTGAAAAATTAAGGATGCAACAAAAGGGTAAATTGAAAATAGCTGCCACACTCATGTTGCAGGGATTATTTGCATGAAGTCTGTGTAATGATCTTTTCCATTGTTGGGGCAAAAATAGTTCTTCACTTTTAATGGAATAACAGTAGTAACACACAGGGATATTTGCTATCTCAGGTCTGCAGGCCTGAGTCGTCCAGCTTGGATGGTGAACCTTTGACCTTGCTATGTCAGCTGGAGAAAAAAAATATATATTACTGCTTCTGTTTCATCTAAATACAGTAAGTGCAGAAGGAAAAGAAATATATTGTATATTAACATGCCTGGTCTGGTTGCATTTCATCTTCACTGGAATTTGAAATGTAGACAACATATTTTAACCTTTCTGACTGTTAGCAAATTCATGGGCTTTTGACTGCAGGATTTCTAATGGGGGAGTTCTTTCATTTATAGCCCACTGTAAAAACTGGAGTAAGTGGACTTTTGAAAGTGAGGAAAAACAACTGAAGTCCACAGTGATTAAGGGACACAAAACAATTTTTGCCCTTGGGGATTGTGTTAGAGTTTTCCCAGGAGGCATCTAGTGGGGCTTTTTAAAGATTTTATTTTAAAGCATTTGAAGAATAAAATAACCAACTATATGAGAGAAAAAAAGGAGGAAAAGGAGAAAAATATAGTTGCTGGTAACTATCAGTAAATAAACAATAGGCATAACATTTAGAACTCATTATTTCATTGATTAAATAATTAATTGAATATTTAAAACTAAAATAATGGAATCATCTTGAAAAATTATTGTAAAACACCACAAAACTCTAACCTGTAATATTTATACTGATGTTACCACTATTTATCATTAGCTAAAATTAAAAACACATGGTGTTATTACATAGTAATGTATGCACACACACACACACACACAAATATTTAGTAGAAGCAGTATTAAGATCTGACTATCCTCCCATTGTATCTGCCTTACTTAGGCTCAAATTATTTATAAAAATAAAATTACATCTGGTTACTACTTTACATCAAATATTTCTACCTTAAAAGCAGTACTTTAAATATTTAAATTTGCCTTTTTTGGGGTGACATGTACTATATAGGGAAGCATTCTTGCTTAAATTTAGCCAGATTTCTATTTTGGATGAATAATGTTAGTTTTGCCTTCTGTTGCGTAGTCCCAGCATTTCATTTCCCAGACTAATATTATCAGCAAAGTGTCTATTTTCCAACATTGGCCCAAATATGTCCTCACAGCCTTCAGAGTATATCTTAATGAATTGTGATGGTTTCCCCCCAAAAAAGTACTAGAAATAAATACACAGCATTTTTAAATAAAAAAGAAAGAGTTTTAATTGAAACCTAGCTGGCTTTGTGCCTAAGGTGGGACTATAACTCACAGTCTCCCAGTTTTTAGCCTGATGCTTTAACCACTACACCAGACTGACACTCTCAATGACCTAATTAGTGAACAGCAGTTATTCTGAGTTCTAAGAGCCGAGGTTGCACAGTGGTGTTGTACTGCAGGCTACTTCAGCTGACTGCTAGCTGCAGTTCAGCAGTTCAAATCTCACCAGGCTCAAGGTTGACTCAGTTTTCCATCCTTCTGAAGTGGGTAAAATGAGGACCCAGATTGTTGGGGGCAATATGCTGACTTTGTAAACCACTTAGAGAGGGCTGTAAAAGCATCATGAAGCGGTATATAAGTCTAAGTGCTATTGCTACTGTGTTTCCCCAAAAATAAGACCCTGTCTTATATTTTTTTGAACCCCGAAATAAGCACTTGGCCTTATTTTCGGGGAAGTCTTATTATTTTGGGCCGCATGGAGCAAAATGGGGCTCCTCTTGCCATCTTACCTAATTTCCAGCTCTGTGTTTAAATATTTTCGGGGAAACAGGGCATTGCTAACGAGGCCTACTCTAAGGTTCTTCTGAATAAGGTATTGTCTACAGCTTCTAATCAAGGTAGGAGGAACTCCACTGAATTTATTGGGGCTGACTTTGGAATTAACACGTTTCAACTTTTTATTTATTTATTTCATTTGAATTATATGACCCCCCCATCTTATTAAATAGATTGTGAGATTGAGGTGATATGAGTGGCAAATAAATCAAGTACATACATACCTATTGGTACATAGTACATACATACAACTCTTGCTATCCAGTACAAAAACTATGGAATCAATAAAACAAAGAAAACAAACAAAACAGAAGAAGGAAGAAGGACAACCGACTTACTGTGGCAAATCAGCAAATCTGCACCAATCCACCTGGACTCAACTAACTTCCTCATCCCATGCCTGGTAAATAGCCAAGTCGTGACAACCTTCCAATAAGGTCAACAGGGGTCAGGGCTAACCTAATTTCAGATGGCATGAAAAGACACACTGCTTGGATCCCACAAAACTGTAATCAAATGGATCTGGAACATGCCCTCTCTTCTACATTTAGTCAGATGAGCAGAGATAGTGGGAGTAAGATGGTCCTGAAAATATTTCATATATATTCCATATTTACAATTTAAATTGGTTTTGAAACAAGCATACAAACTACTGTCAATATTGTTCAAATCACATTTCTTATAATGATTTTTTAGAGTTCTTTAACAAATGGTGCTCAGCTATATTTACTAAATGATAGAATTTAAAAAAAAAACAATTTGCTTGTAAGCAGTGTAAGTTCATTCTTGTCTGGTCTTTGACTTTCCTTAAAGAATGTTTAAAAGTTTCACATATTTCTCTGATATTCTTTATAAAGAACCTAATGGGATTTTGGAGAGGAAAGGAAACATTAACACTGAGACTGATGGATAGAATTGCTGGAACAATTTTAGCCTTGTGTAGGATTTTCAATGCAAACATTTATCTTATAGTCACAAACGGCAGAAAATGTCACCTGTTAATTTATAAGTAGTGTCATATTGCAAAATTGCTTTATTGTTTCTAAACCACTAAGCATTGATTTGAGCTTCAGTGTGTTTTTTGTCATTGGTTAACCTAAATGCTTGTTTTTGAGACTCTAAAAAAAGTGTGAGAAACATTTTTCAATTATTTTTTAATTTTAAAATAGTAGATGAACAGTTTTGCTGGCATAATACAACAGTTGTCCTCAAATTTTATTATTATAATAAAAATTGCATATTGAAAGAAATGTTTAAAATGATTTAATGATTTTAAATATAACTTAGAAAAAATGGGCATCTGTTCTACCATATGTTTAATTAAAAATGATATACCTACGAGGAACCCAAAATCTTCATATCCTAAGTTTTGTCAAAGAGAGTAATAGACAAGCCCCCAAAACAAAACAAAGCAAAAGAAGTAAAATGGACCCCAAAATTTGTCCATTAGAAATCTTATCAAGTTTAACATGTACACAAATAAAGCATGCTTGCAGTTTTAATCAAAAAGGAAAAGAAATACCCACAAGCTACAAAAAATAAAGATATTGCACAGTTTATTACAACTTTCTTCTGGATATACCTATATGAGTGCTTAGAGCCATGGTGGCGCAGTGGTTAGAATGCAGTAACTGCAGGCTACTTCTGCTGACTCACTGTTGCCAGCAGTTCGGCAGTTCAAATCTCACTGGCTCCTGGTTGACTCAGCCTTCCATCCTTCTGAGGTCAGTAAAACAAGGACCCAGATTGCTGGGAGCAATAGGCTGATTCTGTAAATAAGCTTAGAGAAAGCTGTAAAGCACTGTAAAGCGGTATATAAATCTAAGTGCTATTGCTATTACATACACACACACTTTGAAATTTCTGCTACCGATACTGTTAGGCTAAGTGATAGGAATAAGCCTTTCACTGCATCTAAATCATGTCTGAAATGCAAACCGCATTTACATGTTTCTGTAAAGAACAGTGTTGTTTACACTTTGTGGCATACTATATTGTTTTAACTCAGCTACAGTGGTTTGTAAATCATGATTCACAGAAAATGACTTAGCATGCTGTGCTCAAGCAGCAAATGAGTACTCCATTAAAGGAACAAGGTGGCCACCTCTGTGATCATGACAAATAAATCTATGATTTTGTCAGATACAAAAGGTGAGAGGTATAATTTGCAACCCAAAATTAGGCATAGCTAGATGGCAGCAGCTAGTAGTCTTCTCTGATCTCATCTGTTGCAATAAATATTAATCTGGGTCATGTAGAAATAGCTTCATGGCCATCCACTGGTTTTCCTTAAAAGTTTTTGCTTCTGCTCTTATGTCAAGCATGATACCGAGTACAGTAATACCGTGTTTCACCAAAAATAAGACCCTGTCTTATATTTTTTTGAACCCTGAAATAAGCGCTTGGCCTTATTGCCATGCGCTCAAAAGCCCGACTGGGCTTATTATCAGGGGATGTCTTATTTTGGGGAAAACAGGGTAGTAGAAAGTAATTAAAGACCCTAGTGGAAGGATGATCCTATACGAACCCAACATGCAACAGATCTCCTGACTACCACACTAATAAGTTGTGAAGTATTTTAGATGTAGCATATTTTAACATTGATGAATCAATATCATGATGGTATGCATATGTGTGACTGGGAGTCTCTTCTATTACTGTACAAGAAATTATGATATAAAACTAATATGAGATCAGTGCTCTGTTACCAAAGGAATTATTTGGCATTGACACAGCTTTATGCTACTGTTTTAAGATACAACTGGAGAAGGAGTCTTTGACTGTTAACTTCCTCTGATATAAGTAGAAAGCCTTCTGTGAATCATAACTTTGTCACACAAAGATTAACTTTGCAAATATTTTAACATGAGCTTAAAAATAGATAAGTTTTAAAGTTATTGGCTTTAAGTTTACCTCTGCCTGGATATAGCATGACCATTTGGGTCCTTTTTGTTAATGTCAGCAAAGTTTTGAAGCTGGTCTTTCGAGAAGCAACATCAACCCATGAATTGCCCATATTCAATCGGCATCAGGAGTGGGTTCTACTTACTTTACTACCGGTTTGCAATGGGGCCGCGCTTTGCGCGCACGCGCCCTTCTGCACATGCACAGAAGCTTCCTGATGATGTCAGGGTCGGTGGGTGGAGCCTCATGCTGGTTTTACTACCGGTTCTATACTACCAGGGGCAACCCACCACTGATCAGCATCTCCAAATATTTTCACAAATGAGTCTCCTAAACTGTCAAAACCTGAGTGGCATAGGAGGCTAATGCCTCCTACTAAGGCAGCATTTAACATCCAGCTGCCTGCAATTACTGCGAGTTCAATTCTCACCAGGCTCAGGGTTGACTCAGCCTTCCATCCTTTCTAAGGTGGGTAAAATGAGGACCCGGTTTGTGGGGGCAATAAGCTGACTTCGTATAAAATATACAAAAGTATGAAGGCTATTGCTTAACGCATTGTAAGCCGCCCTGAGTCTCCGGAGAAGGGCGACATATAAATAAAATTTATTTTTTAAAAAAAGCACCTTGTGAAAAATTAAAAGACAAGTTCTGTATTTGTGGTTCATCTGACTAACCACCAGACTTTGGCAAAATTAATTAGACATACTTCTCAAGAAATAGGGAAGGAAAGATGATAGGGGCATGTATGAAATGTAGGTGGTGAATGATCAAGAGCATGGAAATTATTTTCATTAAAGCCTGGAATTATTAGCAATAAACCAGGAAATGTACAGTGTTTTTCTGGTGGTTTCATTTAATATCTACGTAGGATGAAGACCCTTTTAAGTTTTTATGAAGCATTTATGCCTTGCTACCATTTTTTTAACCTTTAGCTAATTACAAGTCAGCCTTTTCCAAGTTAAAGGAGTTGACATGAAAGAAACCACTAACGAGACGCTTATTTCTTCCTATTAAAATTGCCAGATGCAAATTTTGTGAAATCATTTAAAAGCATTGTTTTAGAAGCAAAGTAATTTTATGGTCAAAAGGCTTCGGTCAAATGGCAGGTTCTTCTTTTAAAATGTTTTTAAAGACTAATATGTAATAGTTAAGGTTATGGTGGGTATCAGTGGTTGGTTTCTACTGGTTTGTACCGGTTCGGACAAATCAGTAGTGGCAGCGGCGGGAGGATCCACCCGGACATCATCATGGAAGCTCTGTGCATGCGCAGAAGATTCTGCGCATGTGCAGAAGTGGCCCATGTGCACACTTACAGTTCCAAACCGGTAGCGAAGATAAGTGGAACCCACTACTGGTGGGTATTAACATAAGTATATATTTTAAAAACAGGAGTGTTTTATGTTTTTTCCCTGTTGTTTATTAATAAATACACTATCTGTCCAAGTGGATTTCAGTAACATGTACTGCTAGTCAGTAAGCAACCAAACATTTAAATTTTCCCTTCCTTTTCAGAAAAATGAAAAGAAAGAGCTGAGGTCCAAGATGGATGCACTTATAAGATCTTTCAAAAATTCTACTCGATTAAACTGAACATCCATCTGTTCCAGAATCCTGCATCACAGATGATAAGTCCTAGAGATCCATAAATGATTCTTGAAATATTTAACTGATCCAGCAATTGGTACTCTGAATTATGATTGTGATATCATCTTCATCAACCAATCTTCATGGCTACAGTATATCCAATATATTTCTCAAAATAACATACTGTAGTTAATCCCATTGCCTGTGATGTTGAAAACAATAAGGTAAACTCTGTTTAAAGTTCCTAGCTTGAATGGAATAGCATGAGCTTGCTTGGAGTAAAACTGGGCTTTGGTTGCATTGTCAGAATACAGTACTGCACAAAATGTATTAAAACCAACTGATAATGTGTAACTACCATTAGAATTGAATGCTGAGACAGGAAATCAAATAGGGCTATTAATCTAGTCTGCACATTCTCTCTCTTACTAAAAAGTATTAAATGGATGTTCTGATTGACCAAACCCATGATGAGCAGTGAGGTTAATATCTATGGCAATCCCCTAGAAGATTATAGCTTAGAATGTAAGGGGAATGGTAAAAGCTTTAATTAATAAATGAATTTTTAAAAACAAAACAGATACGTTGCATACCTGTAAAAGGAAAAAACTGGAATATGAATGATGGTGGTTAGATCTTATGGAGTGAGTTTAAGTACATGCATGGAAGTGAAGGTTTACAGGGCAAAGCAGAAAATATGGATTGGGGGTCATGCAGTTTGTTATGAGTATTTATGAGAATAGGAATTTGTAGATTTATTACTCTGTTGCATGTTGTGCTCCAGTGAATGGTAATAATGACTCTCTCATGAAATTTGCAGGATGTGAATGAGAGAGTAGATTTCTGTAGAAGCCCCCCTGTTTATGCTATATAGTACTGTACCCCCAGAAATATATGCAGCCTTCACTTTGCTGAAAAGAAATGAAAAATATTTAATTGCAATATGTGAGACCCTATCCTGGGTTTTATCTGATGTTTTATTTTTGCATTTCTTTGTAATTAATTTTGTTTATTTGGATGCAGTTGGATGATGGTGAAGATGATGATGATGCTTGATGCAGGGGTGAAATTCAGCCGGTTCTATCTGGATCACGCAATACGGTAGGGCTGACTGCGCGAAGCCCCGCCCATCTGCACGGACATCATGACGTCCCTTTTTTGCGAAGATTTTCCATCTCTGCTCATGCACAGAAGGCTTCTCGCCTGCATAGCATGTGCGTATTTGCGAACTGGTAGGGAAGGTAAGTGAACTTCACCCCTGGTTTGATGTTGTGTACCCAGAGTTCTTCTGAGGTTGGGGCAAGTAATAAGTACTGCAGAAGGAATGAATGAACAAAACTATGCAGCATCCTGGATAAATGTGATCGGAGATAAAGGTTGTTTGTGGAATGACATGAATGGATGGGTGAGAATGAGTACTCAAGAAGTGATTGTTCTTAAATAATTTTTATTCAACATTTTTCACATTTAAAATCACAGTTACACTTTTACAGCTTTCCGTTATCGGAATTTTTTCTTAAATTCATCATATCCTTCGGCTAATTGTGTACATATACATTCTTATTTCTTAAATATTTATTTAGCTAATATATACAATATATACATAACTACTATACTCTAAATATATATTTTTTCCTTCTATTGTCTTCTCTTAACAATAACTATACATTGATTTTAGACTTCTGTTCCAGCCAGTTATAATATCACCTATTCCATGAGACAGAGTACTCAAGAAGTGATTGAATCACACAGAAAGGAAGAATAAATGAGAACAGTTAAAAAGACTGTGGATGAGAGAGCAAAAAACTGGCATACAATAGGGATGGGAAGGGGTGCCCACTGTCCATTAAATCAAGACTTTATCCAAACTCCAACCATAACAATAGAGCAAGATTAGTGAGGAAGGCTGGCACACATTGTCCCATCACTCCTTCCACTATTCAGCAGTTCTCAGCATGGCATATACTCAGATGGTTTTTCATGTCTAAAGAGGGACTAGAACTCATGATCTCCCGGTTTCTACATTCACACATGGCAAAAGAAAGAGAGGATGTAACGTCTGTGAAGAATGCTTCTTGTCCCCTTAAGATTTTGAATGAACATAATTGTTTTAATTTAGCTTCCTTGATAATAAAAAATAGTGCAAGAAAACTAACCAATGATGGTGCCTGACAAGCCATGTACATTTATCAGGGAGGAGGTCTTACTGAATTCTTCCCCCTGCCCCCGCCAAGCTTTATTGAGTCTCAAAAGAAGTAAAAAAAAAGAAGAAAGAGAAAAAATGTGTGTGTGTGGGGGGGGGGGGGGAAGGTGGAGGGAAAGGACAGGGAAAAAGCAACAACGAGGATACAGAAAAAAGAAAGGGGAAATACTATAGAAAAAAGTAACTTTTGACTTTCTTTCATACAGATAGAAGCATAAGAAACAATGACCCTTTCAATTAGACTAGAGTAAGTCACAGCAGATAGTACTTCTATAATTGTAAATCATTCTAGTCAAATCCTAAGGTCAACATTTCATTTTTTTTTCAATTTCAAACAAATAATTCAAAAGTGCTTTTAGAAAGGAAGCTAGACAAAACCTTCTCTTTAATCAAAGCAATCAATTTTGCTATCTCTACCAATTCCATTAACTTTACCATCCATTCTTCCATTGTAGGAATTTGTGAGTCCTTCCACCTTTGCAGAATAAAGAAAACTCACTGCTGTTATCATTTATAAGAACGATGTTCCATGTTTGTTTGTTTGTTTTCAATATGCTCATCCATCAAACCTAGAAAAAAGAACTCCAGTTTCTGAGGAGGTCTCACTGTTTTCAATGAGGTTCATTTCTGAGCAGACATGCATAAGATTGCACAGAAGGCTGCAGGTCTAGACATAAGCAATCAATGGCATTTCTTTTTTTAAAAAATTTGATTTATATGCCGCCCTTCTCCGGAGACTCAGGGCAGCTTACAATGTGTTAAGCAATAGCCTTCATACTTCTGTATATTTATACAAAGTCAGTTTATTGCCCTCCATAATCTGGGTCCTCATTTTACCTACCTTAGAAAGGATGGAAGGCCGAGTCAATCTTGAGCCTGGTGGGATTTGAATTTGCAGTAATTGCAGGCAGCAGATGTAAGTGGATGTTAATAACTGCCTTAGTCTACTGAGCCACCAGAGCTTTCTGCTGGAAGAATTTCTGCTGCTTCTGGATTGAATCTGCATCAAATCTAGGAGTGTTTCTTGGCAACTGTTGTTTTCTGTTGGGATGAGAACTTTTATATCCTCTCTGACTCTGTGCATCTTACAGAGCTTAAAAAACAACATTGAAAGAAAACCCTGGTTTGGACAATCGTAAGTCCCAACTGATCCACAATGATCCACCTGACGGAAAAGCCACTTTTTAAAAGACTTCCAGAACATCATTAGATGCTCATTCATTTCTCTCTGTATGACAAATCCACTTCAGCATCCTTTTTTCATACTGGTCCTTCACTTTTTTATGCAGTCTACATTTATTCAGCACCATTTCATTTCATTTCACTTATTTATTTAATTTATTTGTCACCCATCTCATCATGTTTCTACTCTATCACTTCTGAATTTATCATGCACACTTCTTTACTGTATGTAATCTATTCCCTCTGTTGTTCCTCACATACCCAATTCACATTTCACACAGCTAATTGAACCGAAGCATGCAAGATCCTTTTCACATGAGAAACATTAATTCCTCCCAACAGAACACATCCAATAACTCAATGTTATTAAAAACCTAATTTTGTGTAGCTTCTTCTCCGGTAATATCACACTACTAATGAGAACATACAAAATATTTGCTAGACCAATTCTTGAATATAACTCATCTGTCTGGAATCTGCACTGCATATTGGACATTAATACAATTGAACGTGTCCAGAAATATTTCGCAAGAAGAGTCCTCCACTCCTCTGCTTGCAACAAAATATCTTATGCCAACAGACTTGAAATTCTGGGTTTAGAAAATTTAGAACTACGCTGTCTTCGGTCTGACCTAAGCGTAGCTCATAAAATTATCTTCTACAATGTCCTTCCTGTCAATGACTACTTCAGCTTCAACCACAACAATACAGGAGCACACAATAGATACAAACTTAAGGTAAACCACACCAAACTTGATTGCAGAAAATATGACTTCAGCAACAGAGTGGTCAATGCCTAGAATGCACTACCTGACTGTGGTTTCATCCCCAAACCCTCAAAATTTTAACCTAAGACTGTCTACTGTTGACCTCACCCCATTCCTAAGAGGTCTGTCTACTGTTGACCTCACCCCATTCCTAAGAGGTCTGTCTACTGTTTTTTTGTTTTTTTTAAATTTGATTTATATGCCGCCCTTCTCCGGAGACTCAGGGCGGCTTACAATGCATTAAGCAATAGCCTTCATACTTTTGTGTATATTTATACAAAGTCAGCTTATTGCCCCCATAAACTGGGTCCTCAATTTACCTACCTTAGAAAGGATGGAAGGCTGAGTCAACCTTGAGCCTTGATGAGATTCGAACCTGCAATAATTGCAGGCAGCTGATGTTAATAACAGGGCTTTAGACCACTGTACTATCCAAGGCTCTGTTGACCTCACCCCATTCCTAAGAGGTCTGTAAGGGGCGTGCATAAGAGCACCAGTGTGCCTACCGTCCCTGCCCTAATGTTTCTTCTATTTCTATCTATTTTATGTCTCCAATCCATGCTTATACTTTTTACCAAATACGTTCTTGACAAATAAAATAAATAAATAAAATAAATAAAAATGTTATATAGCCTATGTGACACTCATGGAGGATTGTTTGTATTTTTTAGCCAACAACACAGCATGATCTGCATATGGAAGTCCACACGTATTTCCATCCCCAACCAACAAACCTATAAATATATTGAATGACCAAAGGTGCATCACATACCATTTTCTTCCTCTATGCTCAAAGTTCAGTTGTTTACTGAACATTCCATCTATTCTCATAACCTGCCTTTCTTCCATCATAGGAGGCAGTGAACAACCAACCTTCAAATTCATATTTACACGAAACATTCCACAATTCAAACCTATTCGCTTTCTCTAAAATAGCAAATAGAGAATATAATTTGCTTTCTCACATTCATGCGTTTCCCAATAATCTGTTGGAAAAGGGAAGATCTGATTAATAAAGAGCTGCACTTCCCAAATCTTGTTCATTGATACGCTCATATGCTTTCATTCTGCCAAATGCCTTCCCACGCACACTTCACAATTTAATCATGCAATAGTGTTTTTTTCCTTCATTCATTCTTGCTGTCCTTTGTATGAGGTGGTTATGATCGTCTTTTCAATCATCAGGCACAAAGGCAGTCTTTTACCACATGCTAAACAAGTTGCACATCCATATTTTAATGTTTCTCCTCGGAAGTGATCAATGCTTTTTTGAGAGAAGGAATAGCGCTACCTGCCTTGAAAGAACAATGGTGTGCCTACTCCTGAAGGAGCCTTCTCTCATTCCAGCTGTTTTTAGATCATTTTTGTCACATCTCCATTTTGTCACATCTCCCTTTTGGGGGAAGGTTTTGTAGGAGATCGTGTGACAACAAATGAAGAGAATCTAGATCAGTGTTTCTCAACCTTGGAAGCTTGAAGATGGGTGGACTTCAACTCCCAGAATCCCCCAGCCAGCAACGCTGGCTGGGGGATTCTGGG
>WNWU01000017.1:19919909-19950075 GCA_012654045.1 Ptyas mucosa | reverse complement strand
CCCAGAATCCCCCAGCCAGCGTTGCTGGCTGGGGGATTCTGGGAGTTGAAGTCCACCCATCTTCAAGCTACCAAGGTTGAGAAACACTGATCTAGAGGCACCCCATTTGGCAGGATTTAGACCTAAATGAGATGAAAACCACATTGACCACCATAATGTGTTGCATTGAGGCTTGAAAAAATGAAATGTCTTTCTGGTCCAGGTAGAACTCCTTTCTGCCAGCAATCATAGTATCCTTTTTGAGAAACTCAAGAGTTGAAAGTTGGCAACATTTTATGATAATTCAATTGTAATAGGAATAGACACTTCTAGTCAGTGGTGGCAGGGAAGGGTGGTTTGGCTTAGCACTCATTTGTGAGATGCCCTAAGGCTTAGTTTTCTGCCCTGTTGTTTCACACTTATATAAAATTGCTGGAGGAGGTCATTTGTTAGATTGGGGTCAGGTATCATTTGCTGATGATACTAAGTCATACCAGGGGTGAAATGCTACCGTTTTGCACCAGTTTGGGAGAACCGGTAGTAAAAAAAAGCTACCAGTTCATTCAAACCGGTATTTCTGACGATCAGCTGGGCCACCCGACTTATATTCGCTAGAAAGCAGGAAATCTAAATTGGGTGGCACAACTGTGTCCCCTTGCTGTTCTACTTAACTTCAAAAGACTTTTTCTGCATGAAGCGCGCATTTGGCGCGCAATGTGCATGAACACATATCAGTGGTGGGTTTCAAAATTTTTTACTACTGGTTCTGTGAGTGTGGCTTGGTGGGCATGGCATGGTTTTGTGGGTGTGGCAGGGGAAGGATACTGTAAAACCTCCATTCCCACCCCACTCCAGGGAAAGGTTACTGCAAAATCCCCATTTCCTCCTGATCAGCTGGGTCTCGAGAGGCAGAGAATAGATGGGGGTGGAGCCAGTCAGAGGTGGCATTTACTGGTTCTCCGAACTACTCAAAATTTCCACTACCGGTTCTCCAGAACTGATTAGCACCTACTGAAACCCATCTCTGACATGCATGCAACGTGCATTTGGTGCGCACTGTGCATGCACATGCATGCAACATGTATTTGGCGTGCACTGGACATGCACACGTAGTGTGCATTTGGCGGGCTTCGCACATGCACGGGCAGTGAACCGGTGGCAATCTGTGGAGGATTTCACCACTGAATCATACTCTGATTAAAATGGAGATACAGTTGTGGTCCCAATGGGACAAAAGAAGTTGGAATTAAAACTTTGCAAGTTGGAGCTCCTGTTTATCCCCAAAGCACGACTCTCTATAGACTTCAGTGTTGGTTCTGCTTGGAGTTGCAGATTTTCAACCTGGGAGTTCTACTGGACTTACCATTTGTTCAGCTGGTGAAATGTATGACCGTGGGGGCTTTACCCAGTTTAGGTTGATACACAGGTTACGATCCTTATTTGAGGGCAGCAATAATAACTTACACTATAGTTACATCCACTGCTCTCTACATGTCTTGAAAGAAGACTTAGCAACTGATGCAGAATGCAGAGGCCTATCTGCTGATGGATGAGACCTTCTTTAGCTATATCACAGCTGTTTTGCAGCAGTATATTAGCTACCAATGAGTTTCTGAATATAATTCAAAGTGCTGGTTTTAACCTATAAAGGGATCTGACTCCCAGATACTTCAGAATGGTTTCCTTCTAATAGAATCTGCCCACCTTGGGTGATCAACCTGAGAGAGGATGCTTCAGTTTCTCCTCTACAAGAGGCCTATGGAAGAGAACAGTGATTCTAAAGTTCTGGAATAGCTTCCCTCCAAAAAGTCTATTAATTTCTATACTGTCTTTCTGGAAGACAGCTAAGCTTATTTTATTCTGTGGAGCCATTGATGAAAGTGATGACTTTGTATAATGACAGCTGGTGGAGACTGGTTGGCTTTTGTTGAAATATTTCATTTTCTTTCTTTCTTTCTTTTTGACACTATTGGGATTTTAATAGTTTTATGCTATTATACTATAATTCTTGTTTTATCTGTTTTCATGACTGTTAACATGACTAGAAATTTATGGTGACAAATCAAAATTTAAAATGAATAAACAAACCCCATTTTCATTGCCTACTTCTTTCTGTCAATGTACAATATATCTATTTTAGTTTCATTTCATATTATTCATTCATGTTCTTTCCTTTTATTTGTCAGATTCCAGGTCAAAGTCTTCCATATATCACAATCATCATCAGACAGTCGCAAGATATTGATCACTTCCCTTTCCATATTTTTTTTCTTTTCAAATTTCACATGTTCTAGGTTACCAGTCTTGGTTACCCTTGCGTTATATGCACCAAGGATCTCTAATGTTTGATTATCTTGTAAGCCAGCCTACCGTTATCTGCATTCTGTCCATTACAGAATACATTGAAGGTCTTTTTAATGAGTTGATTTTTACCTCATAACTAACTCTCAAGCATAAAGTGCAACTCACTGTATCGCCTCTTTGGGCCACCAGTAAACAAAAGAAAAACAAAACAAAATCTCCATAATACAACTGTTTTGTCCTTTCTTCTTTAATAGCTATTTTGTCGAAAGGAGAAAAAGATATGAGAGGAAATATGGGGAAGTTACAAGTAGAAGACAGCAATGCCTGTAATCACCCTACAATTACATGAATAAGGAAGGGTGATGAAAGATAAAAGCCTCCAAATACATACCCAATATGATATGATTAATATTATTTACAAATCCAACCCAGAGACATCATGTTTATTTTCCTGTGTGTTAGTGGACTGGCGACTCTCTCATTTACTCTTACAATCATTTCAAGAATAGGTAAATCCCTTTTTGTTGTTGTTGTTGTTGTTATTATGAAAACAATACCAAGCCACAAGCCAAAACGCTTTTCTTGAGCAGGTACTGTTCAAAACGAGAACTCATTGGAATGCAGTCCTGCCTTTGTTCCAGGCCACTTAAAATGCTTTTAGCTACAGCTTTCCTTTGAACAAAATCCAGTCCAAACTATATTAAAACCAAAAGATAAATCTTCCCTTTCAGATTGTGTGTGGGTTTCCCCCCCTCCCCCACTGAACTCCTGTGCACTGAAGAGAGAAAGAGAGCGAGAAAGAAAGAGAGCGAGAGAGAGCAAGAGAGAGAGCAGAATTCCTCCCTACTTCAAGAAACCTTCTTTGAGTAATCCCTTGAGCTTCCCTACAGGGCTTGGATTTCCTAATGGGTGCTTTGATGACAGAAGATAAGAGCCAAAGGTACCTTTATTCTCTCAGAAATGGCTCCGAATAAACAACCTTGATGATTAAGGCTCATAGAAATACCTGGAAGATTGATAGCTTGAAACCACTGCTGAGTGAATGAATAACTTCCCCCTTTAGTTTCAAAAGCTAATATTTGCCCACATTTGCTGCCTTTTAAGAAAGTGCAACTTTTCTCTCCCCCCTCTGCTCCTTGGGCACGGAGTGTTGGTCAGGAACAAACAGGCCCTGGTCAGCCTGTTATTTGAATTTTCAGCAGAGATTGAAAATTCCAGTATTTGAAGGACTGCCACGAAGAAGAAGGGTCAACTTATTTTCCAAAGCACCAGAAGGCAAGACAAGGAAAAATGAATGGAAACTAATCAAGGAGAGAAGCAACCTAGAATTAAGGAGAAACTTCCTAACAGTGAGGACAATTAACCAGTGGAACAGCTTGCCTTCAGAAGTTGTCGGTGCTCCATCACTGGAGGTTTTTAAGAAAAGACTGGACAGCCACCTGTCTGAAATGGTGTAAGGTCTCCTGCTTGAGCAGGGGGCTGGACTAGAAGTCCTCCAAGGTCCCTTCCAGCTCTATTCTAATTCTTGATTGTAAAAACCCTAATCCTTCCAACTCTATTCTGATGGATATTTCAGTTCTTCCTTCTGTGCCAGTTTTGTTACAGCATTTCAAATACCGCACAAGCCAAAGTGTTGGAGGAAGGGATGGGTAAGCCTGAACCTGATCCCCCTGCACAGTCTACAACAACAGATCTGAGAGCATGCTCAATGGAGGTTTTAAGTTGCATGAAGTAGGTGGACATGTTCTGTGAATCTATGCTCTGAGTACACTGAAGCTTAAGTCTATTCCCACCCATTTCTTTTATTGGCAGGGTTCATTGGCAGTGCTTAATTCTTACATAGTGTTTCAAACACAGGCTTTTTATTATCATTATTTTTGTTCCTTAATCTTACTCAAATCATGCATGCCAATGCCAAAGAAAGCCCTCAGCTGTGAGCATTTGGCAACCAAAGCTACCCTCCATGGCAACTGCACCTTTTCAAACAGATGTGAGCATGGAATTTGCTGCACCAACTACTAGAAAGAGCTGAGGAAAGTGAGACTTCCAGCAACACCTCATAACCCAAACACCACCATCTTCAAGTCTCTGAACACAGTCTAGATATACATGGGAAAAGGCAACTCAAAAAATGAGATGTTATTGGATTTGAACCATTAAATGGAAGGGCTGGAAGGAATCTTGAAAGTCATCTAGTCTATTCTAGATTCACCTAAAAATAAATTCTAGAGCATTCCTGATAGATGGCCATCCAGCCTAGTGTAATATTTCCAGTGAAGAAAAGTCCACCATCTCCTGAGGCAATATGTGCCATTTTTTAACAGCTCTAACCCTTAGAAAAATTTTCTGGTGTTCAATGGAAATCCTTCTTGTGATTTAAACCCATTGTTTCTTTTTCTATCTTCTAGAAAAATAGTTCTTCCCTGCCTTCCATATGACAGCCCTTTAGATACTTGAAATCAGCTATTGTATTTCCTCACAGTCTTCTTCCTGCTAAACAAGCCCAATGCCGATAATCATTTCTCGTGAATTTTCCTTCCTGGCCCCTTATCTTCTTAGTTACACTTCTTGGGGGATGTGTGAGTCCAGTTTGCAATGCCTAGTTAGACACAATTATACAGTTTAGAGGGGTAGCTGAACAGAGGTGGTTTGCCACTGACTTTTTCAGAGATGTTTTGCTGCTTCCCAGTTGTCAGCCTGGCTATTCAAATATTTCCCCAAACCAGACAAGATTTGGCATCTGTTGCCCCAGCTGAGATGGTCTGGAAAACAGGCTCTCCAACACTGTGGAGAGTCTCCATTCTGAATAACCAGATATTGTATAATCGGGGAGCACAAGTTATTGAAAAAATTAAATTACCAGCATCCCTCAAAACTTGTATTCTTGGCTTGGTCTGCTGAAAGTCCTAGTTCTACCATAGCTTCCTTTACTTCCCTTTTTCCTCGTGATAAAGGAAGGACACTATCATATAAAGAAAAAAAAAGCCCTCTGCAAGTACCAGAAATTCTTATTCCTCTTACTTTCTAGCCCCAAATTAATAAGTAGGAAAGATTGGGGAAAGGCAGTCCTGTAAATAACCTGGTCTTCATACCATGGAGCACTATATAGGTAACCACCAGCACCTTCAATTGAACTCAGAAGCTTATTGGCAATCTGTGCAGAAATGTACATTCTCTAATCCATATATGCCTGTGCTGCTGTATTTTGACTAACTATAGTATCTGGAGGGGACGCGGTGGCTCAGTGGCTAAGACACTAAGCTTGTTGATCGAAAGGTCAGCAGTTCAGCGGTTCGAATCCCTAGTGCCGCATAATGGGGTGAGCTCCCGTTACTTGTCCCAGCTTCTGTCAACCTAGCAGTTTGAAAGCACGTAAAAAAATGCAAGTAGAAAAATAGGGATCAGCTTTGGTGGGAAGGTAACAGCGTTTTGTGTGCCTTTGGCATTTAGTCATGCTGGCCACATGACCATGGAGATGTGTTTGGACAGCGCTGGCTCTTCGGTTTTGAAATGGAGATGAGCACCGCCCCCTAGAGTCTGGAACAACTAGCACATGTGCCTTTACCTATAGTATCTGGATGCTGCTCAAGGACAGCCGCAATGTAAGCGCTTTGCAGTAGTCTACCTAGAAGGTGATTAAGGCATGAATGAGAGCGAGCAGAACCTCCCAGTTCAGGAAAGGGCACTCAATGCAAAACTATACAAAGTTTTTCATGGCCGTGGCCATTACCTGTTCTTTGAACAAGAGCCATGAATTGAGGAGGACCTCCAAATTGCAGACACACCAGTTCTCTGTGTGCAATTTTATCCTTCCTCTTTTACCATCATGTGAATTGGGGTGGGGAGGAGCCGACTAAGATATTTTCATAAGCCACTTTTCCTGGTCTGTGATCCAACCACATTTATCCGATTTTGTCTTGGTAACGAATCTTCCCTCCATCTTTCCAGGTTATCCACTTTCTCTCTGCAATAGTATCTTTAGCTCATGCTGAATCAGGTTCACGCCTCTCTGTCCTCCAGTGGCAAAGACTGAGCTCTTTGAAGAGTACTTCATGGTAGAAGAATATAGGAATGTAGGAATCTCTCTGATGCTAGGGTTTGTGTTATTGTTTTCTTTGGGAACAATGGTCTGATGTCTTGTGTTTTATGTGTGTAAGCTGCCTGGAGCCTGTACTGAATTAGCAGTCTAATACAGTCAGAGAGACAAGTTAGACTGATAAACAGACAGACAACCAAGCAGCCTACACTGGAAAGGACTGGAAGGGACAGCTAAACAAACATGATACATAATAGCTCCAAGTTGTTTTTGAAGAAGATGTTTAAGACTTCTGTACATTTTTTCCTAAAATATATTATTTTAACATCATGGATTTCCAGCAGATTCTGGATCCACCTTGGAGGGGCATATTTCATTAGAAAAAGTATTGCCCCATCCTCTCATTTACCCATCCAAAATAAATTAATTTTATTTCTAACAAGACAAGCAGTTTACTTACAGAAACTGCATGTTACAAATTTTGTCCTCAAAACTAAAACAAAAACAGCACAGTGGAGAATTGTATAGTTGTATGACCCATAAGGATTGATTGAACTAATTACACTTGTCCCTAATATAGTTAAATGAGTAATAATTTCTGCTGTTCAATTAATGCTGAGGAAGGGGGGTGGTGGTCCTTATTCAAATTAATTTAATCAACTAAATATTGCAGTGCTACTTCAAAATCTGAAAATGATTAAATATAATATTTTGGTAAAGAGCTCTGGTAGTGTGCTTACAGCAGACTCCAGGGTAACCAAGTATTAAATTAAAAAGTTAGCAGGCCAAAAGTTCTGAACTGTGTTAGAATGGCAGCATGCTCGCGTATTATGCTGCGTTTTGAACTAAAGAGTAGCTGTTCTATTCCTAGCCTCAAACTATAATCTGCAGAACATCTTGCACCAAACGTGACTCCAGGGTTCAACTTGTCTCCCATCTGCTCTCTTTTCCCCTCTCTTTCCACCCCTCTGATCATCCACCCACAAAGTAGAACTCTGCTGCCATGTCACTGCAACCAAGACAATATGGTTAATCTTAAAAACAGGATGCACATCTCCATTGTTATGATGATGATCAACGATTACACTGTATCAAATAGCTTCCTCTTCTTTAGGAACCAGCAGGTAGCTATAGTCCCTGATCCTCCACAAGTAGGATTTTCACCTCTTGCCTCCAGCACCCTTTGCTTCCTTTTTGGAGTCTTCAATTTTGCAATATGCAGCATGTTTTTTAACTGGTAGAGCTGAGTGATGTGCTTGCTTGCTCTGACCTGGATACAGGAACCGGACAGGAAGGGTGCTAGGTGCAAGCTAATGTGGAAATTGCCACTTAATTGCAGTAATAATATAAGCTTATTGCAGTAATAAGTTCAGGCATCCTGCCTCATTCCACAGTGGCATGGCGAAGACTGAACAATAAAAGACACCCTATGATTCATACCATTAGGATTCAAAGATATAACTAGTTGACCATTGGTGTAAGGTAGAATCTTTTGTTCAAACACTGCTTTTAATTCTAAACATGACTTTGGATGTAAAGCCTTAATCATAGCAATGTTCCTCTAGAGTTTGCTATCTAGAAACCTTGACAACATGCAAGAACACATACTCAAACTGCTAAGCTGTCACTCAAAATCACATTCAAATACATGCATCTCTTGTTCAGAGAGCTATGCATTTCCTGATTGCTGAATAAAGTTTGCTAAAGGTCAATTAAGGCAAGAAAATTCCAAATAAGCAAAGAAAATAAATGCTGTCTGATTCCTTATCCTTAAGCTACCTTATTATGCAAATGAGAATCAAGTGAGGAAAATCCCCACCATGCACGCGAATTTACACAATAGATTAATGCCAGAAGCCCTCCTCCCCAACTGGGTGTAAGTAACACTTACTAGTACATTCAAATATTTCACATGCAGGTGGTGGAACAGTTTCTTTTCTTTCTTTTTTATGTGGTAAATAATTAGCACTTTTCAAAACTGTCTCAATTTGCCATTAGTCAAAAAAAATATTGTCAACACCTTCAGAATTATTTAAAATCTGCTGGTACAAGAGAAGATTTTGTTGCTGTTAAAAATGAATTAATTTCAGATGGAAATTTTTTTTCAGAAGTAACATTATCCTCTTATTTGAGGACTGCAGTAGACTAAAAACATTTGAGTTGCCCAAACCCTGCATAATCTATATCAGGGGTGTCAAATTTGCATCATCATAGCAGTGTCACATGACGTATCTGGACTTTTCCCCCCTTCGCTAAACCGGGGGTGGGCGTGACCAGCGTGTGACACATCCGGCCCGTGGGCTGGGAGTTTGACAGCCCTGATCTATATACTACTAAAATTCTCCTGAATGTTTGATCATTTATAATCTTCAATTGGGTGTAATGATGCATCATAGGGCAACAATTTTTCAACTAAGGTAGCTTAAATAGACTAACTTACAGAATGATGGGACACATCATTCTGAGGTGATTGAAATTTGGGGAGTTGATTTCCCTTTCATAACTGTGGCCATGTGATCCTCATTTCCAGCACTTCCTCACAGTTTCCCATAAGTCAGTGGAGAAGCTGGCAAGAACTCAATTGTGATTGGCAATGCTCCCTGTCAGTTTTTCACTAGCTAAGTCTTTGCTTGTAGGAAGCTTGCAGAGAGAAAGACAGCATGCTGAGGGACTGGGGCAGAGGTGGGTTTCAGCAGGTTCTGACCAGTTCTGGAGAACCGATAGCAGAAATTTTGAATAGTTCGAAGAACCGGTAGTAAAAATTCTGACTGGCCCCACCCCCATCTATTCTCTGCTTTCCCAGTCCCAGCTGATCGGGAAGAAATAGGGATTTTGCAGTAACCTTCCCCTGGATTGGGGTGGGAATGGAGTTTTTACAGTATCCTTCCCCTGCCACGCCCACCAAGCCATGCCCACCAAGCCATGCCACGCCCACCAAGCCACACCCACAGAACTGGTAGTAAAAAATTTTGAAATCCACCACTGGACTGGGGGAGTGTGAGAAAGGAAGAGGGAGGGGGGAAGATTTCCGATACTCCTTGCCAGCTTTCCATTCCACAATGAGGAAGCGGCAGGAAGTTGGAAATTGCTCCCACTGCTTTTTTGCCCCCCTGTGGTCATGCTGTTCTCTGTTTAGATAAGAAAATATCTCTGAAATTTACTAGATATTTATTAGGCAATCATAGGTTGTCTAGTTAAACATTAAAAAGAAATGGATAATGTGAAGTGTTCTTTCCCCTAATATGTCTATCAAACACTGCCATTCTTCCAGGATGCTAAGAGATTAGTATTTTTGTATCAGTCGGTCAATCAATCAATCAGTTTATAAAATTGCCATTGCTTCTTCTTGATTCAAGGGTGGAAAGGAAGCATGCAAAAGTAGCTGTCTGTCTGAATGATGCCTGTTTATTTATCTAATTTATATAGCCACCCATTTTACAAGCAAGTGACGCTGGGCATAGTACCTAGAGTCCCATGCCTTAAAAGAATAAAAAGTCAGCTTTTTTTAAAAAATGAAAAATGGTTTTTGTTTATGTCACACCAGCAATCTCTGGATGGAGGACTGATGTCAAGAGCAAGTTTTAAAAACTTATGGTATAGATTGTATGATATCCATAGTGCATAATGGCACCAGCAGCAAACATTGAAGGGCAAATTTTCCCCTCTTTTCTCATAAAAAAATTCCCAACATAAAATAAAATACAAAATCCAACTCATCTCCCTACCATCAAAATATGCAACTGATTTATTTTCATTTCTTTCTTTCTTTTTTTAAATCTCGATCATGGTATTTTTTTCCACCTGTCAACCCCCACAAAAGAAATCACAATTCCCTCTGGCAAAAAACAAAAACTCCACAACTGGTTTATTGATATTGAAATGTTGCCTCTAGTGCCTTAAACCCTGGTTCTCCTTCTTCCCTGCCTCCTCCTCTTTGCAATTGGCTGAGCGTGCAATCCTCCAGCCCTTCAGTCCATGGGAACATACATTGCCATTAACTCTACTACCCCGTGGCTTAACTTCATTCTGCTTTCAGGAACGAGGGCCGCAATTGATTCTGTCCTTACAGTTTTTGTGTGGGATAACTCATTGAAAGTGATTGGTGGGTCCCCACAGTATCATTTGTAGCATCTTCTGCTAGTGGGAGAATCAAACACCAATCACTCCCCTTAACAGGTGGAGAATCAGAGCTGAGCATGGCAGTGCCTGAGACAGAGAGATTAACCACCGTTCAAATTCCCAGAGTGACATGCTTGCTAGCTGTTGGTTGAGCTCTGCCTGAACATGTGTGTTGTGACCTAGGCTTACTAAGTCATTACAATACACACTTAGTCCCAAACAAACCTATTTTATTGTAACAGCTGAGAATTACGTTCATTCCTAACTGAATCCCAATTAGTTGCAAAACAAGTCTTTCAAAAGAAGTTCTTCAGGATAATCACCAACCTTTATCTTCTTTGACACCCTGCCAAAGGCCTTACTTGGCAAAGCCCCATGAAGTTTAGAAACAAACAAGAGATGTCGACTGGAAACAGAGTTAGCAATGTTGCTTTCCTGAAAAAGGCCCAAGTGCCTCTGTTTCTCTTTTAAGCCTTATGGGAGGGGCCAATCATCTTCTGGCCTTACTCCTGAGTCGTCCCTTTTGCTTTAGCTGCTCTTGCCTTCTGGCAGCTCTGCACATGTTTGCACTAGGCTCCTCCTGTTCCTCTGCCTCTCTGCTGTCCGACTCTGGGGGTTCTGGTGTCCGTGCATCACTCCCAGATGGCCCTGGCCCCATCTCTGCCTCTGATACAGAGCCCTCGTCCCGGTCTTCTCCAGACTCCAGGATTGGCCCATATTCCTCCCCAGCTTCCTCACTGTTCGACTCCACTGCCAGCTCCGCAGGCTGCTGGTGGACCACAACAATGTGTCTAATGCTTTTTTGAAAGAGTGGCAGGGGACGGTCTTGAAACATGAAGGTGTCTCCTATTGCTACCTCACATGTTCCTCTTCCATGTCTGTGACCTGACAGCCTGCCAGGACCTTGAAATTCCATAGGGTTTTTCTGCAGACGAAAATGGTGGGTTGGTTTGGTGGTAGTAAAGGCAGTGAGGAGAATCCCTTTTGACAGGGGAAGATAGGATGATATTTAAACAAGAGAGAGACTGCTGCATTTTCTGGCCTGGAGCAAGGACTAGCTGGGATGCTTCCCCCCCCAAAAAAACAAACAAAAAACCCCCCAACAACAGATGCTTTTTCATTGCCTTCTATCACCTACAGGGAACTGGATGGCTGGCTGTTCAAGGCAGCTGACAGAAACAGGAGGAGGAAAACAATGACCTCTTGCCTTGGACATCAGAAGTACCCCATCTCTACAATCTGTTTTGGACTGAGTTGTAACTTCCCTAGCAACAGGACCCAGAAGAGAACTCAAACGAAGAGAGGTTTGAAAAAATGAAAGCAAAATGGTTGTTCAGTAAATTAGAACCTGTTATAATTCAAAGATGGCATAGTTGTAGAAATTATTTGAAAAACAGAAACTTCCTTTTGATTTAACCCAGTCTGGGGAAACCGAGAGAGCTCTACCTCCAAAGGTTACATCCCTTTTATCTGCATTTTTTCTCACATGCACATGGCTATTAGGCATTCAATGTACCAAGTTAACAAAAAATAAATAAATAAATAATTAGACAGCTAATCTGACTCCTGACCTTGCCTGTCTAAGCCACTGTTGAGTTTCCAAGCTGTCCTGAAGCAAACAATGCAAGCAAATAAACAAAAACAAAACAGAATGATGGAGAAAATAGAGAAGAGTGTTTGAGGTGCCAGCCTAAAATGGCCAAAAGATGCTGGCCAGTAACCCATCTCTGACTATGTCATGACCACAGAGGTGGGTTGCTCCCGGTTCTGTCCGGTTCTATAGAACCGGTAGTAAAATCGGCAGGAGGCTCCGCCCACCCTCCCGAACGTCATAAATGACGATCCGTGCATGCGCAGAAGCGCGCATGCACGGCCCTGTTGCAAACCGGTAGTAAAAGTAAGTAGAACTCACCCCTGCATCACCACTATTGCTGATGAAGTAGAAACAGACTAGGGATTAGACAAAGCAACATCCTGAAATCATAGAATTAAAAAATGTATTTAGCAGAATGTATTTGATGCGACAGTTAGAAGTTTATGAGTTAGAGTTAAAGGCAGGGGTGAAATGTTCCCGGTTCGGATCGGATCGCCCGATCCGGTAGCAATGGCGGCGGGTGGTTCGGAGAACTGGTAGCAAAAATCCCTGCGCCGCCCCCCTCCCCCGTGCCCAGCTGAGCCGCACAATCATCAGAGGCTTTTTCCTTTTAAAAGCATTTTTTCTACAACCTTTTCCGACGAAAAAATGCTTTTAAAAGAAAAAAAAAAGCCTCTGATAATTGTGCGGCTCAGCTGGGATCATCAGAGACTTTTCAAAGCATTTTTTTCTGCAACCTCTTGGTTGAAGAGGTGGTAAAAAAAATGCTTTGAAAAGTCTTTGACGATCCCAGCTGAGTTGCCTGATTGGCAGAGAGGTATTTTTTAAAAAGCCTCTCTGACGATCCCAGTTGAGTTGCCTGATCAGCAGAGGCTTTTCAAAGCATTAGAAAAAATGCTTTGAAAAATTAAAAAAAAAAGAAGAAGTTGGCCATGCCCATCCAGTCACATTACCCTCCCCCCACACCAAGCCACGCCCACAGAACCGGTAGTAATAAATTTTACATTTCACCCCTGGTTAAAGGGATGTGATAATGAGTTCAGAGCCACAGCAGTTCAACCAATAAAGCAGTTCCCGGCAAGACAAAGAAAGATCCAGTTCCTTGTGTAAAGGCACACATCCTAAAGCAGTCTGAACATGTACACTTTGCAACCCAGAGGGATGCTGTGGAATCTGCAGACAGCAGCTATCCATCACAATCACATAGGGAAGAGCAAACTGCGGGCAGGTTCTTTGTCTGAACCAATTTGGGCTGTACAATTTGACCAAAAGAAAAAAGGACTTGGCAAAAGGAACATGTGGGCACTCTTCTAACCCTTGACCTTCAAGCTTCCTAAAGCGGTCCATATGACAAGTGGTTTTCACACGTTACAGCTGTTGCTGTGGAAACACTTTCCCACGGCCTTTCTATTTGGCAATGGTAACATCAGAACTAGCCTAGTATGTGTCAAACCGAGTGTGGGCTGTAGCTCTGTGATTTCCCCCCCTTATCAATGTGAATGTAGTATGTGACTCCAGGAGAGAGGGGACCTTTGAATTCCACAGCCAGATAACTCCCGTCAACAACATCTACAGCCAAGAAAAAACAACCAATACATCTTCTACCCCAGTCTTGGAGATGTCTGTGAACAAACATGCCTGTCGGCTGAAGCCCCCTGAAACTCTTCACCAACATGCATAGAAGGAATGCCATTAAAAAGCCAAAGCAGAAAGAGCAGATAGCATTTCAACTTTGGGGGATTTGTGGGAGGTGACCCACAAGCCAAAAGTTTAATTTTCCATCTGTGAATGGCTTACTCTTTCAAAGTACAGCTTAGGCCCCCTTGAACCATAATTATCCCCTTGTCTTTGCCTTATTTGCATAATGCAAACTTCTGAGCTCAAACAAAAGCCAAACTTTGTTTCAGAATTCAGTTTCTTCTACCTCCCACTCCCTCTCCTCTCTAAATTTACAAGCATCTTGTTGTTAATCCTTAACTGACTGAAATAGCCTGTAGTAGCACAGAATATGAACAATCACTAGTATCTTAGTGTATATTGTATATTGCATATTGATAAGTAGCAATTCAATATTTTAGTTATTCATCATATGTAGAAACCACTGCCTCATAGAGTGACTCTGGGAGGTTACAAATAGCCATAAAAACATAAAAGCCATAGGTCAATATTATAATAAGAACAATTAAAAATAAGAATAAAATAATTAAAATTAAAAAGATGGGAGGCTTCGGGATGTTAATCAGCCTCATGGCTGTGTCCTATTCTGTGGGCACCAAGTGAGTTGGCAGAGCTAGGTCTTCAAGCATTCCTGGAAGGCCAGGAGAGTGGAGGTCCTCCTCAACTCTGGTGTGTGCATGTGTAAATGATCCATAGCAGTGGTGGGTTTCAAAATTTTTTACTACTGGTTCTGTGGGCATGGCGTGGCTTGGTGGGCGTGGTGTGGCTTGGTGGGCATGGCTTGGTGAGGCGTGGCAGGGGAAGGTTACTGCAAAATCCCCATTTCCTCCTGATCAGCTGGGACTTGGGAGGCAGAGAATAGATGGGGGAGGGGCCAGTCAGAATTTTTACTACCGGTTCTCCAAACTACTCAAAATTTCCGCTATCGGTTCTCCAGAATTGGTCAGAACCTGCTGAAACCCACCTCTGATTCATAGGGAAAGGGAATTGGTAGAGAAAGTGCTCTCCCTGGACCCTACCAATCAAGACTGATGGGATCTGCAGCATATTTTCTGCTCTGTATAGCAACCGGTGGTCAATAACTGAGGCGAGGCTTGGTAAGTCAAACAGGAACATTTATTGCTAACAGAACTGGTTGAGAGAAACAGAGCAAAGAGCTAGGTGGTTGACAGCTATTTATACCATAGCTGTCAAACCAACAACCAATAGGGATTGAATATTCTCCCGCCGGCCGGAGGGTGCGTCTCAGCCAATCACGGCCGCGCGTCGTAAGTGCGAGGACTTCGTCGTAAGTGCGAGGACTCAACACCCCTTCCCCCTTGGACGGAGCAGGCGTAGTCTGCCAGGTAGGCAGGGCGCCTGCGCGGCCGGGTTGATCTGCGCAGTTCGGGTTCGGCGGCAGCAGGAGCTGAGGGCGTTTCTGGAATCTGCGGAACTCCCTGCGACTCGTCCGGTATCCTGATGTCGACTTCCTCGGCAGGCGGCTGGAATGGTAAGTCAGGTTCCGGAGGCGGGTTTGAGTCAGGGAAGACAGATGAGTAGCCCGGGGCTGGACTTGTCGCGCTGTTTTCCGGGTCGGTTGGGGAATCTGGCCCGGGCATTAAGCGAGCCCGCAGCTGGTTGATATGGCGATGCCATAGCCGGCCGTCTGGCAGCCGGACCTGGTAAGAGTAGGGTCCAGTGACTTGTTCGACAGTCCCGGACCTCGAACCTTGGACCTTGGCTCGCCCCCGAAGTTCTGGGCATAGACAGGGTCGCCCACGATGAAGCTGTGGTGTCTTCCAGTAGAGTCTGGGGGCTTTTCGGGGGCATAGGATGGGTGAAGGCGGTCGAGGTCAGTGCGGAGGCGCCGGCCCATCAGAAGTTCTGCGGGGCTCCTGTTGGTTGAGGGGCACGGAGTTACATGTTGTGCCAACAGGTAGCGGGACAGTTTCTCTTGCCAACTCCCATGATCGTAACGTGACAGGGTCTCTTTGGCAGACCTCACAGCTCTCTCTGCCAGTCCATTACCGGCAGGGCAAAAAGGTGCCACCCTGGCATGGCGAATCCCGTGGCTTGCCAAGTACACTTGGAAGGCTGCGGAGGATAGCTGGGAGCCATTGTCCGACACAATGACATCGGGCAGCCCATGGGTGGCAAACAGTTTCTGTAGGGCTGTGATGAGTGCGGCAGACGTGGTTGATGCCATGCTGACGACCTCTACCCACTTAGAATAGGCGTCTACCACCACTAGAAATGTTTGCCCATGGAATGGCCCGGCAAAATCCACATGGATTCTTGACCAGGGCGACTTGGGCATTTCCCACTCCCTAACTGGGGCAGCGGGGGCAACTGGTCTAGAGAGTTGGCAGGGTTGGCACCCTGCAACCCACTGGGCGGCTGCGTGGTCAAAGTTTGGCCACCAGACGTAGCTGCGTCCTAGGGACTTCATCCTCCCTATGCCCGGGTGTCCTTCGTGCAAGGCTTCTAGGACTGGCTGTTGAAGTTTGGCGGGCACTACGACTCTATCGCCCCATAGCAGGCACCCTCGCAGCACTGATAGTTCATGCTGCCTGATGTGGTAGGGTTTGAACTCAGGACCTACAGTCCCCGAAGGCCATCCCCTGCGCACCCAGTCCAAAACTCTGCGGACGGTAGGGTCCTTGGCAGAGTGTGCTGCGACATCAGCAGCGGTGAGTGGCAGGTGCCAGGAGTCAATGAATAGAACAGGAGAGACAGGAGAGGGGTCATAGACAGCGATGGGAAGGGGGCAGCGGCTGAGCGCGTCTGCATGGGCAAGGTGCTTGCCAGGGCAGTGAAGGAGGGTGTAAGAATAGGCAGCCAGGAATTCAACCCAGCGTGACATGCGGGGGGAGAGAACCTGGGGTGTTGCAATGTTGCCAGCAAGTATGCCTAGCAGGGGCTTGTGGTCCGTCACAAGAGTGAACGGACGGCCATATAGGTATTCATGGAAGCGTTTGACGCCGGCCACGGCAGCCAGCGCTTCTTTGTCAATCTGTCCGTAGTTGCGCTCCGTGGAGGAGAGCGTGCGTGAGTAAAAGGCAATAGGGGCTTCGGTGCCATCAGGGAGAACGTGGCTAAGGACAGCTCCAATGCCAAAGGGGGAAGCGTCAGCAACTAAGATTAAGGGGAGGCTGTCCGTGTATTGGGCGAGGACAGCGTCAGACGTCAAAAGAGCTTTGACAGCAGAGAAGGAAGTGGCTTCTCTTTGGCCCCAATGCCACGGGGTGTTTTTGTCTAAGAGGCGGTGAAGGGGTTCCGCCACAGTGGCCTTGTGGGGGAGGAATGAGCTGTAGAAGTTTAGGAGGCCCAGGAAGGCTTGCAGGTCAGTTTTGTTAGTAGGGGTGGGAGCCCGCCAAATGGCAGCTGTTTTAGATGGTGTGGGGTGTATGCCTGAGGCATCTATTAGATAGCCTAGAAACTCTACCTGGGGCACCCCAATCCTGCACTTCTCTTTCTTGAGCTTAAGGCCAGCCGTTTGAAAACGGCGTAGGACCATCCGTAGCTTTCCCTTGAGGTCTGCTGGGCTAGAAGCTGAGATGATGACATCATCGAAATATGGGATGACCCCTGGTAGCCCCTGAAGTAGGCGCTCCATAATGCCCTGAAAAATGCCCGGGGCGACGCTTACGCCAAACTGGAGATGGTGGCAAAGGAAAGCTCCCCGGTGTGTGACAATTGTCTGGGCAGAAGCTGTGGCCGAATCCACGGGGAGCTGTTGGTAAGCTTGTGCCATGTCCAGTTTGGCAAAAATGGAGCCCTTGCCCAAGGAGTGCAACAAGTGTTGCACGACGGGCACAGGATATGGGTTGGATTGGAGCGCCTTATTGATGGAATTTTTATAGTCCGCGCAGATGCGGATTGACCCGTCAGATTTGAGGGGTATGACTATAGGGGTCTCCCAAGGGGCATGGTCTGTGGGCTCTAGGACGCCCTGGGCAATGAGCTTGTCTAGCTCCTTGTCAACGAGGGGTTTGAGTGCAAAAGGCACTCGACGAGGCTTAAGCCTGATAGGGGCAATTTTTGGATCTAGATTGAGGGTGATAGGTGAACCCTTATATTTACCTAGACGGTCGTCAAAAACATCAGCGAATTCTGCCAGGATGTCTTCAAAATCATTGACGGATGTGGAGTGGATGCCAGTGATGCCAAGCCCCAGAGCGCTAAACCAGTCCAGTCCAAGTAGGCTGGGCAGAGGGTCTCTTACGATGATTAGAGGTAGCTTGCCCGTGAAGGTTCTGTGTTCTACTAAGAGACTGGCGCCCCCCAGGATAGGGATGTCGTTGCCTTGGTAGTCTCTGAGGTGGACTCGGCTTGACAGGAGATCGCTTCTTCGCATTTTTGGAGCAAGCAGCTTCAAGGTGGCCCAGGAGATTAGGGATTTGGAAGACCCTGTGTCCAGCTCCATCCGGCAAGGATTTCCCTCGATGGTTACCGTGAGGAAAATTTTCTTGTTTGCTGCTTGTTTGCCCGGACGGGCCGACCTCGCAGGGGCGTTGTTGGCCCTAGAAATGGCAAAACAGTCGCCGCCCGTCTTCAGCCCTCTCTGGAATGGTCTGCCAGGGGACTTAAATGGTGTGCCAGGGAGGTTAGCCCGGCAGACTCGTGCCAGGTGTCCCTTTTTCCCACAATTACGGCAAATGGCAGTCTTAAAGCGACAAGCCGCTCGAGGGTGCAATTCTCCGCACCCTTGACAGGGAGACCCAGTAAAGCCTTTGTTTGGGTTTTTTCCCTGCCCTTTGACTGTTTTGAGGCGGCTAACTTCGTCATCCTCTTCTTCAGTTGCCTCAGGGTCTAGTTCTTCTGAGTGGACGGTGCTGGGCTTGTGGACAGGAGGGCTGGTTTGCGCTTTTCGGATTTCTACAGTGGATTTGCTTGATAGCTCGCAAGCCTGTGCCTCTTCGATGGCAGCTGAGAGGGTGATTTCTTTCCTCTCAAGTAAATGGCGCTGCACCCTCAGGTCCCTCACACCACACACAAATTGCTCCAGCAGGGAGTCTTCTAGGTCAGTAAATTCGCAATTTAGAGCAGCAGTTCTGAGGGAGGCTATGTAATGGTTAATGGGCTCTCCCTCTGCTTGCGAAATTTGCCTGAAAGCGTACCTGCGGGCGATGCGCGAGGGGGTAGGCTCGTAGTGGTTTTTTAGTTTTTCCTTCAGAACTTCCCAGGGCACCGATTGTACTGGAACTGGGGCTAGCAGGGCCATGGCGACAGAGAACATCTCAGGACCACAGGCATTCAAGAAGTGTGCCCTTTTCTTGCTGCTGGACAGCCCCGTGTAGTCATTCGCCTCCAAGAAACATTCGAACCGCGCCTCATATGATTTCCAGGTTTCGGTAGCCTGGTTGAAAGGGACGAATGTTGGAGGTGCCATCCTTAGACGGATGGGCTCTGTTTCTGAGGAGATTTTCTCTCACACGACGTCTCGTCATGTAGTGACTCAGCTGAGCGCTTTGGCTTAGCGCTAGTGACCTCAGCTGTTGACCACCAGCCTCTGTCCTCAGTATCCCACCTTCGTCGCCAGTGCTCTTTATAGCAACCGGTGGTCAATAACTGAGGCGAGGCTTGGTAAGTCAAACAGGAACATTTATTGCTAACAGAACTGGTTGAGAGAAACAGAGCAAAGAGCTAGGTGGTTGACAGCTATTTATACCATAGCTGTCAAACCAACAACCAATAGGGATTGAATATTCTCCCGCCGGCCGGAGGGTGCGTCTCAGCCAATCACGGCCGCGCATCGTAAGTGCGAGGACTTCGTCGTAAGTGCGAGGACTCAACATTTTCCCTGTCTCCGTAAGTGGGATAGGCTGAGATAATAGGCAAAGATGGCTCCCTACTTAAACCAATACTTGTAGGGTATCTCTGAGGAAGAGGTTAAAAAAAAAAGTCAAGATGGCAACTAGAACTGCAATTGAAACCCTTTTTTATGTATAATGCTGCCACCATCTTGGCTTTTTTTAAAAAAAATCTCCCTCCCCACCCCCACCCCCCCGCACACATTTGTCAGATGCCTCAAACCTTATTTCAATGGTACCATAATGAGAGAAGTTAGGATGCTGAAGGTCTAGGGCTACCCTTAGCTTCTGAAGTTAAAGTTCATCTAGAGTGAGAAATTATTAAAGTTCAAATTAAAGGGTTTTTTTTTCCAGAACTGAATTATTAGGTGAATTTGGAGCTTTTTTTTTAAAAGCCCACCCTTTCGATGTTGTCCAGTCCAATTGCTAAGTCATGTCTGACTCTTTACAATCCATGGACCATGGCATGATAGGTCCCGTGTCCTCCACAGAGTTTGCCCAAATTTATGTTCCTTGCATTGATGATGCTAACAAAGTCCACCCCAAAGAATTATAAATATTTTAATCTGCTGATTTATATCCAAGCTTTTTTGGGGGGCTTTTAAAACCATGGATTGACACCAAGAAAAGCATAGGCCTAGTTCCTATTATGGATTAATACCATGTATTATTTTCTTTTTGAATCAAGGATATTTTTTAAAAAAATTGTGGTAGTGAATTTTGAATTTTGACTGAGGAATTTGAATTTTGAATCTTTTGATTTTTTTTTTTTAAATTGGAAAATGGCAACCCTGATGATCTGAACAGCTTTTTTTTAAAGAAAAATCAGTCCCATTTTATCGCCTTTGAAAAATCTGACACTGCAATGACTGGCTGCCAAGTTTAAAGCTGGAATCCATTTTTACCGTACTTTTAAACCACTGAAAAAGTAGATTTACAATGGAGGTGCTGACAGACCTTTGACTCTCACAGCTATTCTAAATAGCTCAGCTGTATTTATTTTTCATTATACTTAAATGCAATTGGCAGAAGCTTAGCCATAGTTCAGGCTGATGAGAACCTTTTTCATTTCAGCATCACTTCTTAAAAACTGGTTCCTTTTCAGATGCCCTTTTTATTTTTGAATCTTTCCTTCTTGGCTGCCTTTCATATTTAGCTCCTTGTTAGTATCTCTGCACTACTGTATTTTTCAAAAGAGCATGACAAGCGGGTATTTATGTTGTTAAAATTGTGTCATCCTCTGGCCCGAAGAACATTGTTCTGGGAAAGAAACATCTCACTAGGAGGGTTTCAGCTGTGTTAAGATTTGCCGGTGTAGTAGACAGAGAGCATTGCTAAACAAAATGGAGACCATGCTTTGTTTATTTCTAAGCAGGGGTGGGTTCTAAATTTTTTTACTACCGGTTCTGTGGGCATGGCTTATTTTGTGGGCGTGGCTTGATGGTCAGGTGACTATTCTTTAGGATTTAGCAGAGGTACTAGTCTACCAGGCTTTTAACTGCTTGCAGAGCTGTACCGGTCTACCCATTTGTTCTTGGAGTGTTCCGTCTACCCATTTGTTTTTCGAGCGCACTGGTCTACCATCACACTGCCTTTTAATACTGATTAGCTGTAGGGCGGCCCTTTGAAGCCCCGCAGCAAGAGTTTAAACAATTTTTTTCCTTCTAGCCGATCAGCTGGGACTCGTGAGGCAGCAAATAGATTGGGGGCAGGGCCAAATTAAAGGTAAGAATAACGTGGGGGTGGGGCAGGAGGGCCCAGCTCCCGAACAAAGAAAACCAGTTCGGTGACATCATATCGTCACCGCTACCGGCTTGGCCGAACCGGTCCGAACCGGAAGGAACCCACCACTGTTTCTAAGCATGTACTTAAATACAGACATGTACTTAGATTACAATTAATGGATTTCTAGATCATGATACAGATAGTCCTTGACTTTCAACAGTTCGTTTAGTGACCAATCAAAGTTACAACGGCAGTGAAAAAAGTGAGTTATGACCATTTTTCTCACTTACAACCTTTGCAGCATCTCCATGGTCACATGATCAAAATTCAGATGTTTGGTTCATATTTATGATTGTTGCTGCAGGGGTGAAATTCACTTACCTTCCCTACCGGTTCGCAAATGTGCAAAGCCTTCTGCACATGGGCAAAGCCTTGTGAACTGGCTGAATTTCACCTGTGTTGCTGCTTTCCCAAGGCCACATGATCATCTTTTGAGACCTTTTGACAAGCAAAATCAATGCAGAAGCCAGATTCACTTAACAACCAAGTTACTAACTTATTGACTGCAGTGGTTCACTTAACAACTGAGGTAAGCAAGGTCGCAAAATGGGGCAAAATTCACTTAACAAATGTCTCACTTAATGACAGAAATTTTGGGCTCGATTGTGGTCGTAAGTTGAGGACTAACTGTATTGTTACCTCAATCTGTAGGAGTACAAGGATATGTCATTTTTGAAATTAGGAATACCTACTCTTAGCTGTTTCTGGCAGTTTGAGCCTCTAAAAACAGAGAAGCAGCAACAGCTTGGGAAGGCGGACCAGTCCATATCTGTCTCTTCCTTGGGCTAAAACTACAGCGAGGATTGGATCCCGTTTGCTTTGAGAGAGAAATATCCAATTGCCTCAGCTGGTATCAATTATTTATATCTGGCCAATGGTGTTAAATGTATCTCAAGCAATGCTGTTTCTTTACCAGTGTACAGCAGAATAGAGAAATTCAGAGGGAGTAAAACTACTTTATTATTTCTGTGGAGAAAAACACTGGTCTGTATCAATTCTATCCCGGTTAGCATTGGGATCCCAAGTAACCCATCTGGCAACTGGAATCCTGGGTTTTATAAACTGGATTCAGAGTTGCCCAAGTAGTTAAGTTTAAAATATGCTGATATTTTTATAACATGAAGACATATTTCTTATCTGATAATAAATAGCTGCATAGTGAAAAGAAGGAGCAGGGGAGACATGGTAGCAGTGTTCCAATATTTAAAAGGCTGCCACAAAGAAGAGGGAGTCAAACTATTCTCCAAAGCACCTGAAGGCAGGACAAGAAGAAATGGATAGAAACTAATCAAGGAGAGAACCAACTTAGAACTAAGGAGAAATTTCCTAACAGCGAGAACAATTAACCAGTAGAACTGCTTGGTTTCAGAAATAAGTGCTTCATCACTGGCTTTTAAGGAAGCTGTTAAGAAGAGACTGGACATCTATTGGTTTGGAATGGTATAGGGTCTCCTATTTGAGCAAAGGGTTGGACTAGAAGACCTCCAAGGTCCCTTCCAACTCTATTATTTTGTTATTCTGAAATCTGGGCTTGGCTGCTAATGCATTCACTCACATACAAAGACTATGATTTGAATATGACAAGAAGCATATTCCTGTTATGTATTATGACGTTACGTTCCAGTTTGCAGCTGATGAAGAAATAAATTATGATGTGAGATTGTGTTGAGAGAAAATTGACCTCAGAGTCAACCTGGATATTTCTGTTATTCTTCAAGTCCTAAAGCAAGAAGAATTTCTTCTGCAATTGACTCTGCCCACTGTGGATATAACATGTCCTTCCTCTGACTCCGAGGCCTGCAAACTCCCCAAATTTAAAATCCAGGATTTTTTTAAAAGAAGTTTTTTATTAAATAAACATTAAAAACATTGGACACAGTATGACCATCCTGTTTTTGTTATTTCCGTACATATTTTTTAACATAACAAATATAATTACTATTTATCATACATTACCATATATACTCGAATATAAGCCGAGTCTTTCAGCATGTTTTTCAGGCTGAAAAAAGCCCCTTCGGCTTATATTCGAGTCACGGAAAAAAATCCTTTTTCCTTGCAACTATTTTGGCTCCCGGGGTTGCAGAGAGGCTTGCTAAAGCCAAAATGGTGTGTGTGTGCATGGGGGGGTGTGGCACCCCTCCTCCATGCCCCTTTTTGGCTTTAGGGGTTGCAGGGAGGCAGGGGTGAAATGCTCCTCTTTTCCTCAGAGGGGCAGCGTCTGCCTCCAAGTTCTTGCGGAGGGAGGGACATACATAAACACACACGCCCCTGTTGCCCCCCCCCACTACTTTTGCTGTCGGCTTAAAGTCAATCTTGAAGAGCTGGAAGACATTTCCTTACATCTCCACCAAACTCATTGTTGGGAGCGTCAGTGATCTAAGGAAACGTCTTTTTACACCTTCTCCTCTCCATTCCCATCCCCCCCCCATTTTTCCATTTCTGTGCCTGGATTCTGCTAATTACCTCTTCTCCTCCCCGTTCTCAATCCTCCCCCCCCCCGTTTTTCCATTTCTGTGCCTGGATTCTGCTAATTACCCTTTCTCCTTCCCATTCCCCCCCTCGTTATTCCATTTCTCTGCTGGATTCTGCTTCTGCAAGAGAAGGCTCCGATGTTTGCTTGGGTGGTGGAGGGAAACTTAAAGCATTGGGGGCTTCAGAAGGGCAGAATGAGCTTCAAAATGTGCAGCTCCTGGCTCTAACAGTGAGTGACGTCAAGTTCGCTGGGGAATAGGGGCACTGGAGTTGGGCGGGTGAATCTACAGAGGGCATCATTCTTTAGGCAGGCTGAGCATTATGGGGCTTGGAATCAGGGGTGGCGAGGGCTGAGATACAGAAAGAGACAAAGAATGAAAGAGAGAATGAGAGAGAGAGAGAGTGGGAGAGAGACAGAGAAAGAGGGGAAGAGAGAATGAGAGAGAGTTGGGGGAAAGAGAAAGGGGGGAGAAAGAGAATGAGAGAGAGAGTGGGGGAGAGAGAGAGAAAGAGGGGGAGAGAGAAAGAATGAGAAAGAGAGGGGGAGAGAGAAATGGTGACAAGATAGGGAAAAACATAATATGTGAGGACAGTCGTAAGTTTGAGGACTGGTCACAAGTGTGAGGACCAGTCAAAAATTACTTTTCCAGCCCTCTGAGTAGTCCATATGCACAAAAGGACTACCCAGAGGGCTGAAAAAAGTGATTTCTGACAGGTCCTCACACTTTTTTTTTTATTGAAAAAGTTTTAACAATACAAATTTTTCCCCCTTTTCCCCCCCCTCCCTAACCACAAATGTAGAATACATATAAAAAGAATATATAAATCCTTCCCATCCCCACCCTAACCCTCCCCCTCCTCCCTCTTCCCTCCCCCCCTTGACTTCCATTATATGCAATATTAATATTCCCAAACAATATATATGTTATTCAAACTTCCATATCTTTTTTCCTATATTTACTAACATATTAACATAGTCATCTCAGCTAAAAGCGATATAATATTTTCTAGTCTGATACTTATTCTGTACATACTCAATCCATAATTTCCATTCCTGTATATACTTCTCATGCGTCTGATCCTTTAAAAAAGCTGAAACCTTTGCCATTTCTGCAAATCCAGCCATCTTCTGGGTCCATTCATCAACCGTCGGTAAAACATCACTCTTCCAATGTTGGGCAATCAACAACCTAGCTGCTGTCAGCATATACAAAATCAATTTAGTTTCACCCAATGTAAAATCTTTAACTATACCCAATAAGAAAAATTGCGGAGAAAATTGTATTTTTTTCTTTAAAACATTTTGCATAACCCACCAGATTTTTATCCAAAAAGCCCTCACTTTCCTGCAAGTCCACCAGATGTGATAATATGTAGCATCTAAACAATCACATCTCCAACATTTTGGCTGCACATTAGGGTACATGCACGACAATTTCTTGGGATCTAAATGCCATCTATAAAACATTTTATAAAAATTTTCTCGTAAATTTTGTGACTGTGTAAATTTAACGTTCTGAACCCATATTTTTTCCCATGTAGGTCCTCACACTTTTGACCAGTCTTTTTTTATTTTGAAATTTACCAGTAGCCGCTGCATTTCCCACCCCCGGCTTATACTCGAGTCAATGAGTTTTCCCAGTTTTTGTGGTAAAATTGGGGGCCTCGGCTTATATTCGGGTCGGCTTATACTCAAGTATATAGGGTACTTTGATCTTATAAACATATTCCTTGTCCTCATTTGTATATTTGTCTAAATATTGTCCATTTTCACTTCTACAAACCCTAAATCTTTTCTGCTCTGACTCCTTTTCCTCCTTTCCAACCATTGGTACAGTTTGTTCCAGATTTCACAGTATTCTGTCTCGCCCTTATTTTTGAGTTCTAGTGTCAGCCTGTCCATTTCTGCGCAGACCAAGATTTTCTTTATTATTTCTTCTTCGGGGGGGGGGGTGTTTCTTCATTTTTCTAGTATTACGCATAAACCAATCTTGCTGCTGTTATAACATGCAGCATTAAGTATATCAATCCTTTGCCATATTTCTCTTCTGTAATTCCTAGTAGAAATAGTTCTGGTTTCAAATCCATGTTTTGGTCTAGCATCTCTTCCAGGGGTGAAATGTAAAATTTGTTACTACCGGTTCTGTGGGTGTGGCTTGGTGGTGGTGGGATTCTGTGGGCGTGGCTTGGTGGTGGTGGGGTTAATGTGACTGGGTGGGAGTGGCCAACTTTTTTTTTAAACTTTTCAAAGCATTTTTTCTAATGCTTTGAAAAGCCTCTGCCGATCAGGAAACTCAGCTGGGAGCGTCAGAGACTTTTCAAAGCATTTTTTACCACCTCTTCAGCCAAAGCAGAAAAAAATGCTTTGAAAAGCCTCTGACTTTTCCCACGCGATCATCAGAGGCTTTTTTTTTACTTTTAAAAGCATTTTTTCATCGGAACAGATTGTAGAAAAAATGCTTTTAAAAGTTTTTTAAAAAAGCCTCTGATGATCCTGCGGCTCAGCAGGGCATGTTGGGGGGGGGGGCGCGCAGGGATTATTGCTACGGATTCTCCGAACCACCCACCGCCATCGTTACCGGATCGGATGATCCGGTCCGAACCGGGAGCATTTCACCCCTGATCTCTTCCAATCATGTCTTTATCTGACGCCAAAATTCCCTGGCTTTTGTACATAACCACCACATGTGATAAAAAGATCCTAATGCTGAGTTACATTTCGAACACTGCAGTGATAAATTCCTGTTCATTTTTGCTAACTTTGTAGGCGGAAGGTGCCACCAATAGAACATTTTATATAGATTTTCTTTGTATACGGTGGCTAACGTTAGTTTCCTGTTTCTCTCCCATAAGTCTTGCCATTTGTCCAGATCAATATTATAGTCAAAGTTATAATATAATATCAATATTATAACCAAAGGGACAATAACAGGTCCCAACAATGGGTTGGGACCAACACTTACATTGGCCTTAAGTTAAATTATATTTAAAATACTACCTTTCTTCTTCTCCGTATATTTCATAATATTTCCCTTCAGGTGCATTGAAACGTCAGTTTGATAGTAATGTTAGTAAACTGATAGTATAATTACAGTTCCCAAAAGACTGGTAATTATAAGCATTCACATCTCTGGAGTAATAAACTGATAATAAACACACCTGGTGGAAAGTTGAGTTTCGAGTTTATCAAACAAATAAAATACATAAATGATTATTCTTTGAGGTAGGTGTATAATGCTAACTATTTTTGAAGATATTCATTTCATTCAAGTTTTTGCAATGTATTTAGCTAAGTCGTAATTTAGCTATCTGAAAATGCTTTCATCAATATATTGAAGTTCTCCACAAAGAATGTTCCATAATAAATTCATCTTGCCACCAACAGCTGATATCTCCTTAATCCTTTTAACACAAAAATATAATGTGAGGTTCTATATGCAAGTCACCAAATACTTAGAAAGAGATCTTTTTATAGGGGAAAAAACATTTTATTGCTACCGGTAGAACTGTGGAAATTCTAGCCAAGAAAGAGAAATTAAGATAAAAGTGTTTCTGTTTATTGGCTGAAAGCCTTGTGAAATATTTTAGGAATGTCCTTCTCCTGTTTCAGTTTCACTCCTAGTGGTTTGTTCCCATTGTCATTGTAGTGGCAGAGACAGTTGTTATAGTAAGAAACTGCTTGGTCTGGCAATGGGAACAAAAGACAGCTCTGTACACATTCTATTTGGTTATCCATGCTGGAGATGCTTAGCTGTTCCGCCAGTTCTTTGCTTCTCAGCCACCTTCCTAACGAAGCACCAGCAAATTTGGATCATAGCAACTAGTTATTTCATTCAGACCTGGCTGCACTCCATCCTGTGAGATTCACCAATTGCTTTTCCAAAATTTTATAGATGTTATGCCTGCTTAATATAAGATGCTAAGCCCATGATGGCGAACCTATGGCACATGTGCCCAAAGTGGCACATGAAGCCTTGTCACCCAGCACACGTAGCCTTGCCTGTTTGTCTTCCAGGTTTCTGGCACACATGCACGCATGACGATCAGCTGTCCTTTGTGCGCGTGGCAGTTCCAAAAACCAGTGTGCACATGCGCACCGGCCAGATGATTGTTGGGTGCGCATGTGTGCCAGAACCTGGAAGTTCAGCTTTTCCAGAGCGTGATCACTTCGCACACACAACAGTTCCAAAAATCGGCCTACACATGTGTGCTGGCCAGTTGATCGGCGAAGTGCCGAAAAGGTTCGCCATCACTGCACTAAGCAATCTCATGTCCCATGCAGTCAGACAAAATAAAAAAACCCAATCCACTCAGATGTTCTCTTATCACAAGGTTATTCTCACAGCAAACGTGTCTTTTAAAGCAAAATAAATAAATAATGTACAAATGCAAGCTACCTTTGTTTCCTCCTTTCTTGATACCTTCCATAATCCATATTCTTCGCTTTTTCTCCTAAATTTAGATAGCAGTAAATGATTTAAAGGAAAAGGATTAACAAAGATGGAAAAGTACAGTACAGGTAGTCCTCAACGTACAACCAGAATTGAGCCCAAAATTTTATGGCGGACAAGGCAGCATTTAACATCCAGCTGCCTGCAATTATTGTAAGTTCGAATCTCACCAAGCTCAAGGTTGACTCAGCCTTCCATCCTTTCTAAGGTGGGTAAAATGAGGACCCGGTTTGTGGGGACAATAAGCTGACTTTGTATAAAATATACAAAAGTATGAAGGCTATTGCTTAACGCATTGTAAGCCGCCCTGAGTCTCCGGAGAAGGGCGGCATATAAATAAGAATAAAATAAATAAATAAATAAATAAATAAATAAATAAATAAATAAATAAATAAATAAATAAATAAAATGTTGCTAAATGAAACATTTGCTGAGTTTTGCCCCATTTTGCTACTTTTCTTGCCATAGTTGTTAAGTGAACCCATATATAAGGAGAACACCCATGTTGGGGAGGACTTTTTTTTTAAACCAAGTGTTTTGTAAAATAAAGTGCCCTCTCTCTCTCTCCCTCACACACACACACACACACACACACACACACAGATCCTTAAATATCTGTGTACCAACCTAGGAGGTCTAAATTTGCTAAACTTTAGATAAAAATGCAGTGAAACAATTATTTGGCTAAAAATGGAAGTATATTGGAGACAGATTACTAGGTGCATTAGGAAAATCGCTCTGACAAGGAAAAAGACATCATGACTTGATCTAAAACTTAAGACACAATATTCTTTACAAACTGATGAAAAACGAAAGAGAAAGCGAATACCGAACTACATTCTTTCCTTGCTGTGTGTTAAGACCATCCTATCAGAGTTAAATCCTAAACTCCTCGAGACTTCTTCAGAAGAGGAGAAAAATCTGTGGAATTTTAATCCTTGGGATGGAGTGGCATACATTTTCTTTACTTGAAAACTTATTTACGATGTGATTAATGAGTTTCTAAGATGAGTTGTGCTTTTGGGGCTTCTCTTTCCATTCATTGGTTATGAGAACACCCACAACATAAAAAGGGAATTTTACTGCTGTGCACTTTCTAAGACCTCCATCTGTCTTTGTTACCTTAAATGTGCCCCTGTGAGGAATGGTACTTTGAACATTCATTCCTCATACAGAATGTAAAACTTGTAATAGACAAGCCATAATACTAGTTGACTGGATCCTTTCTGAGCGTGTATTTTTTTCTTTTCTTTATGTACAATGATTGAAACATTATTTAAATAAATCTAAGCTTAAGTAGGGAAGAACTTGCTTTTGTAGTTTTTTTCTGTTTTTAAATTAGGTCTCTTGAAGGGCCTTTCACCACTGCCGAGTCCACCCATCCTTGAGATAGCGGAAAAATCGTATCAACGTGACATTTGCTTTGCCATTACCTATCCTGAGGCCTCTCTCTTGCTTCTGTTTCAACTCATGCAGTAAGGGGAAAAATTACTTTAACCCTGGAACTGTTATGGATGACTTTACACTGTGTCAGTTACAGGCTGTGGATGAGATGAAGGCAAGAGCCCATGTTGATAGGGAAGAAAAAGGAGGTTGCCAGGGCTTGTTTATGCTGTGGTTAGGTGCACATGTGGAAAAGTTACAGTTCACAGCATTAGGAAAGAGGCATTTCCATACCACAAGCTCAACTCTCTTTTCTTTCCACTTCCCAAACGGACTGCCTTCTACATGTGCACATTTCAGTTTTCTTCCTTTATACCGTGGGGGAGGAAAAGGAAGTCGTTTCCACCATTCGCTTATCTTCCTGAGCAGAGAAGACCAGCTGAAAACAGAGTTAAATTATAAATTATGTTCTTGTCAAGTCTTCAGCAACCCTGCAACACGACACTCAGACTAATAGCACTACTCACAAAAATCTTATTTTCTTTGTCATTCTTCGTGGTAAGATAAC
>WNWU01000017.1:19906650-19919899 GCA_012654045.1 Ptyas mucosa | reverse complement strand
TTTCCAACAAGCTTGAGCAACCTCAGACTCATTTCTTTCCCTTTTTTTCTTACCCTACATATATTGCTGAACTGCCAATGGCATAGATCAGGGGTTTCCAATCTTGGCAACTTTAAGACTTGTGGATTTCAAGCTTTGCTGGCTGAGGAATTCTGGGAGTTGAAGTCCACAAGTCTTAAAGTTGATAAGGTTGGAGAGCCCTGGCATAGATAGCTATAAAGTCTCCACTGGCAGCTGTGAAAGGCAGGGAACCATTTGAAAGTAACCTCAAAGTATATCATCACAATAGTTTTGGGAAGGAGACATGAGTGTCAAGTTCCGATGTTATCTCAAATAAATTTCATACTCAAACACAAAGTCTTTGATGAAATCTCTCATTTATTGAAAAATAACGATCTGTCCCGAACTCGTTTGCAGCCAAAACTGACTCCTTGATCCCAAACCCCTCCCTTTTCGTTCCTCAAAACCCAGTGTCTCATTGGCCATCTTCCAAATCAGTCTTTCATCCCGGCTGCTTCAAATCACAGGAATTTCCCCCCTCCCTCCATCACTTAGGTGACATTATCTGCTGGGTGGAGAAGAAACTGGGTGAAAAGCCAAGCTGCTAAAATTCAAACTGCTACTTCTAAATTTTTTTTTCTTTCATGTCAGCGATGGGGCAAGAATGATTTAGAGCGCTGACATCCGGCCCCTCTCCCTTCATTTCTCAAGGGCGGCCTGCCAAGGAGGAGGAAAAAAACACACAACAAGTTAAGCATCGTTATCCCATCCGTTATCCCATCCATGTGATCCCCCCCTCCCGGCTTGCCTGGGTGATCTGCATGGAACTTGGTTATAAGGCGGTCAGCTCGGATGTTTGTGCTCTTCACAATGAGACTCCTTTGTGGAACCACAAAAAAATAAATAGAAGTAACATGATTAACCACCATAGAATGCTTCAATGAAATTTACAAACAGAAGCTCCCCTCTTCCTGTTAAGCAACAGGAAGTACTAGCTAATAGCACTTCAAACCTTGAGAACAAAGACCTGTGTCACAATAAGTAGAAGATGGTGTGAGAGACAAAGAGAACAAAGAAACTCAAAAAAACTCAAAAAAACCCTCAAAAAAATTTAAAAAAAAATGCTACTCCCTTTTTTAAAGGGTGCATTTGATTTTCCTTATCCAGCATGTCATTTGAAACTGCCTCCATGATATACATCCACACATCCTATCGTGCCTGCATGCAGCACCTTGAGGGAGGATATTAGGAAAAATGCAAGTTCCAGAATGTAAGCTGTCTTTAGGCTCTCTCAACTGTAGGAAAACTCTTGAGATATAGGAAGAGGCATGTAGGTGGATGTCCTTGGGCAAGGAAGTTGGGTGGATTTGTTTCTTGGCACATGCTTTACTGAAATCAAGGTGGGATGTTCTTTGGGGTATTTGTTTCTTTTGAATGCTCAGGAAGTCTTACCTTCTTTTTTGTTTACCGTTTCCTCTTTTTTTAAAATCATGTAAGCCAATCACGTTGTCTGGAGTTGGGTGGCCTTTAAAATGTATTAAATAAATACAATGCACAACATTATCTTCAGCTAGAGAACTAGTCGTTTGATCATTGAAATAGTAACATTAGTCTGACATGGTTGGTTCTTGACAAACCGATAGTAATAGTGGCATTTTTTCTAAGTTTGTAGATATGTTGCTTGTTGATCTGATCTAGAATTTTGCTTAGCAGAGACATGAACTAACTTGTTTCTAATTTCCCAAATCCTTCCTCTTCTACTTTGTTTCAATACTAGGATTGTATTTATTTTTCCTCAGAGTTCCAACACCTCACCACTTCTCCAAATGGGATTTATCTCCTTTAATTGTATTAGGAAAGCTGTTTTCTCTCTGTTTTGAAAGAAGACAGAGTTCCCTGCCTTTAAAGTACAACAGATACACAGCCTCTTTGGTTGTTGGTTTATTTAGGATATCTTGGGTGTTATCTAAATTAAGCCACAACTGGTTCCAACTTCCCAGTGGAAGCTGCTTTGTAATGGGACCAAAATACTTGGTTTAGTTAATTTCTGTGAAGTTGAGCAGCTTCTCAACTGTTCTTGATTACAGATTGTTGCAACTCAGTTTTAATGTGCAGAGCTTCAAATTAGTTGGATAGTTCCAATGGAATGGACCAGTTGTGGGTTTCTATCGGTTCGCCCAAAGTGGCGTAGTGGTGGTAGCAGGAGGCTCCACCCGCCTACCCAGATGTCATCACGGATGCTCTGCGCATGTGCAGAAGGTTCTGCGCATGTGCAGAAGTGCCACATGCGAGTATGCGCTTCCGGTACCAAACCGGTAGCAAAGATAAGGGGAACCCACTACTGGAATGGACCACTACGTGGTTCTTCCATTCTTTCTTTCTACATGATTCCAAGTACTCAGTACTTCCATCAGAAAGAAAGATTTCTTTCTCCTTGGACTCCCTCCTCTACTCCTAGAAAGTGCCCTGGAGGCTTTATTCTGCTGGTCCTCACAGAATGGTTTAACCCTTGAGTGCTTGACCTTTTCCTTTAATATTTTAAAGAAGAAATTCTGGCCTTCACTTCTTTCATCTTCTCCTCCAACAAGGATACAAGCTTGCATCTGGAAAAGGTAAATTAGCATTCTCTGAGTGGGAAAGTATGGTTCTAACCATTATTCTGGTAAGAAGACAAACATGGCACGCAAGGACCAAGTCACAACTTCTGCTCTTTCGTTTGAGAAAGATTCATGGTTTCTTCCTATCACTCATCCCCTTCACAAAATTTCCCTCATTCTCCAGGTTCCAGTTAACTTATCCTCCTTGTAAAGCATCTTGGCTGAGAGTGAGCTACTATTTCAGTCTCCGTTGCAATATTAATGTATATTATAATAAGTGCCTAATCATGAAATGAGGTTTTACCCATATGATGAAGTGATATGTAATGAGAAGTTCCCACTTTTGCACATCTTTTCTCAGTAAGGGTCACCATCATTCTCTCATTGCTGATTATGCAGTGCAATAAATTAGCTAGATAGCCCCCAGCACAATATCTCAATGTGCTATTTCTGCACTGAGAAAAATGAAGATCTTTATTTGGAACAAGCCGATCAGCAGTGGTTTACTAAATATAACCTGAGATTGATAAATCTTCAGAACTATGTCAACGGCCAGCTCTTATTTATCATGCTTCCTTGCATGAGGGAATGGCTGATTCAGAAATATGAGACTGGGACAGTAAAGGTTGAGGAATAAAGTTGATATTAATAGTTGAAGGAAAGGCTTCTGGAAAAATGAATTTAAGGGTGGCTATGAAAGGTGGGTGCAGTTATAATGGATGCAGTTACCATGAAGGCTTTATTAAATATTTCCTGAACTGGGACTTAAGTTGCTTACGAACATGGCTAGCCACGTAACCTTGTTATCTTAATTCTTGCTCTCTACTACCTCATCACTTTCTAATGGTTCATTATCTTCTACACCTTACAGCCATTGCACTCAGAATTATAGTTTTCCACACTGAGAGCAAAGCCTTCATATCTTTTTTTCCCCTGTCCTATAAAGCTTGAAGAGGACAATTGGAAATGGAGTTTTTAGAAAATTGTTGTAATTAGCAACATCATATCCTAAATGCTTTAACAATAATCAGTGGGAAGTGGCTGGTTAACTGCATTATGGTAACATGATTATGGTAATATGTTTCGGAAGCTATTCTGAATCATTTCATGTTCAGTAGTTCTAAACTGGAATAAGATGCCTTCTTTTGTTTTGTTTTGTTTTAGGGAGCAAATAAGGAGGTTTCTATTACAGAAGGACATACCAAAGCCTTTGATTCAGAATTCTAACTTGAACTTCCTTTGAGGGTTTTAATGAGTTCACTTAATTACTCTAAAACATGCAACCATTCAGAACACCTCCATGTTATTTTTGAAACATGAACTTAAAAACACAAGAATGGTACTGAGGTAGCCCTACAGGAACCAACTTTTCAGTTCCAAGAATTTTACATTTCTCACAAGGCCAATCTTTTGCAACTAAACATTAATTATAAAACCTAGCTGACAGGCTGCTTTTAAATGAAAGATGTCTGTGACAAGATATGAATACTTATATCACTGTGTACTCTCCTGGAGATATTTTTAAATTAAAAGGAAAGGAAAGAAAGCATATTTTACTGAGCTTTATTTCACAGCTACCAAGGTTGTCTAATCATATTTTAATCTCAAATTTTAAAAGGCAATTTATCTGGAACTTGTGTAATAAATCTGATATTGTCATAAGCCAACTATTATCTTGAAATGACAAAACTACTTCTGTCCTCAGTGACTGAGCAATTTCTTTTGGCTGATTCAGGACATAGCCAGATGGCTGAATTAGAATTTTCCTCCACTTTATAAACTGAGCATAAATTAAGTTGCTATCTTTGGTTTAATTTTTCCTCAGTAACAAAGCACAGGAGCACTACTTTTAATGTGGGCAAACTCAAGGATGAAATTTAATTCTAAACACAACTCATTAAATTAATGAGTCAGCCATCCTGGGATTGACGCACATTTTTACAGAACCAATAAAAATAAAGTTCTTTGTTGTTTCAGTTTGCTACCCATGGCCACCAAGGTGCTTTTTTTCAAGAGGCAAATGGACTTTCTTGTTTTACTTTGAAGACATTTCGCTTCTCATCCAAGAAGCTCTGACTGGATGGTGGGGAATGGAAGGATTTATACTCCTTGCAAACTGCTGGTCATTTGCGTTCTTTTAGAGAGTTGTTGAGACCACCTGGAGATTTATCTGTGTGAATTATGCAGATGGGTGTAAAACCTTCTTGGAACTGTTGAAAGGACTGTGTTGTAGACTGGAGATAGATATCCCTCCCCCTATGTTGAGAGAGGGCTGCTCAATTTTGACATAGATGGCCCTCTTTGACCCCTCTTTCAAACCAGCGGTCCTCTCTGTCCAAAATGTGGAGTTTGCTGTCTTCAAAAGAGTGGCCTGTGTCTTTTAAATGCAGATGGACTGCTAAATCTTATCCTCTTGAAAAAGCACCTTTAGGAAAACTATGACCTGGATGACTGAGAAGCTCCATAGAAAACCCATATCCATGTCCCAGAAAGGTGCAAAATTGAGCAGAAATGGCTGAGAAATGTATAAGATTCCTCCAATGTGTTCCCACTGAGCTTGACCTCAGGTGTACCACTATTTTAAAAAAATATTTTAATTCCAGTTTGGAGCGAAAAAGGGGCAGGAAGTATGGTTTAGCCTGGTTAACCCAAGCTGGTTTGCAGAAACTAGGAAGAATTTTAAAATATTGTCAAAATACAGACTCTCACATTTTGACCTTGGGTTGCTGGTATAGAATAATGAGTCTGCTGACCACCAAAGGGGTTGATCATATTCAATTATCTTTCCATGAATACAGCTACAGTATTTGAGTTGCAATCCTCCAGAAAACTGTTAGAGGTCAGCAGACAACTAGATGCGTTTGTATCACTTTGATGCCATCTAGTGGTCATCTAGATTTTTTACACTCCATATATAATAGTCTTAGCTTTGCAGAACTCCTGTGAGATGTAGTTTATACCATGAGACTAGCCTTACTACTCATTATGTGGTGATATAATTAAATGATAATAAATAAAATCACATCTCTAGCAATATGCTTATGTCAGCAAGGGCAATTTAAGAAATTGAAATAAATTGAGATAAAAAGGTCTTTTAAAGGGTAAGTACTGTGCTTACTGCTAGAAATAGTTATGCGAAGTAGATAATACATTTAATCATTGCCTACCAAAAAGACACTTAAGCTTATATGTAGAATTGTGAATTAGAATGCCTCTCTTTTTTTCTTCTTCTACTTCTTTTAAAAGAAAAGCTTTTAAAAACTCAATGTATATATTGTGTAGTATTTATTTTATTGGTTCAATTTATTGGTTCAATTTATATGCAGCCCTTCTCCGGAGACTCAGGGCGGCTTACAATGCATTAAGCAATAGCCTTCATACTTTTGTATATACCTGCTTAGTAGGGCTTTCGCCCCCCCCCCTAAGCAGTGTTCTTTTTTATACAAAGTCATCTTACTGCCCCCACAATCCAGGTCCTCATTTTACCTACCTCGAAAGGATGGAAGGCTGAGTCAACCTTGAGCCTGGTGAGATTTGAACTTGTAGTAATTGCAGGCTGCTGGTGCTACTTTAGTTTGTTGCGCCACCAAGGCCCATGTTAAGGCCCATGTAGTAGTGTATAACTGGCAATGCTTATTACAAATTAATCCAGCATATAGGCTGGAATGTAACAAAAGAATGCCATTGTTCTTTCAGAGTGAACAATTCAAACAGTTTAAATTTAACATTTAAACTTGCAGGGTTTAAAAATAGAAATACAACAAAAAACCATGGAAAAGGTAACTATCACAATAATTATACATACATACATACAGGCCATCATATATTCATAATCCCATGGCAAACTGTTACATAAAATATGCTAAAATACAAAATGGTGTTCTTCAAAATCTACTAACTATTTACTAACTAACTATTTGTAGCTTTAAGGCAATCTGATTTTTTTTTCTTGGCTAACATGCTTTCAAACAACCAAGACAATAAATAATGATATTCAATGCCTCAAATGAAGATGCCATTCTATCTAAAATTTCATTTCTTGTACTCATAATGAGATGAGACCTTTGTTAATCTTAAAATATAAGCAGGAATTTGCAATTGAGCCATATCTCTATTCCCTTTGTGTCAAGGGAATATGCCATTTTATGACTTAAATGCCGCTTCTGAAAAGGTAGTCCTTTTCTAAAAGCTAGTTAGTGACTGCCTACTACAGTGATTTGTCATAGTTATGATGGTGCTGAAAAAGTAAATTGTCAGCCCCAATTGTGATTATCAAATAAGGAATACCTGTTTATCACTGTCCCAAAGGTGCTTGTTTTTCAAGAGGCAACTGGACTTTTTGGTTTTTCTCTGAAGACGTTTCGCTTCTCATCCAAGAAGTCAAAGAAAAAACAGAAAGCCTAGTTGCCTCTTGAAAAAAGCACCTTTGGGACAACCATGACCTGGATGACTGAGAATCTACATAGATTGTTTATCACTGCCTTATATTTTAAATTGTGGCCCCTGAAAAATTGCATCCAACAAGTATGCTTCAATGACTCCACATTAAATTGAAGAAAAGTACGGAGTAATATCCTGCAGAACTCTACTCTAGGCCCTGTGCTACTTAACATATTAATAAAAAACTTGATTAAGGCAAGAAAAGAGAGAATCTTACTTGTATGTTTGAAACTTTATCTTACCGAAAAGGGAAGGTTATACTGTTCATTAGATATGCAGAATCAATTAGTTTGCCTATGCAACAGTCAAAGTGTGTGTGTGTGGGAATGTAGTGGTGAAATCCATTTTTTTTTTACTACCAGTTCTATAGGTGTGGCTTGGTGGGCATAGCTTGGTGGGCGTGGCAGGGGAAGGATACTGCAAAATTTCCATTCCCACCCCACTCCAGGGGAAGGATACTGCAAAATCCCTATTCCCTCCCCACTCCTGGGGGAAGGATATTGCAAAATCTCCATTCCCAGCCCACTCTGGGGCCAACCAGAAGTGGTATTTGCCGGTTCTCCGAACTACTCAAAATTTCTGCTACTGGTTTTCCAGAACCTGTCAGACCTGCTGGATTTCACCCCTGGGGGGATGTGTGTTTAGAAGGTGGTAGAACTAATGGGAGTCATTGGTTCAGTTGAAAGGGTGATCCTTCCACTGCAAATTAGTCAAGGGTATTCAAAAACAAACTGAAGCAAACTGCAAAATTTTCATAAATATGTAAGTATGTATCGTTACAAAGGAAGGGTGAGTATTAGCCAATTATGTTCTATATCTTGGATGAAGTGAGGAAAGGAAGCTCCTTTAAGCTGGAGAGAGCAGACTGAGTACCTCATTATTGGCTAGCTTGATTGACATGTTCTGCAAAAGTATCATTTTGCTCAGCATCGTGGGTTTACAGACAGCATCTTCCTGTCTGAATAGAACTGCAGGGGGCCAAACAGCTTGAACCCATCCTAGGTACATTGTAAGCTGCTTCTTCTTCTTCCTCTTCCTCTTCCTCTTCCTCCTCTTCTTCTTCTTCTTCTTCTTCTTCTTCTTCTTCTTCTTCTTCTTCTTCTTCTTCTTCTTCTTCTTCTTCTTCTTCTTCCACTTCCTCTTCCTCTTCTGCCATATCCGTCATTGGACGTTGGGGATCATGTTGGCAATCCTATTTTTGTCAACAGCCACATGAAAAAGCTTACTTAACATTGTAAACTAGATCGTGAAATGGAAATAGGGGTTGTCTGGAAGACATCACGTGCCATAATCTCCACAGAAGATTCATCTTCAGAGAAGCAGGAAGACTTATGAGGGATATTGCAGATTTCTAATGGCTATAAATGAAGGTCCACACAGGGCATCCTGGAAAAATTAGCCCCAGGTATTTAGATACCTTTACTCCTAGTCTTTGCTACAGATAGTTTAAACCACCTTCCAGAACAGCTTTATACAATATAACATAATGTTGGGTCAAAAAAAAACAACAACCCAGGATTGAGACACAGAGGGATGTGAAATCAAAGGAAAAGAATCCTTGGGTGTAATGGCTTACTAATGAATCACTGTTGCCTCCAAGCAGTTTCTGAACTAAGCTAATAAAATCCAGGTCGAGATTAACACACAAGTTGGAAGCCTGGGCTATAAATACTTCCATTTGGAAGTATTTCAGTATTGGAAACAGTATCAGTCTGCATTGTGTTTCTGTGATAACTGCTTGAAATCCTGCCCTGAGCCTTTTTAGACTAATTGTATGAGTTCTGCCTGGTTTGTACCCATTCACTGTTATGTTTTTCTTTTTCTTTTTGGCTTTGACACTTAAAACCGCTTTGCCTCATTAAAATACTGATCGGCCTCTGGATCATGTCTCTGCTTAACTCTTTGCCTGGCTGTAGTAGTTTGGAAAGGATATTGACTGCTCTGTCTAACCTGTCTGACTGTAAAAGTACATCATTTCTCCATGAGACCATGTCTAGCCCAATGTGGATTGCCATATTTATCACTTTGATTGTGGAAATGTCTAAATCTGTGGATACTAACTGGTGTAAAGGAAAGGCACTGCACCAAATGATGAAATATGCACCTTGCAGAGTTATGTCCTTTGCCAATAGGTTCTCAATACTATATTCCCTCATTCAGAAAAACTCATTACAAAAGGGTTTTTTTTTAGCAATATACCTCCATGTAAAGCTAATGCAAATATTTCTGAGTGATGTATAATATACAATCGTTGAAATAACCGAATCAGTCACTTTTAGTGGTGCCTTTTCCTTGCAACAGTATTTTTTTAAAAAGCTTCAGTTTCCATTCCATCTCTGTTTTCTTCCACCTTTTTTCTTTGATGCAAAGGAATCACTGCACTTTTCTTTTTCAGCCATGTATTTTGACAGCACTTTCAGTTACGTTGGCATCTGGAAAGCCCAACAAGTTTAGATGGAATCATCTGCCTCAGTTACTTATTGCTAAGAAGACTAGCCCAATGCAGCCTTCTCGGTAGAAGCACGCAATTCAGAAGTCGGTAAAATTGGATAAGTGCCCCCATCTAAAGTTCATCAGTACACTTGCTTCAACGTGCTTTATTCTCCTGAGCCAAAGAGAGGAATAGTTTTGCCTCACTTAATTTCAAGCTTAAGTGATTGGCTGAACTCTTCAGGAAAATGTTCCTGCTCACCTTAAATTACACTGAAGTTTTAATCCTCCTCCCCCTTTTTTTGGCTTTTAAAATAGTAGCTGAAAAAGAAAAGGAACAAAACACAGTGATAATTACAGTTATACATTCTCAAGGGAAAAAACACATAAGAAGTGCTTTGAACAAACCCAAAAAATACAATAGTAAAAAGAAAAAAAACCCCAAAGTATAGTATTGTTATAAAAATTGACAGTTAAAATTTGATACATACTGTGTTTCCCCAAATATATGACCCAACCAGAAAATAAGCCCTAACATGATTTTTCAGGATGCTCATAATATAAGCCCTACCCCAAAAGGCTGTTAAGGTGGGTGTGACCAGTTTGACATCGCCTGAATTGGGGGGGGGCACCTGTGGGGGCCCGGGCAGAGTGGAATGGGGAAGAGAGTCCCAGCTGCCTCTTGGGGATGGGGGCTCCCCACCCTTCCCATTCCCAACAAAACACAGTGATAATTACAATGGATACATTCTCAAGAGAAAAAAACACACAAGTGCTTTAAACAAACTGAAAAAATACAGTAGAAAAAACAACCCCCCCAAAATATAATATTGTTATAAAATTGACATTTAAAATTTTATATTTACTTATTTAATGTAAATATTATTCAAGCATGTATATATTTATTTCCAATTCACTAAAAACTGTTGTCCTGTTTCAGCCTATTATATTTTGTATAAACGAGTTCCATATTTCATTCCTGTCTATACAAATCTACATCTATAGACAATCCACTCAAAAGTAGCAAGTGTAATCACGTCTTCAATCCATTGAATGAATGCAGCCACATATTTATCTTTGCAAAGTTGCAATATCCATCTTTTGGCCATAGTAAGGGCATGGAGAATCCATTTATATTATGCAGTTATTGAATTCCATGCATGAGATATGTAAATCCCATCATTCTTAAGATGTTTCAATTATAGTAGTGCAGATGCAATAAATTAGAAAGGCATTTGCGACTGGTAAAGACTGCCAGGCCTCTATTCTCAACCTGGTATTAAAAAAAATACATAACCAAATCTCTTTATATGACATCACTATAGCACTTGTGAAGAAGTACGAGGTGTCCATTATGACTATGATATCACACTAATAAAGCTGTTCTGTGTACAGTATTTATTGCCAATGGCAAGTCCTGTGAGACAAAGTCCTGTTCCTGCTGAAAAAGAGGGGGGGAGGCATATTTAGGTTATTGCCATATTTCTCACCCTCATTGCTTCTGTCTTTGGATATAGCAAGTGTCAGGTAGCATTACCTTCTGACCAATCTTAAAACAGACTCTTAGAGTGATAGATTAGTAGAAACCTTAAAACAGACCACCATAATAAAGACTGGAGGAACATAAATGGGCCTTTTATATCAGACCTCAAAGGTATATTTCCCCAATGCAGTTTATCTGATAAATGTGAGAATTAAGTATGTCAAATAAAGTCCATCCTCCATTTCAGGCCCTGTTTCTATGCATGTTTTCCCTCAATACAATAGTGTGGTGAGAGGCTAGGCTATAAGAAGTGTGGATTCAACAGGTAGAATAGAGATTTGATCAGGGCTGAAATATTACTGGTTTGGGCCGGTTCGCTCGAACCAGTAGTAAAAAATGCTACTAGTTCACTGAACTGGTGGTAAAAAAATGTAAAAAAAAAGTTCCGATGATCAGCTGAGTGACGCACAATTGTCAGAACTTTTTTTAATATACTTTTAAAGCATATTTTTACTACCGGTTCTCCAGAACTAGTAGTTAAAAATGCTTTACAAAGTAAAAAAAAAAAGATCCGACGATCACGCGGCACAACTGTGATCGTTGAAACTTTTTTTTTCTTTTTAAGCATTCTTTTACTACCAGTTCGGGCAAATAGGTAGCAAAAAAATGCTTTAAAAAGGTTTTTTAAAAAAGGTTCTGACGATTGCGCGGCACAGCTGTGATTGTTGGAGCCTTTTTTTAAAAACTTTTTTAAAGCATTTTTTTACTACCTATTCACCCGAACCAGTACTTTACTTTACTTTACTTTTATTAGACTTCCATACTGCCCTTCTCCTGAAGGACTCAGGGCGGTGTACAGCCATATTAAAACACATCAAATTTACAAAATTTAAAAACCATTAAAATCAAATATACAAAAATTTGGCCCACAAATTAAAAACTAACATACACCCATTAAAATTCATATTCATATTAGGCCAGCCCGGCTTGTTGAAACAAGAGGGTCTTCAGGGTGTGGCAAAAGGTACGCAGGTTGGGGATCATATGCACATCTGGGGACAGCTCATTCCAGAACCCCCACAGAGAAGGCTCTCCCCCTGGGCATCGCCAATCGACATTGCTTGGCCGACAGCACCCTGAGGAGCCCCCCTCTGTGGGAGAATATTGGCCAGTGGGAGGCTGTCGATGGCAGAAGGCGGTCTCCTATATACCCTGGTCCTAAGCCATGGAGCGCTTTAAAGATGGTGACCAACACCTTGAATCGCACCCGGAAGACCACCGGAAGCCAGTGCATCTTGCGCAAGAGAGGTGTCACATGGGTGTGATGAGTCACCCCCATAATCACCCACGCGGCCGCGTTTTGGATCAGTTGGAGCCTCCGAGTGCTCTTCAAGGGGAGCCCTATGTAGAGAGCATTGCAGTAGTCCAGATGTGACGTGACAAGGGCATGAGTGACTGTGCGCAGGGCATCCCGGTCCAGAAAGGGACACAACTGGCGTTTCAGGCGAACCTGATAAAAAGCTCCCCTGGCCACGGCCGTCATATGATCTTCCAAAGACAGCCGTGCATCCAGGAGAACACCCAAGTTGCGAGCCCTCTCTGAGGGGGCCAAGATCTCGCCCCCAATAGTCAGAGATGGAACCAGCTGACTATACCGGGATGCCAGGAACCACAGCCACTCAGTCTTGGAAGGGTTGAGTCTAAGTCTGTTCCTCCCCATCCAGATCCACATGGCCTCCAGGCACCGGGACATCACGTCAAGGGCATCAATGGGATGGTGTAGTAAAAAAATGCTTTAAAAAGATTTTTAAAAGGCTCTGATGATCACAGCTATGCCACACGATCATCAGAACTTTTTTTTTTACTTTTTAAAAGCATTTTTACTTCCTATTCGCCCAAACCAGTAGTAAAAAATGCTTTTAAAAAGTTTTTTAAAAAGGTTCCCAAGATCATGTGCCACAGCTGATGCCCCCCCATTCTACTTACCTTCCCAAGCCTCATTTTTGTGTATACTGTGCATGCACACGCAGCACACATTTGGTGCAAACTGCACATGCATGGCCAGCAAAACGGTAGCAAACCGGTTCAGATTTCACCATTGGGTTTGACGGTCTTTGAATGTTGCCGGTTTAACAACCAGTTCGGTGAAAGTGTGTTTTGCACATGCATATGCCTAAGGCGCTTGCACACAGTGCTGAAAATGGAGCATTTAGAAGCTCAGCTGCTCACCTTCCAAGTCAGCAACGGTAAGTAGAACAACAAGGGGGAGGGGAATCAACTGTGCCACGTGATTGAGATG
>WNWU01000017.1:19877635-19906640 GCA_012654045.1 Ptyas mucosa | reverse complement strand
GTTCTAAGAAGAGTTTTTAAAACACTGAAAGAAAAACACAAGAGAGAGCAAAGTCCATATAGAGCCAGCTTGGTTTTTTTAAAAAAAAACCAACAACAACCCCAAAACCAAACAAAACCAAAACAGAACAGATGCAAATTCTAAACAAGTTAACAAAGACCAGGCTATTCTATGTTTTCTTTGCCTCAGTGTGAGAACTTCAATGTCCCAATGTCTTAAAGCATTTGATGAGAGACTAATAGCGTGACAGGCTAACACTTCACTTCCTTCCAATTAGAGACTTTAACATCAAAGCGAAGGTGCTCCACTCAACAAGGGCTTATTTGAATGAATTAGAGGAGAGAATAAGTCCGGTAGTTTCTTGTTCCTTTCCACCGATGCCCCCTCCCTTGTGGAAACGTAGTTCAGCATCGTCTTTAATAAGATGTTTGAGGTCAAAAGGTTTAAGTCCCTCACTGTGAGCATTAGGAAACTGCCAGAGTGTTTCAAGATGTGTGATGGAGGTAATGGAATCCAGCAAAGCTGCAAATTCTGTTATGGAGCGGCATAGAGCTCACTTCCGCCTGTAATGTTCTGTTTGCTGCTAAAAGCCAAGAGTAGAGGTGCTTTTAGTACACAATGAATCTTACCTGTTGCGGTTGCAGTGCATTGGAATAAAATATTGCACCACCATTTAGAGGAAAATTGAGAGTAACCATGCAAACGGGCAAGATTGCTTCAGTGGTAATATACGTGCTGGTTCCATCAAGGCAGGCAACATAATTCCAAGTCTCAGAGGGATGAGATGGGGAATATCATGAAAACATTTGCGCCTTTGTATTTTTTGTTTTGTTTTTTGGCCTCCTTCATAAAAGGTAACCGAGAGAAATGCAGTTTGTTAAATCCAAGCTATGGACCTGTATGCCTTTCGTAAGAAGAAAAGTTAATAGTAAACTGAAGAGCATTATTGGAAATTATATTAAAAGATGGATTGTTATGTGGGAGCTATCGGTGTAGCTCTGTAATGTATACAGAGAAATCGCTTTCTCACCTTGTATCCGGTATTTCAAAGTTTGCTACAACAGTTACCTCCATTTGTTTCTTTTTTAAAATGGCCAAACCACTATCACTTTAATTTGATGCCTTGGTGGTCTCTCTGTATTCTTAAAAAATGCTCTAACTATGCACATTTAGTACGGATTTCAATAAGAGACATATCGATAAGGTGATTTTTGTAAAATGATAATCTAAAGACATTGCTATTATTTTAGCAATTTCCCACACAGCATGAATTCATACACCTCTTAACAGTATGTTAACAGTATGTCCCAGGGGTGAAATCCAGCAGGTTCTGACAGGTTCTGGAGAACCGGTAGTGGAAATTTTGAGTAGTTCAGAGAACCAGAAAATACCACTTCTGGCTGGCCCCAGAGTGGGATGGGAATGGAGATTTTGCAATATCCTTCCCCCAGGAATGGGGATTTTGCAGTATCCTTCCCTGCTATGCCCACCAAACCACACCACGCCCACCAAACCCACAGAACTGGTAGTAAAAAATTTGGATTTCCCCATTGGTATCTCCCCAATGTGAATTATGTGCGGTTTAGCTTCCATTATTTTGTCTCATGTAAAAGTGGCATCAGGAGTGTCAGGGATAAAATAATCCCTATGAATTTATATAACTGAATTGCTGTACCAATTAACCTTCTGGTTTTCAGTTTCGGAAAGTTATTATTCCCATCTCAAAATGTGTCTGAGTACTGAAGGGTTCCTGATTAACTTTGAGCCAAAGTAACTATTTAATCATACAATAATAGTTTTGGCTTGACAAATATATTATCTGGTGATGTGACCCAAAAACTTGCTTCAGTTGCTCTTTCCCTCACAAGCTTGAGCAGCGTTTCTCAATCTTGACAACTTTAAGATATATGGATTTCAGTTCCCAGAATTCCCCACTTAGCATGGAGCTGCTGGGTGAAGAATTTTGGGAGTTGAAGTCCATACATCCTAAAGTTGCCAAGGTTGGAAAAAAACTGAGTCTCAATAATTTTTGCCATGTCTCAGGTTTGAATGGATGCAAAAGGAAGGAAGGGGCAGATTCCTACTCTCCCTCACACGCTTGTTAATTGCCCAAGGGAGAAAATGCCTGAAAAGACCTATAATCAGATACAGAATTGATGATACCTTTATGCGTATGTAATTTAATTTCCCTGGAATTAGTGCCACTTCTGAATATGTTTTGAGCGGGTTTCTCCTAATTGTGACCAATTAAGAGAATTTTCAGGTTTCTTCTTCTAAGCTGTGTCCCAAGAAACAACTAAGAGCTGGTCCACCAAGTTTACCTCTCAGAGAGTTGTGTTTTTTCTTACAGGGTTCTTCGTAGACATATTAGAGCAAGTTGTCAACTTTTTATTACCTAACACTTTTAGATATAGCACATTTACATTTCCCCATTTTGTCTCCCTTTCTTTCCTCTCCTTAGTCTTTTCTCTTGATTGCTGCAATCTCTTCTGGGATTTGGGGTCCTACATTATATTCAGTATTCTATTATAGTGAGCTGTATATATCACAAAAATCATATATTGAAAATTGGTATTATTTAATATATAGAAAAAGCCTACATAACTTTGGTGTCTTTTTGCGCTCTCTTTTCTCTTTTTGATGATTCCACACTTTTCTATTTAATTAAACAAGAATATTTTAAAAATGTAAACAGTGAAGTGGGAACCATTGGGGTTATCAAGAATCACAAACTGGGGCCACAAATATCACATTATGGGACCCTTGTAGGAAGTTGGGGCCTAGATGACACACTGCCACTTTCTTTTTTTAGTCATTCAAGAAGAGACAACTTTCTGGTCAGGATGGAAGTAATTAATAGCTTTAGGTTCTGGAATTCACATATGGCAGCCCCTTCTTTAGCTTCAGTAAATAGGAATTGCTTCCCTCGTTTCATGAAGCCATTAGAAATATTTCTGCTACATCAGCTGAGTAAAAGCCCCTAGCTGTTTGCCTCAAAGTCCTGCTCCTACTGTTGACTGCTGGGTGACTTTGGGCCAATCACTCTGTCTCAGTCCAACTCACCTCACAGGATTGTTGTTGTGGGGAAAATAGGAAAAGGGAACAGTATAATGTATGTTTGTCACCTTGAGTAATAAAAGGTGGGATAAAAATCAAAGAAATAAATAAATACATGCAGGATAGGAGCAGAACCACATTTTTTTCACTATTGTCCGGATACACCCCTCCTCAATACACATTTCTTTCACACACACACAACACACACACAACACACACACAACACACACACACACCCTTCCTTCCTTCCTTCCTTCCTTCCTTCCTTCCTTCCTTCCTTCCTTCCTTCCTTCCTTCCTTCCCCTTTTTTTTTGTAAAGGAGAAAGAAGGAATAAGGTGGAACTTGATTGCTTCAAAAAGGGTATGGAAATTTGGTAGGGACTACATAATATTAAACTGAAATCTCCAATTTGGCCAATTCAGAATTTTATATGCATATATCTTTTTCATCTAATGAGTAGACACCGTAAAGCTCACATTCCTTGGATGTGGACATAATGATAATAATAAATGTGAAAGAATATAGATATTTCCTGCCACCGTGTTACATTTTTCAACCATCTGTTGTAATCACAATGGGGATCCTTTTTATATTATTAGTGTGCTGGAAATGCTTTCAGTCAAATTGCCCATAATTCAGGTTATATTTTTTTAAAAATAATGTATTTAAAAAGAGTTATCAGTAAAGCGCTTTTCCAGCAACTCCATTAAGCCAATGAAATTTACATAGAAATTGGGGGAACAAACTTTGATATGTGTGCTTGAAGTTATAGTAAAACATATATTGGAACTAATTATTATTGCCTTGATTCTTTACAGCAGCTGCATCTGAATGAAAAGATCCTTCAGAGAACTATTTTCAGCAGATTGTCAATTAATCTTGTTATGTCTCTCCCCAAATCAGAACTATTTAATTTGCCACTTCCTTGGTCACAAAAGACAATAATTTTGAGGTTATAACTGGAGTGGGGTGTTCTTTCAGAAGTAGGAACACCATGTTATAATAACAATACATCTTCCGATTTCTTAAATGATTTTTGGAGGTACTTATTGCTGTGCAGGAAGGCTGTAGAGGTATCTAATGGAAAGAGACACTTCAGCCTGTTCCCTGCTGTGGCTGTTGTCTCCTGGGTGCTCTGTTGGTGGTTTTTTTTTTTCCCCATTTCTCTTTCTTTGCCTCCTCAAAGGCATGACAATATTCAGCAGTAATGGAACTCGGCTGCTATCTCACATGTCCAGCTGGTGCTCTGTTTCAAAAGATTAAAGATCTGATAACTCAGCAGTAATCAGGGCTCGAGTTTCAGTTCAGCAGACCGAAGGGCAATGGTACTGAAAAATTCCACAAATCATTGGATTATGCACAGAGATAGAAAACCCTGCCGTATGTCACCTCATCTGACGGCCATTAATAACCAATAATGATCATCACAGACAAAAAGGACTACTTTCAAGTAGTAAACATTCAATAAGTTTTACTCCCATGGGTTTAAAAATCTGCCACCTCTTTTAGGAATAGACTTTTTGAATCCCACTTCACATTCCTTAGTGTTATAGCAGAGGTGTCCAATCTTGGCAACATTAAGATATGTGGACTTCGAATCCCAGAATCCATGCTGGCTGGGGTTTCTGGGAATTGTAGTCTCTACAAGTCTTACAGTTGCCAAGATTGGACACTCCTGGGTTAGTGGCTTGAGAAGTGATGTCACTTCATTGCCCCTTGCAGTGTTTATCAGTGTCTTGGACTACTTCTGAATATGGTTGATCCAGTACCTACTAATATTTTACCCACAGTCTCCATTTTATTTTACTGTGCAGCTCAGTATCAGAAATGCCAGTGATAATGGACAATTAGAAATTAGAAATGATGGACAGTTAGAAATATGCGAGGGACATAAAATGTGATAGTAGTTGGGCAATTCTTACAATCTAATTGGATAGTAGCTAACAACAATGTCAACATATAACTTTTTTTTTTTGCATTCCTTGTCATACATACATAATTTTAAAAAAAATCTGTCCATATTCTTTGGGATAATTTGCATACTCCTGTTATATTTTGGGAAATGAGCAGTTCATATGCTCATTCATCATCATTGAGTTCATCATCAAAGAAATTATACTTTGTCTGAATACTTTAGCTAGCAATCTGGTAAATTACTATTATCTAGAATTTATTTCTTTAGGTCTAAAAAAAAGTGTATCAATGGTAACATTTGTGCAACAGTGGAATGGTCTCTAGAGTTCCAGATGTTGCAAACATCCACAGCCATTCGGTCTGGCATGGGATGAGCCCAAGTCTTATGTTTTGAGGAAGACAGATTATCCTGGTGGCAAATGCCAAATGGCAGAGGCTGTTTTTACACCCAGCCTCCTTGCTTCCCAATATGACATCAGTCTAAATCTGTTAGTCTGATATTTGGCAGGACAGCTGGTCCCCTTGTAAACAGCAGCTTTATCTTTAAATTTCTTCCAGATCTGCTTAAAAGAAAAAGAAGCAGCAGCTATTATTTTTTTTAAAAAAAATCAAAATTTTCCTGCAGCTATTTTTCTAAACTCTGGCAGACCTCTTCTCCACATTGGGTCTACTGTCATTAGATTCCATTGTAATTGGAATGCCACTGAAGTTTTAGTTAAAGAGGGGGGGAAATAGCAATTTGTTGATTTTCAGATATAGTGAAATGCTTTTGGGTGCGTAATTAGGATTTGGATTTGTAGTTCTTCACTGCAAATTAAACAACGGAGGGCTACAAAGCAATCTGGGATTAAGTTTTTACCAAGTTATTGTTCTCTACTAACCTTGAAAATTGAAGAAAGGGTTAGACTACCCATCCTATCCCAAGATTTAGACCAGAAAGATAAGCAACAAATAAAATTTAAAAAATCCCCACAAGGTCCAATGTCAATGTTATTTTTTCTGAAATGGTATGGGGTCCCCTGCTTGAGCAGGGAGTTAGACTAGAAGACCTCCAAGGTCCTTTCCAACTCTATTATTTTTAAACTTCTGCTGGGCTCTTTTTCAGTATGTTTGAGCTCTGCGTGACAAAGAAAACATTGCAGTGGCAAAAATGCAGACGATAACACTTTTCATGTCTGACATAGAGACAAAACATGGAAGAAAACCAATTAGATGAAACGGGTTAAGTGAATTGATGCCTTTGTAGGTTGGCATCAATTCATCAATTCTGGACAATTAGAAATTCTCCACAAATGAAGAGCCAGTGAATAAAACATGGAAACAGGCTGTGGTTTTCCATCTCCTGAAGTTCGGAGAGACAGAACAATACTCGGGTCAAGATCAAAGAAGTGACCAAAGCAGGAAATAAAATAAATTAGGATTAAGCTTTTAATTTTGAATATAATTACATTATTACATCAGTTTTATTAGCCACCTCATTTTTTAGAACATGTGTTCCCTTCCTATTTAGTTTCTTTCTTTGAAAGCATTGGGAAAAAAAGCATGTGGGTCGATAATCCAAAAGAAGGAAAAAAGGAAGAGATATCAAAATAATCTCCTCCTCCTCCTCCTCCTTTGCATTTTGAGCCCTGCTGGGGAAGCAAATTGGGGGGGTTTCTTCCATTTGCTTAGGCTCCAATTCTGCCAATAAACTTAACTTTTTCCTCTCAGCTACCCAATTCCTCCTGCAGGTGTTCTGTGTTCTCAAAAGGAGACCATGAACTAGCAGAAGTTGCCATGGCAATAGAATGCAAAAGAACAATTAAAAAAAAAGTTGTGTCCTGATGTGATTTCACAGCGGGCCTCAACACTGCTTCACAAGACTGTAATTAGGGTTGTGTTGAAACATCTCTTTTTTTCCCCTGCCACGAGCAGTAGGGTGTAATCTTTGCGATTTCTTTTTTTATATTATCTCTGACATAGATTCTCTTCAAGTGAGCACGCTCACAGAGATGGTTCAAACTGGCTTAAAAGGGTGTTTTATCAAGGAAGGAAGGAAGGAAGGAAGGAAGGAAGGAAGGAAGGAAGGAAGGAAGGAAGGAAGGAAGGAAGGAAATTATATGTCTTATTAAAATTCTAATATAAAATTTTGAAGTGTCCTCAGTGCTATCAGTCAAAAGATACCATGTAGTCATTCAGTGTTACCCTCCTTTACAGATTTTATTTTTTTTCTGGCAATTTGGGGGTTGATTTGTAATTTTTTTAAAAAAATCAAATCCCCTGTCTTTTCTGGCCATTCTGTGCCAGAAGCAAAATTTGCTAGAATCAAAGGTCACAATGAAGTCCTTGATTTATACTCAGTGTGCCAACAGAAATATCCAATAAAGCTCTACTTAAAAGCAGCTTCTCAGTATTATATTGCTACTCACATGCCAGGAGAATTAGCTGGAGTTATACCAGATGCTCACAGGGTGTCTGCTATACTCCAGATTCATGAAATATCAAATCTGGTGAATTCATTTTTAAAAATGATTTGGGGAAAACAGTTTTTGTGCATATAATGGGCAGTTTTGAATTACTGAATCAGTTGAAAGTATCTGACTCGATTCCTTGATTTCGCTAGAAAGTCAAGTCAGCTTGGAGATACCACTGACTCAGCTAAGAATTACAGCTTTACAAGCCATGCCTAATCCATATCATGAATAACTTCTGAGCAGATGCTTTATTTGCAGCTGTGCAAGTACAACTCGGTACCACTGTAACTAATGATTTTTTTTAAAATGATTCTAGGGGCAGATTTTTTTAAAAAAACAAACATTGCTAAATTGATAAGATGGACGAAATGTTTGCTGATCTTAAAAAGGATATGGAGGTTCGGGAACCATTATGATACCTCTTCTATCTTTCTTTCAAAATCAGTTAGAAAAGCAGTTCACTATCACACCATCATATAGTAAAACAAAGGAAAAAGACCCTGTCAAAATCTCTTTCCACAAAGTTCAGTAGTCTTGTCATCTTAGACAAAAAGGTTGCTCAAACATAAATGTTATCTAAAGCTACACTGTAAGAAGCTATAGCTCCATCCATATTTTGCAAAATCTTTCTGGTGAAAAGAGTCATTCCTTTAAAGTCGTGGCTCTTCTGTTGGGGTAGTTTGGGCATATCCTAGGGTATTGGAGCAATTTGCTTATTTGTGAGTCAAGGATCCAGTTTTGAACTATAGCTGCCAAGACACTTGTATAAAACAAAAGAGTCTGGTTTGGTTTTGCTATTTTGGGATGAGATGCAGTGGTGGGTTGCTACCTGTTTGCCCCAGATTGGCCGAACCAGTAGCGGCAGCAGTGGGAGGCTCCGCCCACCCACCTGGATGCTTCTGCGCATACGTAGAAGCATCACATGCACACCTGCATGAGCAAACCAGTAGCAAACTAAATGGAAACCGACTGGTGAGATGGGGTGCAGTGGGCACAGGTTCTGACAGGTTCTGGAAAACTGGTAGTGGAAATTTCAAATAGTTTGGAGAACTGGCAAATACCACCTGTGGCTGGCCCCAGAGAGGGCTGGGAATGGAAATTTTGCAATATCCTTCTCCCAGGAGTGGGGAGGAAATGGGGATTTTGCAGTATCCTTTCCCTAGAGTGGGGTGGGAATGGAGATTTTGCAGTATCCTTCCCCTGCCACACCCACCAAGCCATGCCCACCAAGCCGCACCACGCCCCCCAAGCCACGCCCACAGAACCAGAAGTTTTTAAAAAATTGAATTTCACCACTGAGTGGGGGTAATGATATTATTCAAGACTGGGAAAAGGGGTAATTGGGTCAAACAGTTTAAGAAACACTGATTTAGTGTTAAGGAAGCATTTAAGAAGCATTGTTCTTAGTTGACTTAGCTTGTTCTACGTAACCCTGTCAGATAGACAATTGCTCATTGAGAGTTTGTGGGCATTTACAAAAGTAAAGTCTTTTTTGATTCAAGCTCAATTCCTAGTTATTTCATGTGATTTTTTTCTTCATCAATATTTATTCATTTTTAAACAATTAAAAGTTTCAGAACAAGAAAAAGAATATAGAAAAGTGAAAAAGATATAAAAAGAGAGATAGAAGAAATGAACAACAGTGTATATCAAAAAAAAAGGAAATAGAGAAATAAATATTTAATGAAGGACCTTCCAATCTTCTTTGCAGCAATTACAGACATAATTAATACTGTTTTTGTCCTCTCCAAAATTACAAAACAGAGTTCCTTTTCATATGCAGTAAATCCAGAGATTATCGATTCATTTTTATCCATTTTCAGCAAAAAGTCCATAAAGAGTTTTCAATCTTTTATAAAAGTAGTCATTGTTCCTTCTCTTATCAAACTTATTTCCAAATTCATATGGCAAGGAAAGAAACCAAGAATTAGATATAAACTTTTGTAAGATGCCAAGGAGAGAGGAGGTTTGGGTCTACCAGATTTGAAATTGTATTTTGATACTTGCTGTTTGGTCTGGCTAAAAGAGTGGGTGAACCTCCAAAATAAGAGGCTACTTGATTTAGAAGATCATGAATTAAGACTTTGATGGCCCAGTTACCTATGGCAATGCAAAGTTAAAAGTAAATGTTGATTTTAATAACCATTTTCTTAGGCCTGCCATCCTAAGAGTTTGGAAGAAATATAAAACAAGTCTTTCTGTCAAGATGCCTCTCTGGATGTCACCCCAGGAAGCTTTTTAAAGAAAAGAAATGGTGGCTAAGACAGACTGGTGGGTTTATGGTCAAATGATATCTTTTAACTTTGGTGATCCTAAAGGATCCTAAATGATCCTAAAGAAAGATTTAAAGCCAACAAAAAGAATTATGGGTTTGATTTTGTGAAAAATGAATTGAAAATCCTACTGCATGGTAGTCGGGTACATATTATTGCTAAAGTTTATAAATTGTTATTGAATTTGAATTTGGAGAATGAACATGTAAAACACTGCATGATACAGTGGGCAAGAATTTTGGATGTAATGTCATGTTTGAACAATGGGAAAATATGTGGATGGAAAGTTTAAAATTGACATTAAATTATAAATTTTATAAGATAATGTATCATTGGTATTTAATACCAGATAAGTTGTCAAGAATGTATAAAGGTATTTCAAATGAATGTTGGAAATGTAAAAGTAAAGCAGGGACCTTTTATCACTTATGGTGGACATGTGACAAAGCAAAGAAACACTGGAATAGGGTTCATATCAGTGGTGGGATGCTCCCGGTTCTGTCCGTTCTTTGGAACTGGTAGTAAAAGCGGTGGGAGGCTCCGCCCACCTGCCCGGATGTCATAATTGACGATCTGCGCACACGCAGAAGCGCATGCACACTCCCATTGCGAACTGGTAGTAAAGGTAAGTAGAACCCACCCCTGATTCATATCTTAATATAGAAGATTCTCAAAGCGAATATAAAGATAAAACCAAAAATGTTTCTTTGGGGTTTAATAGAAAAAGACAGAGAAAAAATTGAAACTTTGATGCTATATATCAGTGATGGCTAACCTTTTTGCCATTGTGTGCCAAAAGCATGGGGAGCATGGGGGGGTTGTGCGCGCGTGTGCCCACACCCATAATTCAATGCCCCCCACCCTGCACCCCTGCGCATGCATGCGTGACCCCCGCTTTTGGCACATGACGGCAAAAAGGTTAACGGTGGGCCCGGTAGGCCTATTTTTCGCCCTCCCCAGACTCCAGAGGCTTCCTTGGAGCCTGGGGAGGGTGAAAACAGCCTTCCCCACCCACCCAGAGGCCCTCTGGAGGCAGGAAATGGCCCATTTCCCGACTTCCAGTGGGCCCGGAAGGCCCAAAAATCAGCTAGCCAATGTGCACATGTGCGCTGGAGCTGAGGTAGGGCAACACTCACGTGCCCACAGATATGGCTTCATGTGCCACCTGTGGCACCCATGCCATAGGTTCGTCATCACAGCTATATATGTTGATGGCAGCAAGGTTACTTTATGCGCAAAAATGGAAGGACACTTTGATTTCCACAATGGATGAATGGCTGCAGAAGTTGATGGAGTTAGCAGAGATGGCTAAACTGACAGCTTTGTTTAAAGACAAAAATACAACTACTTTTGTTTCTACTTGGAAGCCGCTTCTGGACTTTGTGCTCGAGGCAGAAAAAAAATGAAAGTTTGATTTTAGGTTTTGCCAATTAGATAGGTTTGTTGTTATAGAAACAGCTAGTTTATATTATTATGAAAAAGTAAAAAGTTGAGGTTTGATCATCAATATAATATTATGTTATTCTAGTGCACCAAAGGGAGTCTGGAGTCAATGCCTTTTCTCCCCCACCTTTCCCACACTTTCCCCTTCCCTTTTCCCTCCCCTGTCTTTCCTATTTTTTTGTATTTTTGTATCTGATAGTATTAATACATAAACTAAATTTATTCAAAAACCACTGAAAAGTAAATCCCTCTGAAGTCAGTACTCTTGATGTCATCTTTAGTTCTCCATTTTCCTGTATTAACAAATCTTATATATGTTCATCATTTTTTTTGCCCAGTGTTTGTATAAAATGCTTCTTATGCTAAGGCAAATAAACATATTTTTTGAGGCACAGCCTGGGTTTACATCTATTCCACATTCATAAAATGGCACTCCTAACAGAATTATTTTTAAAGTAGGCATTAACTTTATCACATCATAAAAAAACACATCACCCTGTTTTTAAATATTTGTTTTCAATGTCTTGTTCTAACCCTGTAATGGTGAACCTAAGGCACGCGTGCCGGAAGTGGCACACAGAGCCATCTCTCCAGGCATGCCAGGTGTCGCCCGTTGCTCTTCCGGGCTCTGCCGCACGCATGCCTGACGGCATGGTCTTCGTGCATACATGCATGCCAGAAACTGGAAGACCGGGTGGCTAGCGCATGCGCACCAGGTAACTGCTTTTCTGGTTTCTGACACTCCTGTGTACCCATGTGCACTTCCGTTTCAGCACTTGGTGCCGAAAAGGCTCACCAACACTGTTCTAACCTACAGTCCTGGTATTTCTTGGTAATGTCCTTTCCAAAACCAAGCCAAGTCCAGGCCTTTTTAGCTTTATGACATCAACCAAGGATAAGTTTAAAGCAATTCTTATCATCAATGCTAAATCTGTTCAAAGCAACTATAGTGCCAGATAATCCTGATACTTTTAATAGGAATGCTTCTGCAATCCAATCCAAAAGGTATCCTAAAACTTTTTCACTGCATGCTGTACTATACAAATAAGAATTCCTATTTTGTCCCAACTGAACATCAGCTGTTTACACCTATTCATTTCCACAAAAAAGAGACTGAAACCCAAGTATAGGCTACATTTGACATATTTAAGGAGACTCCTCTCGTTTGGGGTGGGGGTGGGGTATTTATAGGGAAGAGAACACTCCATTGTACCTGTCCAACGCCATATTCTGGGAATTTTTAAGGAGTTCTGAATTACAAATAATTTAAACTAACAGCATTACATTCAGTTTTCTGAGCACTGCTCACTGTATTATCTGCAACTTTGAAGTGTTATACATTTGAACTGAACAGAAGGGCTGGGAGTGGAAGAGACAAGACGAGTTGGATTGACAAATACCCTGTAGAATAATTCTTACAGCGACAAGAGTATTGAAATTTGTACTGACAGTCTTTGCTAATTATCTGATGTAGGATGTCTGCTTTGCCTCAGGTAGTCATCTTTGGTGTTGTGATGAAGTACAGAAAGATAATGATATCAGATTCCTCTAATGATGTCTGAGGTGCTCTCATCTCCATCACTCACCTTTTATAATCAGCAGGAAATCTCAGCATTCTTTCTCTAAACAGACAGAGAGAGATAGAGAGAGGGAGAGAAAGAGACTGCTATTCCTTGGTTACTGATTGATAAACATAGCTTTTAGTCTTTCTTTCAGTCACTATGGAAATTCTTGATGAATCCTGGGTTAGACAGCTATGGGCAAACTATGCAACTATAGTTTGTACTAGCTTTGATGTATGGTTTAAAATATTCTAATCTGTGTTGATTTTTCTTTGAGATAAGGTGTTCTTTTCCCTCTTCAATAAACATATATTTAATAATCATGTAGGATTCATATTCAATGAATGACAGTTCCCAATTTTTTTGCTCCTTTTAGAAATATTATTGGTTTCCTACATAAGGAGACAGAGAGCAAGAAGCCTTAGCTACCATCTGCTGCACATCCTATCCATAACTACTTTTAAGTCTTGGGCCAACATTGGTCAACAAAGAGATTTCAGTGCTCCTAAGGGGGAAAGTGAAGCATTAATGACAATAATAATGTCCAGTGAACCTCTTATATATAAAATTAGTTGTCACATTATTAGTTATAGAATAATGCAATTTTTTTTAGCAAAATTGCTGTCTACAGACCCAACAGGACCATACCTCTTACATTTATAATAACAAAAACCAAACACTTGCTCCAGTGGTGGGATTCAAGTAATTTAACAACCGGTTCTCTGCCCTAATGATTTCTTCCAACAACCAGTTTGCCAAACTGCTCAGAAAGTTAACAACCGGTTCTCCCGAAGTGGTGCGAACTGGCTGGATCCCACCACTGACTTGCTCCATATTTTAATCATAGGATGAGAATATTGGTTTTGTAAGGAAAATCACAGTGTCGAAACTGAACAATTTATAGCCAGCAATTCAGGTACATCTCTGTTTAATTTGAGTTGTATCCAATGGTGGCTTTGTACTATCTGAAAACATTTCTACTCCTGAAAAGATTTTGTTTCTATGCTATACTTTCAGCGCTCCTTAGAATTTGCACTTGATAATTTAGATCCGGGATCTGATCTGTGTATTATCAGTGTATGATCAGAAAGTGTAGGAGAAAAGTCTGGGTGTTTGCATTAAATTGGGGATGACAGGAGGGAATAATCAAACGCCATTATCAGATATAACTATTTCTATAATTAATTTTACGTAAAACTTGCAATGTGGTTAAATGCTCTAAGGCAAGGTCACACAATATTTTCCAGCCTGGGCAGCCACTTAATTTAAATTTAATCTAATCATTGAGTAATATTTTTGTAATATCTAATATTATTTATTTATTTATTTATTTATTTAAAATTTATATACCGCCCTTCTCCCTGAGGACTCAGGGCAGTGAACAGCCAGAATTAAAAACATACAATACAAATATTAAGAATTAAAATACATATAAATTTGGCTCCAATTTTAAAACTAACAAACCAATTTAAAAAACGTCTAAAATTTCTTCCTAAGCCAGCCCGGCTTGTTGAAAAAAGTAGGTTTTAAGGGCATGGCGGAAGGCACTGAGGTCTTGAGATCTCCTTATCTCAGGGGGCAGCTGGTTCCAGAGGGTAGGTGCCCCCACAGAGAAGTCTTTCCCCCTGGGGGTCACCAGCCTACATTGTTTGGTTGATGGCACCCTGAGGAGGTCTTCTCTGTGGGAGCGCACGGGTTGGTGGGAGGTCATTTGTGGAAGTAGGCGGTCTCGCAGATAACTAGGCCCTATGCCATGGAGCGCTTTAAAGGTGATAACCAACACCTTGAAGCGCACCCGGAAGACCACCGGGAGCCAGTGCAGCTTGCGCAGGAGCGGTGTTACATGGGAGCGCCATGTTGCTCCCGTCACTACCCGCGCGGCCGCATTCTGGACCAGTTGAAGCCTCCGGGTGCTCCTCAAGGGGAGCCCCATGTAGAGAGCGTTACAGTAGTCAAGGCGAGAGGTGACAAGGGCGTGAGTGACTGTGCACAGGGAATCCCGATCGAGAAAGGGCCGCAACTGGTGAATCAGGCGAACCTGACAAAAGGTCCCCCTGGTCACAGCCGTCAGATGATCCTCCAAGGACAGCTGCCTATCCAGGAGGACTCCCAGATTGTGAGCCCTTTCCGTGGGGGCCAGAGACTCGCCCCCAATAGTCAGTGATGGAGTCAACTGACTATATCAGGATGCCGGGAGCCACAGCCACTCAGTCTTGGAAGGGTTGAGCTTGAGCCTGTTCTTCCCCATCCAGATCCGCACAGCCTCCAGGCACTGGGACATCACTTCAAGGGCATCGTTGGGGTGGTCTGGGGTGGAGATGTACAGCTGGGTGTCGTCAGCGTAATGATGGTATCTCACCCCAAAACCATGGATGATCTCACCCAGCGGCTTCACATAAATGTTGAACAAAAGGGGCGAGAGGACCGATCCCTGTGGCACTCCACATATAAGAGGCCTCGAGGTCGACCTCTGCCCCCCTGCCAACACAAACTGCGGCCGGTTAGAGAGGAAGGAGGAGAACCACCGTAACACGGTGCCTCCCACCCCCAGCTCTTCCAACTGATGCAGCATGATACCATAGTTGATGGTATCAAAAGCCGCTGAGAGATCTAACAGGACCAGAACAGAGGAGCACCCCCTGTCCCGAGCCCTCCAGAGATCATCAACCAACGCGACCAATGCCATTTCCGTGCTGTGCCCAGACCTGAAACCTGACTGGAATGGATCTAGATAAGATGTTTCCTCCAGGAATTGTGGAAACTGTTGCGCGACCACACTCTCAACAACCTTCGCCATAAAGCGAAGGTTGGAGACAGGACGATAGTTAGCCAATATTGCCGGATCCAGGGACGGCTTCTTGAGGAGCGGCCTCACCACCGCCTCTTTCAAGGCAGTGGGGAAGTGACCCTCACTCAATGAAGCGTTGATAACGCCCTGGAGCCAGCCTCGTGTAACCTCCCGGGAAGCCAGTACCAACCAGGAGGGACACGGGTCCAGTAAACATGTGGCCGCACTCAGTCTCCCCAGAATCCTGTCCACATCCTCAGGGGTCACAGAGTCAAACTCTCCCCAGATAATATTCTCAAGACTATTACTATTACTATTAGATTTTAATCTAATTATTGAGTAATATTTTATTTTGTGTTATTGCTATTGTCATTTCGCTATGGATCACAATGAACATGACAAGGTAATGTAGAGAAATATTGTACAGATGAATTAAGAGTAGGTATAACCTGTCCATCCATCCATCCATCCACCCAAACATTCAACCACCCACCCAAACATCTCACCATCTTCCTTTCCTTGTGTAGGAAGTTAGCACCCACCCCTCTCCTAGAAGAATGAAATATTTTATGAAATATTAAAAGGGCAGAATATTATATTTCCCTGGATGAGAAATGGAGAAACATGTTTTAAACACAAAGCAGCTCCCTGCAGCTCCCTGCCCCACCCCTTTGTCAATGGACCAGAAGCAGAAACTCATTCCCCCCACCTTTGTCAATGGGCCATCATCTGCATCACAATAGGACCCATCTAGCAACAGAAACTCACCACATGGCAAGGCTCAAGCAAGCTTGAGAGACAACCTACATAGTTAGCTAAGACCCCTGCTCCCTGGGAGTTTGACAACCAATCAGGATACATTTCTTATACAGGAAACACTAAGGTGGGGCCCAACAGAGGGTATAAACTCAGGCACTCTCAGCATCTTGGCCCTTTTTTTGGTTCTTCACCCAACACCTTGAAGCATGTGATCGCCTTTTCTGTTCAGGGACTCAATGTGATTCCTGTCCACCATTAAACCATCATTCCAAGCAGTCTCTAAGTTTCCAGTGTCTTTTTCCCCACTTGGAACTGAACCCAGAAGGATATTTCTTCCAACACTTGTCATTGCTATCAAATTTCCAAAGAAAACTGGGCAATTAAATTTCAACAGCCCGGTCTCTCAAACTTCTCAATGAGTTACAGTTTTGCTCAAAGCTGCGCTAAAGAAAATAGGAAATGCTTAAAATGCGCCGAGGAGAGGTTTAGCTGCCAGCACCGCAACCAATCTAAACCAATTTTTGTAACAATAATGGGATGTCAGTATGGTTCCAGAATACAGCAGCCCCTCAATGTATTTGTCCTTGTTTGTTTGTGCTATTAAACTATAAGGTCTTGAGGAAAGACAAAATGCCTCATTTCTTACATAACTGCCGATGCAACATAATTTATCATCCTGGCTGCGCAGGGAAGTCAACTATCAGTATAACTGCACAAAAGCAATCCGTGTAGAGAGATCTCACCGTGTAATTCAAGACACCCATAAGAAGCAGCCCTGCCTTCTTCTGCGCAAGATGCTTTCTCCTCCTCCTGCTATGGATGAATTACAGGCTCTTTAGCATTTCCTTCCTGCACCCCCAACCCGCCCCCCCGCCCCAATGCAGAACCTATTGCAGACTCCTGAGTATTAGGATAAGTGAACAAAGAGGAGGAAAATCAATCTCACTCCCTTGATAATGGCCTGGTACAGATGGTCACCGAACACTAAGGGCCTCGGTGGCAGTCTTTTTCTTGAATATGGCAGTGAATTCCCCCAGGAAACAAGCAAAGGGGGTGGGGTGGAGAAATCTGTTTTGTTTGCATGAGGTATTGGTTGTTCTTGTTTCCCCATGAGTAGGGGGACCCTCTCTGCCTTGTTCTTTTTATTTCAGACTCATAAAAAAGAGCGAGGGCCTGACTATTTCAAAATTGTCTTTAAGAGGTAATGCAAAACAGTTTCCTTCATGACCCGAAGCTGTAGTTTAAATTCTTTGCGTGCAACCCATCTCATTCGCCAAGCGAAGAGAATTTTATATCAACAAAAGGAGCCTTTAAAAACAAAAGGATCAGCAAGAGCAGAATACGTGATGATTTTGGCCAACTGAGGAGAAGACCCCTGTGCGTGCTGTTTCACACCGTTTATCTGTGACTGAAGAGTCAAGTGTCTTTATTGTGAGTGGATTAGAAGCTTTTGTCTCAGGGGAAGAATTGTACTCCGATGATTCAGAACATACTCTACAGGCAGTCCTCATCTTATGACCACAATTGAGCCCATAATGTCTGTGGATAAATGAGACAGTTGTTAAGTGAGTTTTGCCCCATTTTATGACCTTTCTTGCCACAGTCGTTAAGCAAATCACTACAGTTGTTAAGTTAGTAACACAGTTGTTAAGCGTATCTGGCTTTCCCGTTGACTTTGCTTGTCAGAAGGTCGCAAAAGGTGATCCCATGACCCTGGGACACTGCAGCCGTCATAAATATGAGTCAGTTGCCGAGCATCTGAATTTTGATCACATGATTGCGGGGGACGCTGCAATGGTTTTAAGCGTGAAAAACAGTCATAAATCCCTTTGTTCGTTGCCGTTATAATTTTGAACTGTCACAAAATGAACTGTTGTAAATTGAGGACTACCTGTAGCTGTGATTTGATGTGATTCTCATTAAATAGAATGTATAAGGTGATAGGGACTTTATAGATCATCTAGTCCATCCCTTTGCTTGTTGCAGGAATGTACTAAAACATCCTTGGCTACCTATTAAAGCAGGTGGCAATGCTGCCCCCCAAATCTCCCAGTACAAAGGAGTTTAATAGGACTCGTGTGTTTATTGTACTATTGCTTGTTTATATTGTGTTGTATAAGAGCTGTGGGGGCACAGTGATTAGTAGGCTGACTCTGCCCACAGCCAGCAGTTCGATTCTCTGACTGGGGAATTCTGGCAGTTGAAATCCACAAGTCTTAAAGTTGCTAAATTCGGAGACCCCTGCTTTAGGAAGAACCACAGAAAAACACTAAATTCAGGGAAGGGGAGGGGGGAATTCCTCTGACAGAAAGATGAACATCAGAAGCTGTTGAAGCAGAAGAATTCAGGGAGAAGCTTCTGAAGTGAGGAAAAGTGATGACTGATTTTTTTGGCATGTGAGTTCTCTGAGCAACCAGATCAGGAAATGAAGTCTCTTGTATACAACTTGACTTAGAAATAACTGCTTGTCAGCTCACTAAAGTGTGTGATACAAATAGCACTATCCCTATGACACGGCTGGGAATCAATCTCCAAGGAAAGGTTCCATGCATATTTTCACATCTCCTGGCACAGGCTGAGCCAAGTTAATTAATGCTATTTGCAGCGTAAGAGCCATTCTGGATCCTTTTTGCCCCCTGCTTACTCCCAGCTTCCCAAAGTGCAAAGCAAGCAAAGACAGAGCACTTAAGCAACCAATCAATAAACAAGTATACGTTAGGGACCTTAAAAGGTTGCTATAAAAAAATAGATAATAAAAGAATATATTCTTGAAGATAGTTAGATTTCCGGGGCAATGAAGAAAGGGCCCTGATCGTCAGTATCATATAAGGGTTGATATAAACAATTGTTATTATTGTCTCCAGTTTCTCCTGCCTATTGCTTAATGTTACAATGCTGGATGAATTCTTAAGAGAGAAACACATTAACACCTTTCCATCTTCTTGAATTCAATTTGTGGCATGTTGTGACAACTCATGTTATATGAGCTGCCTTGTTTGTCCACTTTTGTGTGTGTGTGTCCTTCAAACAGAGTTGACTTTTGGTCATGAGCTGGGTAGGTCTCTGCAATTTTCCTATCAAGATTTGGAAATGTTTTGCTATTGCTGGTGGTTTTCCCAGGGGTTGAGAGAGAGTGACTTGGTCCAAGTCCAGGTCACCCAACTCAACCAGCAGGCTTCAGGTCCAAAACAGGACTAATCCTAGTTTCTAGCTTAACCACTACACAAAACTGACTCTCTTCCCCACCTTTAGGGTTGTCCAACTGTCAGATACTAAGCAGATGATTGGGAGGTTGGTAGCAGTGGTGGGATTCAAATAATTTAACAACCGGTTCACCCAGGGTCAGGTTGGCCATCGTGGGAGGCGTGGCCCATCTCTGTCCTCCAGCCCCGCTGCACATGTGGGACAAGCCTCCTGCGATGGCCAACCTGACCCTGGGCACACTGGTTGTTAATTTACCTTCACCACCACTATCAAAGTGGATCCTGGGCGTTGTCCTGCACTGCAATGGAGAACCAGGAAACAGAGCACCCGGCACAAGGGAAGGAGGAGGAGCAGGGAGAAGAAAGAGGGAAAATGGCCTTCTCCTTCCTTTGTGCCAGCTGCTCTGTTTCCCGTTTCTCCACTGCAGCGCCCAGGATCTACTTTGATAGCCGGGGTGGGAGGATAATTTAAAAACCAGTTCGTGTGAACTGGTGCAAGCCGCTGAATCCCACTACTGGTTGGTAGTAATAAAGGACAGACAGCTGGGACTTCAACTGTTCATTGACTGGGATTCATATGAGCCAGTGTGCCAACTTGTTTTGTCAATTTAAGCTTATCTTTAGCTTAAAGTCTCTAAGAAAAATACCCGACTGGTCCTTGTGAGTAAGAGTGGAGACAGCTCTACTATGTGGTCCTTGTGAGTAAGGGTGGAGACATCTCTACTATACTAGGATGAATTTGGATTGCTTCAGGTGGGCAGATTTTGAGAGACAAATTGAGATGCATTATACATTGTACAGCAGTACCTTCTGCACGTTTATCACTATAATCGGGGCAACGTGAATACAGAACTGTCTATATGTGTAGCAGTTGTACGAGTCTGTGCTCTTGATCAAAGGCACAGCTTTTCTTTTTCAGGAAAGGAAAAGGCTCCTATTTATATTTTAGCTTGTTTTAATGCTGGACAAATTTGATGGTGGATAAAAAAAATATTAACCTCTCTGATTCCCAAGTGTTGAGATGTGCTCAGAAGATTGAAGCTGCAGATGTTCAGTTAGTAGTAGTAGTATGATAGTAGTAGTAGTAGTAGTAGTATGATAGTAGTAGTAGTATGATAGTAGTAGTAGTAGAGGGAGAAGGAGAAAGAAAAGGAGGAAGAGGAGGAGGGGAAGATGTTAAAAGCATTCAGCAAACCCATGCAGGCTTTCCTTTTCAAGTTCCTGGGTATGGAAAGCTTTGCAGACATATTAAGAATTTATCAGTTGTATACAACTTAGCTGTGAGCATGATGATATCTGGGCATTCTGCATAACGCTTTTGGTGTGTAATTGTATACTACAGTGTTTTACTCGGTTCCTCTGCCCTGTGTTTATTACACCATCAACTGAGACGAGTTGCAGCGGTGTTAGCGTTAGCACTTTCCATATGTCTGCGTATGTGTGTTATGCATCTCGTTATATACATCTATGTCCATAAATGGAAAGAGAAAAGAGACGGGGGAGAGAAATAAGAAAGAGGGAAGAAATTTTTTTAAAAAATTAAAAAGAGGTATTAAAAAAAGAGTAGTCAAAGCTTTTGTTGTTGTTGTTTAATTACAGTATCAGTTTGTAACTAGAGTAATATGTAATATGCTGGGAAAGTGACACCTATTTTGCATAAATTCATATTCAGAGCATCCAATCTATAGACCTTGGGGATAGCAAAACAGACACATTGACTGACTGACTGACTGACTGACTGACTATATGGCATAGCAGTTGCCAATTTTCAGGATCCCACTCAGCAAGGAACTGCCTGACCAGATCTTGTGTCCAGATAAACACAGACTTCATGCTAACCATCTGCTTATGGGTCAGTAGCGAGAACAATTTAAAATAATTACCCTAATGAATGACTATACAATGACACTCCTGGGTGAGGTAGAATATCATCAGTGCACACACAAACACAAAGTAAAGGAGCATGAGTTCTTGAATGGGAACATTGTCGCGAGGTTTTAAATCTACAATTACGTTATCTTGACTCTTTGTGCCATGAATGGTGCATTGCTATCAACGTAACCGCACATTGTTCGCTAATAATAATAATGATAATTTTCTCATACATCTACCTTGGGAATGATTACGTATTTGTATTTGCAGGCTTTTGTCAGAACTGGGATTACATAAGCAAGGCTGCATACATGAGCAAGGAAAATGGAGATGTCCCACAATCACCTCTCAAATCCAGTATTAACTAATTCCCCCCACCCCCATAAATAAATCTATAGCCCAGAATTAAATTATTGCAAGGAAAAAGCTGCCGGGGTGCACTTGCATTTCAGTTTATTCTGTCCCATTGAATGTGACACATTGAAACTTGTCTTAAATAAGATGCTGGTTTTAAATTATTTCTAGATTAAGATGTAAATGAATGATTCAAAGAGCAGCTGTGTGTTACTTACAGGACCGCATTCTGCCACCGTTTTCCTCCCACCAACTGACACACTCCCACAGAGAGGGCCTCCTCAGGGTGCCGTCGGCCAAACAATGTCAACTGGCGACCCCCAGGGGAAGAGCCTTCTCTGTGGGGGCTCCTGCCCTATGAAATGAATTGCCCCCAGACATATGAAGGATCCCCGACCTCCGTGCCTTCCATTGTGCTCTGAAGACCCTGTTATTTCAGCAAGCCAGTCTGACAGGATAAATGATTTTAAATTGGGTTCTAAAAGTGGTTTAAAATGATTTCAGTTTTAATTTTGGCCAAGGATTGAATTGCTTTAATATGTTTTTTAAATTGTGTCTTGTATGTTGTTTTATCATGGCTGTTCACCGCCCTGAGTCCTTTGGGAAAAGGGCGGTATATAAATATAATAAAAACTAAAACTAAAACTACTGGATCAGGTGACAGAAGCAATGGTGGATTGCCCCCGGTTTGGACCAGTTCGCAAGAACTGGTAGTAAAACCAGTGAGAGGCTCCGCCCACCGACCCAGATGTCATCATAGGTGATCTGTACATGCGCAGAAGCACGTGTGTGCACTCCTGATGTGAACCGGTAGTAAAGGTAAGTAGAACCCATCCCTGGACAGAAGCAGTGGAAGTTGCTGAGAGTAGAGAATACCATGACGATGACCTTCACTACAAAAGATTGCCTGATCTACAGACAGAAAGTGGTGATCAGAGAATCATTCTGTTGCCGGCATTCCCAGATGATTATTGGGGGGGGGGGGGAAGCTAGACAGTTTTTACTTGGCTGGGGTTGGATCCAGCAGGGCTTTCCTCATTTCCCTAATTCATTCACAAAAAGTACAGAGGCCGATGCGTTAACGCATGCTTCAAACCTGCAGAGACTAACATACGTTTTCTGATCCCTTTTGTAGGTTTCCAAACATCAGTACTTCAATTGAGGATGGTAATACATGGTATTTTGTTCAGAAGTATTATTTTATATATTTGGGTGAGTAGCACGGGATGCATATTTTAAGACACGTAAGAGAATTTACTCAGCCTTATGATTATGTTTCCTTGAAAGTTTTCCAAAAATGAATGAATTGCAAATGAGTACAGGTAGTCCTCGATTTACGACCACAATTGAACCCAAAATTTCTGTTGCTAAGTGAGACATGAAATGCATTTTGCCCCATTTAGCGAAATTTCTTGCCACAGTTGTTAAGTGAATCACTGCAGTTGTTAAGTTAGTAACGCGGGTGGTAAGCGAATCTGGCTTCCACGTTGACATTGCTTGTCAGAAGGTCACGAAAGGGAACACTGCAATCCAGGGGTGGGTTCTACTTACCTTTACTACCGGTTCGCAACGGGATCATGCGCGCGTGCCCGAGCTTCACTTGTGCGCAATCCGAGCTTCTGCGCATGCGCAGATCACCCATGACAACATCCGGAGCGGTGGACGGAGCCTCCCGCTGGTTTTACTACTGGTTCTTGCGAATTGGTCTGAACCGGAGGCAACCTACCACTGCTGAGATCGTCATAAATATGAGTCAGTTGGGACTCTGGGATACTGTGATCGTCATAAATATGAGTCAGTTGTCAAGCTTCTGAATTTTGATCATGTGACCATGGGGATGCTGTAAGGGTGAGAAACGGTCATAAGTCGCTTTTTTCAGTGCTGTTGTAACTTTGAACGATCACTAAGTGAACTGTTGTAAGTTGAGAACTACCTGTATATTATTATGGTTGGTTGCACAGTTAGCCAGATGTTTAGACTGTATTTAGCATATTTATGTACCTATCAAGTTCTTCCTAAGAACCTGGTATAAGTAGATGTTCTTGTTTGATGGTGTTAGAGGTATTGTTGCATAAGCGGTATAAGCTGTTCTGAGTAAAGCTGCCTTCTGTAATTGACTGATTTTCTCAATACTGATAGGGTTCTGCTGGTGCCAGTTGTTTTGAGATTGTACCCAAGATGCTTATCACTGTTGACATTTTGTCATAGACGTTTTATTTCTATTTGCAGGTCTTTGATTTTTGAGATTTTCCTCCAGTTCATCATTAATCATCATCATCATCATCATCATCATCATCACACAGTCAGCCAGATGTTCAAACTGGGCTTGGCATTTTTGTCTACCTATCGAGTCCTTACCAAGGACCTGGGATAGGCAAATCTGGATGATGGACAGTGTTACTGATATTGTCGCAGGATGGAAGCTGTTGCAAGTAAAGCCACCTTCTGCAATTGACTGATGGCAATTTTGTCAATGCCTATGGTGTTCAAGTGGTGCTCCAGTTGTTTTGGGGATGCACAAAAGACACCTATTACTATTGGTACTACCCTTGTTTGCCTTTTCCACAGTCGTTCTATTTCTATTTGTAGGTCTTTATATTTTGTTATCTTCTCCAGTTCTTTCTCTTCTATTCTGCTGTCTCCAGGCACTGCCACATCCACTATCCAGACTTTTTTGTCTTTCTTATCAACAATTGTTAAGTCTGGAGTGTTATGTAGCAGGTGCCTTGTCTGTTTGAATTCTAAAAGCCCAGAGCAATTTAACTTTCTCTGTTTTATGGTCTCACCAGTTCTTGCTTACAGGCAAATGATATTTCTTGCAGATCTCCCAGTGCACCATTGTTGCTACTTTGTCATGCCGCTGCTTGTAGTCAATTTGTACAATCTTCTTGCAGCAGTTTACCAGGTAGTCCACTGTTTCTTCACCTTCTTTGCATAGGCGGCACTTACTGTCTGTTGCCCTCTTCTCAATTCTGGCATTGTATACATTTATCCTTAAGGCTTGGTCTTGTGCAGCCAGAATTAGTCCCTCGGTCTCTTTCTTCAACTTTCCTGCTCTTAGCCATTGCTAGGTCTTGTTATTATCTGTTTTCTCTGCTATTTTTTTTTTTTAATGTACTGGCCATGTAGTGCTTTGCCTTCCCATGCCTCTATTCTGTTGTTCATTTGGTCTTTCTTATAGGCCAGTTTGATCTTTCCAGTAGTCAGTAAGCCTTCTTGATATACTAACTTCAGTGTATCTTCATCATTGTCCTTCAGATATTCTTCTTCAACAATCTGATGCACTTGTTCCACGCCCACTTGTTTGTCTTGGTAGATAGAATCTGTCAATGTCACTGCGAGGATGAATTATTATTATTATTATTATTATTATTATTATTATTATTAGTAGTAGTAGTAGTAGTAGTAGTATTGGTTAATCTTTGGTGAGATTCACAGCCTTTGAGGCTGGTTGTTGTTGTTGTTGTTGTTGTTGTTGTTATTATTATTATTATTATTATTATTATTATTATTATTATTGGTTAATCTTTAGTGAGATTCACAGCCTTTGAGGCTGGTTAATAGCTCAGCAGCTCGAGTCCTACCCAAGGACCTAGGAACTGTTAAGGTATTGTCGGAGGATGTAAGCTGTTCCGAGTAAGGTGGTTTTTTGCAGAGTCAAAATGTTCAAGTCTGGTAAATTTAGAATTGCTAAATAGCGGGGTAGCCCTTATTATTATTATTATTATTATTATTATTATTATTATTATTATTCCTTTTATTCATTAAACATGAAACTCAGTCAACTGAACATTGAAAAATGCATCACAAATATGAGGGACTGGTGCTAATGGTTGATACGGGTTGCTGCCAGCATGCTAGGTATCAATCAAGTAGCTTCTTAAAATATATGATGTTCTGAATAGCACAGTTTTTTGCAGTTCCGTTGTTGTTGTTGTTGTTGTTGTTGTTGTTGTTGTTGTTGTTATTATTATTATTATTATTATTATTATTATTATTATTATTATTATTGCCAGCACTTCAATTGTACCCAGTATATAACCAAGCGGTCAGTTAAAATCCCTTGCACACTTTGCATATGCAAACAACTCCTCTCCCTTAATCATTTCCCTGCAGAACACGATCAGCTGGCACCATCATTTATGTTTAGCCTAAGAATAAAGAAAGGCAACTTTCATTTCCCCCCTCCCCCTGGGGTTTAGTCCACCATGTGTTCCATTGAGAAACTCAGCTGTCGAAATGTAAGGCCTTTGCCCACTGTTTTGGAAAATGGAAAACATGTGCTCAGACTCCTGTCCCTGTAATCTTCATTTACATTGTGCATTCATTGAGCTCATGCTTCACGGACAAATGATGCCCATGGATGACAGCTTACTTGTTACGCGAAACCTGGTCATTTTTATGAATTTCTGATCCATTTTTTGCCATTCGGGTCGTCCTCCTGACAGCCCTCCCTGAACCTAGCTTGGGGTTTTCATTTTGGCTATTTCAGGTATCTCAGTAACGAAAGAGCTCTCTCTTTTTCTAACACCACCCGTACCGAACTGTGATTAAGCAGACTGGTGTGTTTGTTTCCCAGCTGCTGGTATTCCTGTACTGGCAATGGGCAAGGCCCAGAACACATTTCACATAGTGTCATGCTGGCTGCTCATCTAAAGCCTATTGTTGCTCAGGACTAATGCCCAGAACAAAAGCTTTGGCTAGTGTCTGCTTGGGCACTGTTCCATCTCAACAGATGGGTATCAATGGAGACAATCAAGAAAGTATACTTGTTCATCAAAAAAAAAAGAGGACATTTTTTCCAACTGAGATGGTCAAAGCAGCTGTCTTCCCAAAACATGTGCAGCTAAGGCTGAAAGGTCTATGGTTACGGCAATCCGTGGATGCTTTCAGACTTAGAACAGCAACATGGTCAAGAGAATGCATGTCCTCCCAAGCTGTCTATGGGTAATCCTCAGTGTACAACAGTTCATTTAGTGATCGCTGGAAGTTACAACGGCAATGAAAACAGTGACTTACGACTGTTTTTCACACTTACAACCATTGTAGGATCCCCATAGTCACGCGATCCAGTGGTGGGTTTCAAAATTTTTTACTACTGGTTCTGTGGGTGTGACTTGGTGGGCCTGGCATGGCTTACTGGGCGTGGCAGGGAAGGATACTGTAAAATCATCATTCCCTTCCAATCAGCTGGGACTTGGGAGGCAGAGAATAGATGGGGGTTGGGCCAGTCAGAGTTTTTACTACCGGTTCTCCGAACTACTCAAAATTTTCACTACCGGTTCTCCAGAATTGTCAGAACCTGCTGAAACCCACCTCTGATGTGATCAAAATTCAGACACTTGGCAACTGACTCATATATAGGATGGTTGCAGTGTCCCAAGGTCATGTGATCAACTTTTGCGGCCTTCTGATAAGCAAAGTCAATAGGGAAGCCAGATTCACTTAACAACCGTGTGACCAAGGGTGAAATGTAAAATTTGTTACTACTGGTTCTGTGGGCATGGCTTGGTGGGGTGACTGGGTGGGCGTGGCCAACTTTTTAAATTTTATTTTAACTTTTCAAAGCATTTTTTCTGCAAATGCAAAAAAATGCTTTGAAAAGCCTCTGCTGATCAGGAACACAGCTGGGATCGTCAGAGCCTTTTCAAAGCATTTTTTTAACCACCTCTTCCGCTGAAGAGGTTGCAGAAAAAAATGCTTTGAAAAGTCTTTCTGACGATCAGGCAACTCAGCTGGGATCATCAGAGACGTTTAAACCATTTTTTCCTGCAACCTCTTCAGCGGAAGAGGTGGTTAAAAAAATGCTTTGAAAAGGCTCTCTGATGATCAGGCAACTGATTTTGCTACCGGTTCTCCGAACAACCCGCCGCCATCGCTACCGGATCGGGTGATCCGGTCAGAACCGGGAGCATTTCACCCCTGTTAAATTAGTGTGACTAATTTAACAACTGCAGTGATTCACTTCACAAATGTGGCAAGCAAGGTTGTAAGATGGGCAAACTTCAGTTAACAATGGCCACGCTTAGCAGCAGAAATTTCGGGCTCAATGTGGTCGTAAGTCGAGGACTACCTGTACTTGTAATAAATCAAGCCAATGGAACCTCTAGCCCAATGATCTTTACTCAGATGGCAAGAGCTATCAGCCCTTGAGAATGCGAGGCACCGAATCCTGTGGTCTGTCCAAGGAAAAGCCATTTCCAAAGTAAACCCCAAACTTCCTGATTTTGTGATACCCTGTCATCCCCTTTCTCCAATAATCAAGTGCAAAATAATATCTTCCATTATTGATATAATTTTTAATTTGTACTTAGCATTGTTTAGATTTTTTTTTAAAAAAATAAAGGATTCCCATCTAAACGCACTGTGAAACAAAAAGAGAAAAGATTCTTTAATATAAAGTGAAAACTTTGCACAAGCTGGAGAGAGTGAAAAAAGAAAATGGGGTTTTAAAATTAATACATAAGGACATAGACAGCTAATAAATATTAGACTGCAAACGATCACAAGGCCACAAGAGGGCCACAGTGAGGTACATAAAGTAAGTCTTTGCTGCCACCTATTGGTTTTCTGGATCTTTACAGTTCAGATGCCATCCCCCTAAAATAAACAAAATCATCGAGGAACATGTAAGGGAGAAATTAAAGCATTCAATAATATCTTAGTAAAAGACAAAAGAGACTACGTAAGTATTTCAACAGATAAACGTTCAGAAAGATGAGCTCCAATGGAAGAAATGTGGAGATGAGACCTAAGGGAGAAAAGGGAGATAGAATAAAAAATATTAAAAAGGGGAATAGTAAAAATATATATTTTTCTAAAAATAGAAAATATTTAAACTTCAATAGAGGAAACAATTTTTTAAAAAAACATCATTTTTTAATTTCTAGTCGTTCTTTCTAAACCAGCCTTTTTCAGAGCAGATTGCAGATCGTTCATGGTATAATATGATAAGAGCATGATGCAACAGAACAGAACCATTTTAGGGTGGGGGTGGGGGGCTGTGGAAAAAAAGAAAGAAATACAACCACTCCATTAATGAGAAACCAGAAATGTGGGCCTCCTTTTCTTTATATGGTTTAATTGCTATTAATATAACCTCTTGCATGCTGTTTTCATTGACCTGGATTTTACAGGGGTTGCTTCTACAGAAGTGGAGTAGGCACCAAAGAGGAGAAGGTAGCTATAAAACTTTATAACTAAGAAATAGTGAATGAGTTTCTTTTTTCCAGCCTCTCTAAATCTCTTTCCTTTCCTTTCCTTTCCTTTCCTTTCCTTTCCTTTCCTTTCCTTTCCTTTCCTTTCCTTTCCTTTCCTTTCCTTTCC
>WNWU01000017.1:19836661-19874161 GCA_012654045.1 Ptyas mucosa | reverse complement strand
AATCTAATGAGGCTAATTTCTGAGCAGGCATGCAAAGGAGCAGCTTTTTAACTGATGCCCTTCATTGCTTCTGAGCAGGCATGGAGGAGAAAGCTATCTTCAGCTAATGTCCTTGCTTATTTGGGAGGTGTCCATCACTTTATTTATTTATTTGTTTCTTTGTTTGTTTGTATTCCATTTCTATAGTTGACTATTTCCAATTTATATAGTTGAACATGGGATCCATCAAACAGGAAAGTAGCTCTTGGAATCTTTCTAGAAACGGGCAAAATCAAGATGAGCAAATAAACGTAAAGATCATTATTTAGAAGTCTTTTTTTCAAAAAACTAGATTGAATATTGAGAGACAAAACACATTCCGGAAGGAGGATGAAATACTGCATGTTATGCTATGTGAGGTACAGTGTCATAAACAGGTCTCTATCTCTAACTTTGCCTTTCATTCATGAGGTCTTTGTCCAGGGTTGGGCTGCTGCCCTTGTAGCAACTGGTTTGCCCGGAAGTGAAAATGTGTGAGAGAACTCCTTCTGTACATGTGTGTGGCATTATATAGGATGTGATAGCGCCAGGGCGGATGGGTGGGGCCAGCCCTTGTCGGAACTACTGGTTCGCCCGAACCAGTCTGAACCGGCAGCAGTCCACCAATGTCTCTGTCTGATTTTGAACTGTAGATAGATAGTGTGATTTATCTGGTTTTAACTTGTGTAGCTTTGTATATTTGTGTTATGGCTCCTGGACTCTTCCATGGGGCTTTATTCCACAGATCATGATTAAAACAGAGTATAGTATGGCACAAACTATGCATGGATTCTGACACTTCCCACGATACTAAAAATATCACACCACTATATTCAACAAAGCTGCCTGGACTTCAAGAGTTACCTCTAGAGACAGAAGTAATCATCAGAAGCATGATTCTGTTTAGATCAAACCATCGTTTTTGAGTGGAGACATGTTTATGAGTCACTCAGATTTCCTGGTGAGTGTCTCAACAAATCCTTGCAGTTTCCTTAGCAAAGTTTTTCAGAAGTGGTTTGCCATTGCCTCCTTCCTAGGGCTGTGAGAGGTCCAAGGTCACCCAACCAGCTTCATGCCTGAGACAGAACTAGACCAAAATCATCTCCATTTTTAGCCTGGTGTTTTTAACCACTACAGCAAAACAGGCTGCCTATCACAATGACATCCAAACCCTGATTTGTTGCTTTCTTGAAATGTTGGTAGTACAGCCCCCAATTCTCCAAGCCTAAACCTAAGAAAGAGCCAGGTTAAAAAAAAATGACTTAGAGAAGAATAAAGAAGGGAATGGGTCATATTTATACTTCTCGAATATTTTGAACGCTGCAGTTGCTCAGAAAAAAAAAAAAGAACATCTTGCCCATTATGGATGACTCAAAACCAGTGGTGAAATCTAAAATTTGTTACTACCAGTTCTGTGGGCGTGGCTTGGGGGGGTGTTAATGTGACTGGGTGGGCGTGGCCAATTTTTTTTTAACTTTTAAAAGCATTTTTTCTACAACCTCTTCGGCGAAGAGGTTGTAAAAAAAAATGCTTTCAAATGCCTGTGACGATCCCAGCTGAGTTGTCTGATCGGCAGAGGCTTTTTTAAAAAGCCTCTGTCGGTCAGGCAACTCAGCTGAGATCGTCACAGGCATTTAAAAGGAAAAAAAAGGGTTTTTTTTCTTTTAAATGCCTCTGACAATCCCAGCTGAGCTGCGCGATCATCAGAGGCTTTTTTTTTTTACTTTTAAAAGCATTTTTTCGGCCGAAGAGGTTGTAGAAAAAATGCTTTTAAAAGTTTTTTTTAAAAAAGCCAATGATGATTATGTGGCTCAGCTGGGCATTGGGTGGGGAGGGGCAGGGATTTTTGCTACCGGTTCTCTGAATCACCCGCCTCCATCGCTACCGGATCGGGCGATCCGGTCCGAACCGGGAGCATTTCACCCTTGCTCAAAACCCTTTAAAAATTGCAGTTTGATGTGAACTATAGTATTTTCTATCTATGTACAATTTTAATCGACTATAGTCCATATACATTGGAGCTAAAAAAGAATTTGAAATGCATGAACTGTGAGTTTGACGGAGTGGTTTCCACCACTGATCTAGTTGCCGTTTTGCACTTCGGTCAGGTTGTGTGCCAGCTATGTGTCTTGGATGTTTGGAGGTTTGTTTGTTTTTTTTTGGTCTATGACCGCAATAAAGTATGCTGCTGCAGTTTGATGTGAACACCTTCAAATTTCAAAGACTTCCCAAGCACTTGAAGAATCTAGCATGAAAACAAGCTGCCAATGGAGGCTGCAGATCTTAATTTTGTTGTTTGTTTTAATTAAAAAGAAAAAAGAAAAAGGTGGATTTCTTTTCTTTTTTAAACCTTAGAAACAATACAAACCTTCGGTAAGCAGGAGCCCTGTGCTTTGGCCAAACCTGAATTCAATGTGTACGCACAATTGCATACACATACAAACACACACACACAGACATACACACAGAGAGAGTTCACTGGAGACATGAAAACCTCCCCTGTCTACCCTCACCAGTGGAAATAAACTTCTCTCTTGAGAACCTTCCCATAAACAGACTATAATCAAAAGTTGAAGAAGAAAATCAGTCAGTGAAATATTCTGTGGAAGAAGATACCCTCCACAGCAGTAAAAATATAATAACAAAAAGAATAATTGAGACTGTATTTTCCTTTTCATGGCATGCCAAAAACTGGGGGTCTCATCCTTCCTATCCATGAGGCCAGTTTGGTTTGTGAGTCTCCATGCGTCTCCATGCTCAGAATACTTGCCAGTGACAATTTTGTTCGTATCTGCTTGCTAACGATACCATGTTTTTGATAATTCAGGGAGATTTCTTATTTGGTTTAAGGAACATGCAGTCTTTCTTTAGTAGTGCAAGTTTTCACTTCAAAGGAACAGCAACATTCCGCAGCTCTGCGCTGTTTAGTGCTGAGTTTCTACCACTTGGGAATAGTTTAGAGTCAGTAGGCAACCTGTGACATGACAATTCCCAGCCTTCCTAGGAAGCACGGCCGACAAAGAGGAGGAGGTGGTGATTAGTAGCTCTACGGTGTTTGGAATGCCACACATAGCCTACTTGTGTGGTAATGTCTCTGTAGGATTTGGTTGTCTATGAGATTTCACTGCTTTCCAATGAATGTATACTGACAGCAGAATTTGTGATGGCGACGGATGAAGGCCCAAATTAGATGAGTGGTTATTAAACATGCACTCACTAGTTTTGCAAATGCACAGGGATGAAGAGTTTTAACTGTAAACACTGAATAGCCTACTGGATGCCATCCCTCCCTGTCCTCTTCCTAAACTGCTGGTGAGTAGGGACCTGTCATATTCCAATTCTCTCCATATAGACAGCCTAATCTGAATTGCATTGCTGATGATGAACATTAATCAGTGATTTTGAAAACCAATTATGCCTCCCTGGGCTGCTTTGTCTAGCCCATATTCACTGTTCTAAAGCTGATTGTGTAGAAATCCTTTTTTAAAAAAATTACCTTGTCAAAAGTCCAAAGACTAAATACCCAGATCATTATTTATTTATTTATTTATGGGTTCGATTTATATGCCGCCCTTCTCCAGAGACTCAGGGTGGCTTACAATTTCATACTTTTGTATATACCTGCTTAGTAGGGCTTTCGGGGGCCCCTAAGCGGTGTTCTTTTTTATACAAAGTCAGTTTATTGCCCCCCCACAATCCGGGTCCTCATTTTACCTACACTCAAAAGGATGGAAGGCTGAGTCAACCTTGAGCCTTATAATTCCTTATGCATAGTAAGGAATCTAATTCTGCAATCCATGTACACTTCCTTGAGAATAAACCTTCCGGAATATATTAATATACCTTATAAATTCTTATATGGGTCGTTTTGTGGTAGGAACACGCAGTTTGCCACCCTTGTTCGCTTTTCCTTCTGCTGTTTCTTCACCATTTCCATTACACACGCTGTACTTTAATAGAAGAAAAAGAATCTTCCCGTATGTGTGTGTGTGTCTATGAATACACGCACACGTGGAAAAGAAAGAATGCAAACTGGGCTAGAGTTGTATAGGAAGGTGGCAAGGCATTCTGAAAAGGGTGCAGCTTAACCTTCAGAAACTATAGATAGCCCTCAACCTACAGCCATTCATTTAATGACCGTTCAAAGTTACAACCACAGTGAAAAATGTGACTTATGGCCAGGGGTGAAATCCAATTTTTTCCCCTACCGATTCTGTGGGCGTGGCTTGGTGGGCGTGGCAGGGGAAGCATACTGCAAAATCTCCATTCCCTCCCCTCCGGGGGAAAGGATATTGCAAAATCTCCATTACCACCCAACTCTGGGACCAGCCAGAGGTGGTATTTTCCAGTTCTCCGAACTACTCAAAATTTCCACTACCAGAACCTATTATAGAACCTGCTGGATGTCACTCCTGCTAATGGCTGTTTTTCACACTTATGACCATTGTAGCATCCCCATGGTCATGTAATCAAAATTTGGATGCTTGGCAACTGACTCATTTATAACGGTTGCAGTGTCCTGAGGTCATGTGATCAGCTTTGGCCAACCTTCCGACAAGCAAAGTCAATGGGAAAACCAGATTCACTTCACAACCATGTTACTAACTTAAAAACTGCAGTGATTCACTTAACAACTGTGGCTAGAGAGGTGACAAAATGGGGCAAAATTCACTTAACAAGCGTCTCAGCAACAGAAATTTTGGGCTCAATTTGGGTTGTAAGTCGAAAACTACCTGTATTCCTCTGATGATCACTCTTTATTTTCCTTTATTGACTGAGTCTATGGCCCTTACGTTCTAAACACTATTTCTTAATTCTATCCTATGTTGTTTTCATGTACTCCTTCTTCCTCTATTTTCATCAGATGAGTTAGTTGATTTGGCATATTATGTAGAATTTCTTCCAATATAAACATGCTAAGCTATTAATATTCATGTCAATGGAGTTTCTATCAGGTTAAGTTGCCTTGTCTGGTTATATCTTTAGACTTTAATCATCTTTCCAATGTGACTTAGTAATATTTTTGGAGGGGTTACAGATATTAACCCAAGTGATTCCCAGTCTCTTGCTAAGATTGAGGCTAAGAAAATGGCAAGAAGATAAGAGCCTTTCTGAGGGAGATGGACGGTTAAGAAATGTGAGAAAGAAAGAAAGAAAGGAAGGAAGGAAGGAAGGAAGGAAGGAAGGAAGGAAGGAAGGAAGGAAGGAAGGAAGGAAAGAAGGAAGGAAGGAAGGAAGAAGCCATTTTGAGGGTGGAAAATGGGCCATTGGTTGGAGATGAGGTCAACAAATTATTGTGTTCAATAATTTCATCAGTGACCATTTGGGTGATGACAGAGTAGTGGAATATAATGAAAAGGCAGCAAATGGTTAGTTATTTAATTTATTGTAAGCCACCCTGAGTCTCCGGAGAAAGGCGGCATATAAATTTAACTAATTATTATTATTGTTGTTGTTGTTGTTGTAGTTTTATAGCCAGGGAGGGAGACACAGAGGTGCTTTGGGGATTTCCTGCTTCAGATGCTAAAATAACTTTAATGTCCTTCAGTCAGTGTTCTTATATTCTATAAAAAGTGATTAAACCTGACGGATAGACAAACTGAGAACCTGTAGAGAGCCAAGATGGCTTGATCAGGTGCATTGGAATGATGGCTGTTTCTCAGGACGTGAAAGAGGATAAAATGTGCTTGGGACACCTGTTGGTTCTTCGATCTTTAATATGTAATGTGCTTAAATGAATAGCAGATTTTGGAAATGTCATAAATCTCTGGTAACCTCATTTGTGGTCAACTCCACCTAATTTGGTTTCCACAACCAAACTGTGGAAATCTTGAGAACTGAACAATATTTCTAAAGTCAGAGGAAGGCTCTTTTTAATCACACTTCCCTATTTATCACATTTGCTCATTTATTTATTTTATGGACCAAGACTACGTAGTGCTAGACGATGATAAAATGACATTCCTCCAGAAAGCAGAGGTAAGGGATTTTATCCCATTCTTTCCCTATAAATAACCAGTGATACTTCAAGAAGTCCTCATTAGCCCTAGAGTCTTGGATAATTTTCATCCAGTCCCCAACCTTCCCTATTTTAGAGAAACACAACATGGGGCATCTCCAGGAAATGTTGGCATGGGTTATCTGGACTTCTTATATTCATGATCCAAGCCTGGGAATGGGACTGAGATTGCATTGGCTGAGTGGATGATCTCTGGCAGGAGCAGGATGGAGTGCAGGATGGAGTGCATCTATTCTTGTTCTTCTTGATCACTTTGATACGCTTGATTGTGGTATCCTCCTGGATCACCTTCAAGGGTTGGGAATGGGTGGCACTGCGTGGGTTTCAGTGGGTGGTTCTCAGGGCTGATTGCAGTTGGGGTTGATGGGGAAAAGAAATCTGGTCTGTGGCCCTGGCTTTGTGGGATTTTGCAGGGTTTGGTGTTCTTCTCGCCCATTTTTAGTATCTGTATGAAGTCCGTGGGTGAAGTCATTTGATGGCAAGGGATGAGGCATCATTAATATGTTGATATCCAGATTTATATATCCACCCCTGGCTGGCCAAGCACTGCCCTGGAGGTCATGTCTTGACATTTGTAGGCAGTGAAGAACTGGGTGGGGAAGAACAGATTTCAGCTCGACCCTAGCAAGATTGAGTGGTTCTAGCTTTTTGGATTCTGAGGATTTTCCATTGTTAGTTCTACAGTAGATGGATTTACATTGCCTTAAATAGAATCTGTACACAGCATGGAGGTTCTGCTGGACTCACAGCTCCTGTTGAGGGAACAGTTTGCAGCCCATGGCCAGGAGGTCTTTTGCACTGCTTTAGGTTGTGCTCACAGTCAGTTATGCCTTAGGCACCTCCTGAATGGATTACTACAGTGTACTTTACAAGGAGCTGCCCTTGAAGAGTGCAACCTAGAAATCGCAGCTGGTACAAAATTTATTTTTTCAGATTTGGTTTTTTTATATATATATATTTGTAAGGATACCCATCTCCCCAAAGGTAGTAGTGCGGGAATCCTTGATTGATGCACATTACACCTCTGTGCCACAAGCTGCATTGGTTGCCTATGTACTTCGGGGTTCAATTCAAGATGCTGGCAATTAATCTTCATGATGTGGGGTCATGTTATTTGAGGGATTGGCTCTCTCTGATTGTATCTACCTGTCCCATCAGTTCCAATAGGACTGGCATGCTACAAATTCTGTGTCTTGAAGAGTGCCATCTGGCATCACTAAGGAAGGGAGCCTGTTTGGTCATGATTGCTCTCTGGAATATTATTAACTCCCTCCCTGGTGGCTTTTTAGATAGCTTAGAAGACCCGGTTATGCTGTTGGGCATGGAGGCTGGCTGGAATATATGAGAGAGTGCATGGGATGGTAGTGCTGATAATTGGAATGGATTTCTAGCTTGGCTGCCAAGTTGTATTTACTGCAATATTATTGCTATTTAACGTTTTTAAATGCTGCTCACTGGTCCCAGTCAAGAAGGTTGCCATGTAATTTTAAATACACACAGTAAATATTTTGGGTTGAAAGGGATTCTTATTACATAAATGTGCTGGAATACACCTATAGTCCTTTTTTTTCCCCCGACAAAAAAAAATGGATGTTGTTTTGTGAGGTTTGTGAGGCATAGATAAGGGCAGGGCGTGACATACCTGTTGCCCATGCACCAAGATTCTAGTCCTCATATTTGCAATACTTATTTTTCGGCATTTAATCTCCTTGCTACCTATTTTATAATTTCAAGTATCTTCTATCCATTTCCTAAATAAAATGTTAGGCGACTGGAAGAAAGCTCTGTTGCTTTCGTTAAGGGTGACAGATTTTGTGTGATAATATTTAGGGGCTGATACAAACTGTGACCTAGATTCTTCTGCCAATACTTGACAGCAGTGCTAATTGTAAGCACTTGAGGCTGGGAAATTGCTACAGCTCTGCCTTGTGCTTCGATCTCTCTCCCTTCTAAGAAACGCTAAACAGAATAATAATCTCAATGAAGAAGAAAAACACGCACAGCTCATGCTGTCACTGATTATGACTGAAATTGGAACATCTTCTAATCTACCAAGAATATCCATTCTAAGCAAGTGTCATCTCCTTGTACAATTTTTGGATGCTGGCATGCTAATTTCTGAGCCACATTCAGCCCTCTCACTTCCTCAACAAGTGTGTAAAATAATTATATGAGGTAACAGCTGCACTGGACAATAGCAATGGATTGTTAGTATTGTGTGTGTCCATTTATCTTCCATTTGTGTTAATTCCACATTTACTGAAATTTAAATTGGAATCGCTTTGGGGCAGAGATCTGGTTTACAGTTGCATTGCTTGCAATTGCCAGTGAACCCTGGACTTGTAGGAATCATTATTGTATTATCCTGTTGTGGGAGCCTTTGTGAACTTCGTAGTCCTTGATTTTCCTTTCAAGCAGAAATGTAAATAGGCATCACGTGAATCGGTTTTGGATTCCCATTCTCAGGAAGTGATTCCCCTATTCCAGCCCCGCAGTACGTCTTACAGTTTAAGCCTATTACACCCTCTGAGTATTTGAAGTGTGGTTCTTGTCCCAATCAGAAGACAGAACAAAAGCGCAGAGTTTTATTGTGTAAACAAACCGAAGAAAACTTCAAAGTCATCTCGCCAACCTCCCCAAAATGTTTGGCTTCTGTTCAGTTCCAAGAATGAAAGATGGTTCTTGTTAGTTCACTTGTACTTAAAACACATGGATAATTAAAGAGGCAAAAAGACACCACCCAGGGTGATTATGGTAGAATTAAAACTCCATAGATTAGAGAGAACATTTGCTCCATGTCTCATCGCTAATGTGAAAAACACTCTGTAGCCACTACTTCTGAAAAGATTGTTGGGGGGGGGGGGGAAGCAGCATAATCTTGTGGTAAAGCATGGATGGGGGCTTGAGAGGAGATATACACTCATTTCCTGGCTCTGCCACAGATTTCCTGTCTGATCCAGACTGAATCACCTAAATTATGTGCCTTTGCCCATGGTATCTACAAAAAAAATGCAGATTGGAAAGTTCCATTTTGATTAGAACGATGTATACGGGTCTTCACCCCTTTCTGACTGGATGTCTGGAAGGTCTCATTCACAGATGGCATTCAAAAGATTCCACAGATTCTATCAACTTCTAATAAAAGTCTGCAAGATAGCAATAACAATATACTTATATACTGCTTCACAGTGCTTTCCAGCTCTCTCTAAGCAGTTTACAGAGTCAACATATTACCCCCAACAATCTGGGTCCTCATTTTACCCATCTCAGAAGGATAGAAGGCTGAGTCAACCTTGAGCCTGGTGAGATTCGAACTGCCAAACTGCTGGCAGCCGGTGATCAGCAGAAGTAGCCTGCAGTACTGTACTCTAACCACTCTAACCACTGCGCCACCAAAGACTCGTTCAAGATTCTTGAATGAAACATTGGAAACCCACTGCCAACCACTGTAATAAAAATTTAGCTCTCTTCATTTATATGTAAAAATACCTGCATAATCTCCATTAGCTTGCATAAAGAAGTAGGCCTTGCTGGGTTAGTGGAGCTTTCTGTCTGTTCAACAAACTAAAGTCTCAACTATGTGGTACGGTATTTCCAAATCCATTTCCAAAGATGAAATACGATATAGCTACACTTTTGCCTGAAACCTGGCGGTGGAAATGTTGGTGATGATGAAAACACCCTTGGATGAAAATAAAAGGTCGAGTGTAGTTAAATTTTATGCCTAAAGCCCTATTGATTGCACTGATTGAGATTGAATTCAATAAAATATAGTCGCAATTAACTTAATTAGTCTCTGGTTGTTATGAAATGACTGGGGTGAAGGAGAAGATCATTTGAGTCTTCTATTTGGATGTTGATAGGCCAGACTTCTTTACCTCCTGTTCCTTCATCTTACTAACCTCACAATCGTATAAGATGTAAAGGATAAATCAAAGTCAGCCTTTCCGGCAAGATTGTTGTTTTGCCGAATCAAACAAAATGCTCTATCCTTAATTTCATTTCATTTCAATGCTGTGAGTTTAGCCAATACATCAAAAAACAAATTAGCAGTTTTTGAACCCATCCTCTTAACAATCCTCTGATTGAACGCTAAAGGAGCTGGCAAGTTTTCATCACTTGTGCCATTGTATAAAAATGATTTTAACAGAAGATTCATTTTTTAGACAGCAAAATATGAGTGTTGTCTATTCAAGTCTCTCAACGTGGGATCAATTTATTAGATGAACTAGTTATTTTAGAAGCCGCAATTTTGTCACAGTGTCTAGGGCAAAAATCTTTTATTTGTCTGGGAGCCAACTTCCATATTGTCTTCATAGAACTGGTTCACCTATAAGTAAACCTTATTTATTTTATTTATTTTATTTTTATTTGATTTATATGCCGCCCTTCTCCGGAGACTCAGGGCGGGTTACAGTGCGTTAAGCAATAGCCTTCATACTTTTGTATATTTATACAAAGTCAGCTTATTGCCCCCACAATCTGGGTCCTCATTTTACCCACCTTAGAAAGGATGGAAGGCTGAGTCAACCTTGAGCCTGGTGGGATTCGAACTTGCAGTAATTGCAAGCAGCAGATGTTAATAGATGTTAATAACAGGGTGCTTTAAACCACTGTACTACAGGCTCTGGAGCAAAGCTGGGCATAGAAATTACCAGAAAGGTCATCAAGTGATCATCTACCTATTGATGAGCTTGAAATTGTACTTTGCTTTCACTATGCATTTGGTGTAGTGATTAAAGTACCAGACTAGAAACTGGAGGACTGTGAATGGTAGTCCTACCTTTGGCAACAACGCCAGCTGGGTGATCTTATGCCAGTCTTTTTCTTTCAGCCCTAGGAAGCAGGCAAGAGCAACCACTTCTAAAATCCTTTGCCAAGAAACCTGCAGTCAGGAGGCAACACAGATTCAAAGACAGGGGGGCGGAGAAAGCATATTGAACCTGAGGTATCTCAGGGATTTTGTGGATACCTCAGGACAGGAATAGTTCATAGTGTAATACATTGATGCATCCAATCTGTTGCTGGATTCACATTGCACTAAACTAGGGGAAACACAATCTGTAGACCATGAGCCAGGCCTGCTCAGAGCACACTGCTGAAATTCAAAAGCAGAAATATACATTTTAGTTACTCTTTGGTTAAATTAAGGGACAAAGTCAACATTTGGCGTGCCCTTTTTTTGACCCTTTCAACTCTCTCTAATTCCCCTAAACAATGAGAACATAGAATAAACACTTTTAACCTTGGCCACTCTATGACACCAACATATCCCCTCATGCTCTCTTCAGCCCTCCTGGCCAAGCAGCAAAAAACATAAAAGATAATCTGAGAATGACTGGGAAAGAACAGTTTGGGAGCCTCACAAATTTGCCATATACAAAAAGGTTATTTGTGACAGGCCCACATTTGTTATGGCTAATTTGGCTAAGATTTTGCACGAATATTCTTCTCACATGCCCTCAAAATTCCAAATACGCTCACTGACCCCCAAAAGTTGGGGGACACGTCAGAACATATGGAGTTAATTCACCTGCTTCAGGATCCTAAAATGCAATTTTCCTGAGGCTAATTAATATTGGTTCATGTTGATTTGATCACATATCACCCAGGAACATAAGCTATACAGCAGGGGTGAAATGCTCCCGGTTCGGACCGGATCGCCCAATCTGGTAGCAATGGCAGTGGGTGGTTCCAAGAACTGGTAGCAAAAATCTCTGTGCCTCCCCCCCATGCCCAGCTGAGCTGCGGGATCATCAGAGGGCTGGTTTTTTTTTTTTTACTTTTATAAGCATTTTTTCCACAACCTTAAGAGGTTGCAGAAAGAAATGCTTTTAGAAGCCTCTGACGATCAGGCAAGTCAGGTGGGATCGTCAGAGGCTTTTCAAAGGATTTTTTTCCACAACCCCTTTGGCCAAAGAGGTTGTAGGAAATAAAAATGCCTTTAAAAGCCTCTAGCGATCCCAGCTGACTTGCCTGATCGTCAGAGGCTTCTAAAAGCATTTCTTTCTGCAACCTCTTAAGGTTGTAGAAAAAATGCTTTTAAAAGTAAAAAAAAAAAAAAAGTTGGCCATGCCCACCCAGTCACATTACCCCCCACCACCACCAAGCCATGCCCACAGAACCGGTAGTAACAAATTTTAGATTTCACCCCTGCTATACAGGTAGTCCTCGACTTACAATAGTTTGTTTAATGGCTATTCAAAGTTACAACGGCACTGAAAAAAGTGACTTATGACTGTTTTTCACACTTATGACCGTTGCAACATCCTCGTGGTCCCGTGATAAAAATTCAGACACTTGGCAACTGGCTCATTTTTATGACGGTTCCAGTGTCTGGGGAGAGGGGGGTGTCATGTGACCCCCTTCTGCAACCTTCTGACAAGCAAAGTCAATGGGGAAGGCAGATTCATTTAACAACCGTATTACTAACAACTTCAGTGATTCACTTAACAACTGTGGCAAGAAAGGTCATAAAATGGAGCAAACTCACTTAACAAATGTTTCAATCAGCAAAAATTTTGGGCTCAATCACGGTTGTAAGTTGAGGACTACCTGTAGAAATAAACCCACAGAAGCTTCCTGGGTAATTTTGGCCTTGACACCCAATCTACCTCACAGGGTTTTTATTGTCAAGAAAATAAATAAAGGGACCATTATGTACAGTGACTTGAAGTTTGTACTAAAGGTGAGATACAGTATAAATCAAATAGATATGTAAATATGGGAGTAAGGGCAATCACCCGAGTGATTAAGGCCAAGGGAAAGGATAATCTAATGGTAAAGCACATGGTTTGTATGCATTGTATGCCAATACCCCTATATCAGGTGAGGAGATAAACCAAGACTCTGAAAAATGGCTAGAGGTCACCGGAGACCAAACTGTACTACATGTGCTTGTTGAGAGGCAATTCCTATTTTATGAAGCAGAACCTTTTTTTACATCCTCCACAATTCACATGAGATCTGTTCCATCCCTGAAACCCTGGAACCATCCTGCTGAAATTGGTACTAACCAAACAAGAAGTGAACCACATGCATGATTAAGTAACATCTCAGGGATGATTAAGTCTTCCTATCACTGGTGTGTTCTCTTTGTCCGTTTTCCTCTTAGCCACCACCACAAGGGATAAGAATAATATCAATGGGTAGTTAAGGCTGACACCCAATCTGGTTGGTTTTCTTCTATTACATCCTCCTCTACCAGACAAGACCCTTTTTGCTTTGCTAACAAACACTTGTTACTGTTAGAAGATCCATCTGATCTGTGTTTTTAGTGTGTATCTCTCTGTGTGTGATGTGTATCCAGATATATGGGGGGTGGGGTGGGGAGAGAGATTGCTTTAGGAATGCATTTCTAAAAGTGGTAAATAAAAGCTTCTGGAACCGAAACCCAGGATCTACTATCAAGCACGTCAGAATTGGACAGATAAACGTACAAGAGATTAAGATGAGATCAGAGGATTGGGTTAAGCCCGTTGCAGGGCTAGAAACCATATAGAATCAGGATCCATCTGTAAGCAACAGATAGTGCTGCTATGTGCTAACAGCATCTGAAAAAGGTCCAAAGACAAACACAAGTATCACTTAGAGAAGCAATTTCATTCCACTGGGTAGTCATAAAGTTCTGTTCAAAGCCTATGTAAGCCATTGATGTCTACAAAGCAGTAACTGCACTCCTTTAGATCTGGAAACACCCTGTATCTATGGGCCATTGTCCTGTGGCCATCATTTGTTCCTTGGGCATGCCGTTCCAAAGACCTGAGTACACTCCCTGGCTCAACCATTCTCTCATCTGACCGCTTATTTGGAGGACATCACGTCAGGAGCCTGGTTTAGCTCAGCAGACGAAAAGCATAGTGATTTAAACCAGCTGTCTGCAATTACTGTAAGTTCGAATCTCACCAGGCTCAAGGTTAACTCAGCCTTCCATCCTTTCTAAGGTAGGTTAAATGAGGACCCACTTTGTGGGGGCAATAAGCTGACTTTGTATAAATATACAAAAGTATGAAGGCTATTGCTTAACGCATTGTAAGCCGCCCTGAGTCTCTGGAGAAGGGCGGCATATAAATCAAATTAAAAAAAAAAAAAGAGAAGACTCTTCTTGTTGGCTTCAAGGTACATCGAGAAATATAGAAGTATCTGGATGTGCCAAAAAAGATGGCTAATCTGTTTACCAGAACACTCTGGGATGAGAAGTATTTGATAGGGACCGTATTTTTTTATTTTTTATTTTGTCTTGCTATCACTTCCGGAAAAGAATATCTGTATGCATTTGACTCAGTAAACTGACATGCGAGCCAAAACCAACAATTGCTATATGTAGCAGTGGGAAACTTTTCTTATCTTTTTGGCTTCTGCTAAATGTTCACCATTCCTTGCACCCCGGGCTCCTCCATTTCTTGCAATAGTCCCCCCCACCCCCACGTGAATATTCCTGATCATCTATCTCTGGACAGTTTACTCTAAAATATTCCCATTATTCCTAACAATAGACACTCACAGTAGAGTCATGATGAGCCACCCACCCATTTCCATGCAAAATGTCATGAGAAAAACAAACATATTTTGTTTTATTTATTCCCTGTTAAGATGATCTGAGAATGCTAGCTATGACTTCTCCCTTTTTATAGTAATTTGGCTGGGAAAATGTGAGAATCTTTGGTTTCTCCCCCTTCCATTCCTCTTTCCCATTATTTCTAATAGAAAGGCCCTGAGAATATTTTTAGATAGATGATTTCAGAGTTCCAGAATAGATCTGACTACAAGATACTAAAGCATGTCTTTAGTATCTGAAATTTGGAGAAGTGTGATCTGTCCTTGAGATGCCCTTGAGGAGCTCTCACAGATATGAGGAGGTTGACCCATTCTCCAAACCACCTAAGGGCAGGAGAAGAAGTCATGGATGGAAGATCATTAAAGAAAGATCCCACTAGAACTAAAAAGTAATTTCCTGACAGTGAGAACAATTTATTAGTGGAACAACTTGCCTCCAGAAACTGTGGGTGCTTCAACACAGGAGGTGTTTAAAAAGAGGCTGGACAGCCATTTGCCTGGAATTGTATAGGGTCTCCTCCTTGAGCAGTGAGTTGGACTAGAACAGGGGTCTCCAACCTTGGCCACTTTAAGACTTGTGGACTTCAACTCCCAGAGGTCCTCAGCCAGCTCTGGTTAAGGAACTCTGGGAGTTGAAGTCCACAAGTCTTAAAGTGGCCAAGGTTGGAGACCCCTGGACTACAAGACCACCAAGGCCCTTTCCAACCCTTTTATTCTATGTTTTATGTTCTTGCTGTGCTCTGGATGCTTTAATGGAAAGAGTTTTGTATGAAATGTTGGGTTAAGGGTTAGGTCTAGGTCTAGGTCTAGGGTTAGGGTTAGGGTTAGGGTTAACTTAACTTAAATGTTTGAAATAATTAAGTCACTTCCTTTATCTCTCAAGACTTAACTCTTGGCAAAACAAGGATGAGGTTCTGCATAATTTATCAGAAAATTCTGATTGGCCTTTCTTTGGTGTCTTGGACTAGGTGGAACTGAGTTTCAGAACAGTGGTTAGGATGGTAAATTGAAATATCGAAAGATCAAAATAAAATTATTCCAGTTAAAAGAAGACACCTCAAACATAAAATAAGACATAACAAATAGATTCACTACATACAAGCCAGCAAACATAGAAAGATGTGTATGTGATTTGGCAGCCTACAATTCAAGCTGGTGTCCAAATTTCTTCGCAATGTCCTCTAAACTCTTTGGCAAGTTTGCTGGATTTTACACATTTTCTGCATGCTTTTGGAGCTGTCTTTTTCTCTGACTTCAGGAAGCAGATGTTTCCAGCAGCAAAGGTTTTTTTTTGTTTTGTTTTCATAAATGTCATCTGGCTGAACCTCAATCCATTATCTTGGACTACTAGGATAGTGGGTGAAATACTAGAAGGCTCTCTTCAAACTTTAAAAAGAGGAAGTTCAGAAGAGCTAGGGAACTGTATAGACTGGTCAGTATGGTACTGATATGTGGGAAGATTCCAAAGTTGATTCTAAAGAGACTGATCTCCAAGGATTACTAGTCAGCATGGAATTGTTTAGAAAGAATCTTTCAATTTTTTTGTTGTTGTTCAAGTAACTTCTTTAGCATGGGAATTGGTGGATATAATATATTTTCTCTTCAGCAAAGCACTTGACAAAATGCCCCATGACATTTTAGTTAGCAAACTAATTAAATATGGGCTAGATTGCATGCATTTTAAATGAGTTTAGTTCACATTCAGAGAATGTACAGCGACAAATCTTCACTGCACTAAAGTGAGATATCACTCAGGGTAAGCAGGTAATGGCGGAAGGATCAGTACTTTTCAACCTTAGAATAAGTTACTTGAATAAAAAGATAGTGAGAATGCTTATTATTGTACAGGTTTTCTTTGAGTTAACAACTGTAATGGAGCCTGCTCATCATGGTCGTAACCGTTGTAAGTCGGGTTGGTCATGTGACCCACCTGATTTTGCAACCATTTTTGCGGGGGTTATTAAGCAAACCAATGATTCATGGTTTGGGTATGGTTTGCCAGTTTTTGGCAAAACTGTCGTAATATGCAGTCATGTGACTGTGGGATGCTGCAAACAGTCACAAATGTGGCCTGGTTGTTAAGGGCCCAAAGTGCGATCATGTGACTGTGAGGAGGGCCTGACCATTACATCTTCAAATTTGGGTATTTGGGTATTCTCCAGGTAGATCTGTTGGAATTTTGAATGGTCACTAAGTGATTGATCATACGTTGAGGACTCTCTGTGAAGTAGTGACACCAAACTGGAACAACTAAATATTATGTGAGACAAAACAACATTCAAAATGATCATGAGCCTATTCCTCTTATCCAGGCCATGACAGCTTCCAGGCACTAGGCCCAGACTTCTGCTGAGCTTCCCAATCACAACTAAGATGGAGAATATATAATTGTGTATTAATACATTGGTATGGTGTATGCAAGGGATCCACATCTTCTTCCCTGCAGCTATAAACTGAACTCATCCACTTAGGGAGGAGCAGAAACCCTGCCCCCCCAAATAATGTCCCTTAGTCCCCACCCTCACAGGCAACCCAGAAGGAAACAGCCATGGACAGGGTTGAAAAGTAGCAATAGGGCAAGGATGGGTGTCATCTATGAGAGGAAATATGAATGTCTCAATCTTCCATATTTTCCAGAAGATCAAGAGACTGCTCTTCACAAAACTTAAACATGAACTGTGGTTCATGTTTCACCATGGAAGCCATGTTTGCTGCAGTTCACTGCAGTTCTCCACGGAAGCCATGTTTGCAGTTTTCTTTTGGAGCGCCTCATTCCTCATCAAGAGACACAGTTAAAAGATAAAACTGATGATGAGAGACTTGACTTTGGAATGATTGCGTTTATAATGAAAAATCCAGTCATAAATCTCATGCATAAAGGTGAACCCAGTGGGACCCCAGTTCTGATTAAGATTAGCCTTGCCTAATAGAAACAGACTGGGAAGCTTGACCTGATGATCATTTTCTCAGAAAAATCCCTCCCTGAATTCAGCCTGGCTTGCTCTGTGTAAATCGGCATGCATGGCAGGCTCCATCTGAAGGCGGCTTGCATTGTACTTGAGCTGCACACCTGACTGCTTTCAGGAGGACTTGATGTCTAAGCAACAGCCTCGAGTGTATTTGTTTAGCAGTGGGGTTTTAAAATGTGTTTCGTTGGAATCAATGCACGATTAAACAGCAACTGTTGACATTTTGGTCATGATCCTATACCTCCAGAAGTTGAAAGCACTCTTGAGAATCTCAGGACGCAAAGTGCTGGGGTACTGACATTCTTGCCAACAAAGATAATTAGGTTATGTGGATGAATCTATCAAGTAATAAAAAAAAAATTGACTGAAGTGACTGGACTGGGAATCTCAAAGATTTATCCAAAATAATGCCAGAATAGATTGAAGTGCAGGAACCAATATATGTTCTCTAGTTTTGTCTGAGTATTGCAGACACATGCCATTAACACCACTAATTAACACCACCAATTCCAGATGTAGTTTTGCCATGGGAATATCAATCTTTTGAGAGATTGATATTTGCATGATTTGGACATTGAAAACTGTTCCCTTGAAAAATTCAATTTTTGTACTTGATTGCTGCACTTCCAAAAAAATCTTTTGGAGAGATATTTTTATTATCTCAATTATATCCAAAGAGATCACTAGATCTATAAAATCAATCAATCAACCAACCAACCAACCAACCAATCAATCAATCAATCAATCAATCAGAATAGAGTGGAAAGGAACTTGGAGGTCTTCTAGTCTAACCCTCTGCTCAAGCAGGAGACCCTATACCAGTGATGGCTAACCTTTTCCGGACCAAGTGCCCAAAGCATGTGTGCTTGCGAATGTGTGTGTGCCCGAACCCCCAAAATGCAATGAGCGTGTGGCCCCTGCGCACGCCCCCTGCCCCCTGCGCATGCGGGTGTGCACTCCCATGTGCACCCCGTGCATGCACGTGTGGCTATCAGCACACGCCCCACCCCCATGCATGCGCACATGGCCCCCTGCATGCGTCCCACCCACCATGTACGCAGAGACCCAAAGACCAGGTAGCTGGCAGGAGGCACATGCACATTCACAGCGGAGCTGTAGAGGGCGCTGCGTGCCACCTATCTGGTGGTGACGCTGTCTATCCCACATTTTTCTAGCTTACCAAGAAGTAGATTGTGGTCTACTTTGTCGAATACCTTGCTGAAGTCTAAGTATTCTATGTTCACAGCATTTCGCTGGTCTACTAATTTAGTCACTTTGTCAAAGAATGAAATAAAGATTGGTTTGTCATGATCTGTTTTTAACAAACCCATGCTGGTTTTTAGTTATAACTTTATCTGTTTCTAGATGTGCGCAGATCTGGTTTTCTGATTATCTTTTTCTGTATCTTTCCAGGTATTGAAGTTAGGCTGATTGGTCTGTAATTTCCTGGGCCTGTTCCCCCCCCCTTTTTTTTTTGAAGATGGGAACCACAACTTTTCCAATCCTCAGGTAGTGTTCCAGGATTTTTGAAAGATGTGGTACAGTGGTTTTGAATAACATCTCAGACCTATAAAATATAAAATAATATAAACATATAAAATAAAAATAACATCTCAGACTTATAAAATAAAAATCTGGAGTAGGAAGCTTCCCTGAGAATTCCCTAGCAGTTCCCTAGCATATCTTGAGGTAACAGTGCAAAGGTTGATTGAGTAATAACAGATCCCACCTCTTCCCCATTCCACCCCCGTCCTCCCCATGTGTCCTTGGTTTTAATGTCTTTTTATGTTTGGACTGTATATATAACTGTAAGCTACCCAGAGGTACCTTATGGTAAGATGGGTGACTAATAAATTGTATAAACAACAAACAAACAAACAAACAAACAAACAAGGGATTGATATTTCCCCCTTGATTGGTGACTCTGGTTGGGAGGGTTGGGAGGATGCTCTGAAACTTTCCCACAACAAAACTACTCTGTTTCCCTGAAAATAAGCCCTCCCCAAAAATATTTAAATGCAGAGCTGGAAATCACGTAAGATGGCAAGAGGAACTCCATCTTGCTCCACACGTCCCAAAATAAGAAGACCTCCCCGAAAATAAGGCCAAGCGCTTATTTTGGGGTTCAAAAAAAATATAAGACAGGGTCTTATTTTAAGGGAAAAACAGTATAAGGACAGCAATATTGCCTTAATGCATTGCTGAAGCGGTGGAAGCAGTTGGTATATGTTGATATCCTTTTCTGCTGACTTAAAGATGTGAGGAAAATGCATTAAAGCAGCTGTGAAGGAAGCGCCTTGGAACAGACACAACACATTGCAACCAGAATGACCATAGGATAAGAAATAGAACTGAACAGAAGAGAGCAGAAATGAACATGTTTTAGTTTTCAGAAACTAAAGGAAGAGAAGATACCACAGATAGTCCTTGACTAGCAAGCACTCATTTAGTGAATGCTTAGAAGTTACAATAGCACTGAAAAAAAATGACTGTGATCCTCTGACCAAAATTCAGATGCTTGGCAACTGGAATGTAATTATGATGGTTACAGTTTCCCAGGGTGCTGTAATCACTTTTTGTGACCTTCGGATAAGCAGAGTCAATGGGGAAGCCAGGTTCACTTAATAACAGTGTTACTAACTTAACAATTGCAGTGATTCACTTAACTGTGAGAAGAAAGGTTGTAAAATGGGGCAAAACTCATGTAACCACTGTCTTGCTTAGAAATTTTGGACTCAATTGTGGTCATAAGTTGAGGATTTCCAATATACAGATTTTTAAGTAGTGAACTACTATCATCTATAGGAAAGTCAAGACCTATTCTCTATTGGTTATCGGAAAGCAGATCCAGTGGTGGTATTAAGCTGGTTCTATCAGTTCGGGTGAATCGGTAGCGGCGGCTGTGGGAGGCTCTCCCCATCCACCCGGATGTCATCATGTTCCATTTTTGATGCTCTGTGCATGCGCAGAAAATCCTGCACATGCACAGAGTTGTCGCGTGTGTGCTCACATTTGCAAGCCGGTAGTGAAGATAAGTAAATACCACCACTGGTGAAAGTTATAATACACTTCCTGGAGTCAGAGCATGGTAACAGTGGAACAGAGAATGATAACCTTTCTTTGATAGAGCGTATTAGACAGGGGTATTGAATCTTGGCAACTTTAAGACTTGTTGAAATCCACAAGCCTTAAAGTTGCCAAGATTCAACACCACTGATTTATGGAAACAGCCAGAAAGGCTTTCACTTAGAGTCCTGCCTGGCCTGTGAGATTGGACTCCATGGTTTAAGTGGCCGATTCCGATTTCAGAATTCTTCTCACTATAAAATAGATTCTCCGTGCAGTTTCCAGATAGCTCTGATGCTGAATTATGGCCTCAAATACTACTTGTGTAGACTTTGCTTTGGGTCCAGCTTTCTTTATGTGGAGTGCACCAGTGAGAGAGTGATGGAAGTTTTATAATATTCAGACTTCTGTAGAAATAATACCGATTTAGCAGATTGCTTCAAACTATAGTTCATTTCAGATATTGGTCTTCTGGGGAAAACAAATACTCCTTACCTCGTTCTCTGATTACTAATTTTTGCCTATTCAGAACATTTCAGAATGATCCGCTTTCCAAAAGTAATTTTCAAAGAATCATTCCCCCATACAGAGTGAACATCTTTAACTATTAATGCTCCAGTTCTGCTCCGGCACTACATTAGGAACAAGAATGCAAGATCTTTTTTTTCCAAGCTGTGGGCAGGGTGTGAGCTGACAAGAGAGGCTGGGTTCCCCAATGTAGTGAGTGGATCCAAACAGAAATGAATAATATAACATTTTATAATGCACTTTGTAATAATAAAACAGCATTCCTGTAATTCGTACAGTGTCTGTTTCCTGAGATGCCCCACCTTAAAGAGCTGACATTTAGCCACACAGTTCATATTTCCTCCCTCGATCACATTACATTTAATAATTTCATGACAGTTTTTGGAGATCCTGAGGGTCTGCTCCTCAAAGTATTTTGGGGTACTATATTTAGCCCTAGGGCAGTGATGGCTAACCTTTTTGCCATTGCATGCCAAAAGCTGGGGGAGTGTGGGGTGGTCGCGCATTCACGTGCCCACATCCATAATTCTATGCGCCCTGCCCCCTCATGCATGCACGTGCGACCCCCCCAAGCGACCCCCTGCTTTTGGCATGTGATGGCATGGGGGGCCTGGTAGGCCAGTTTTTTGCCTTCCCTAGGCTCCAGAGGCATTCTAGGAGCCTGGGGAGGGCAAAAACAGCCTTCCCCACCCCCTTCTGTTTGCCGATTTCCAGTGGGCACAGAAGGCCCAAAAATCAGCTGGCCGTATGAACGCTGGAGCTGAGCTCGCGTGTCCACCAATATGGCTCTTGCCATAGGTTCACCATCATGCCATAGGTTCGCCATCAGGCCCTAGGGTTAACTGAAAGTGGTAATTTTGTTCTAAACTCTAATAGAATATTAATAATATTCCATTGATTATATACAAATGTATAACACAATATAATCAATGATTGCTTTCTGCATTTACTAGATGAGGGGTCACCAACCTTACGGATCTCAGGGACCACAAAATTCATAATTTTAAATCCCGCGTACCACTAATATGAATTTTTTAAAAGGGTAAATAGTATTTAGTGCAATATATAAAATGCAAATATTTTTTTTTTGCAGACCACCAAAATTTTCTCACGAACCATCAGTGGCCTGCAGACCACTGGTTGGGGACCACTGTACTAGATGTTGATAAATCCAGCACATTTTCATATTAATTGACAGCACAATAAAGAGTCTTAAGGAGACATTTTAAGGCATAAATCACTCGCAGTCTGAAAGAGATTTGTGGTGACCAGAAGATGGCACTGTACTGTAAATTAGCTAAAATTATTACAAGAAGAATGGAGATTAGGGGTAAAAAAAAAAGCTTATTTCAGATGTGTTTGTATACACAGACAGAGACACACACAAACACACACGTATCAAAAGGAATGAAAAACAAGAGAGATTTTCTAAATGCATTTTAAAAATTAAAGTAACCAAGAGGAAGAATGAAACACGCTGGTTCCTTATTTTATGTCTAAATGAGTGGCATCAACCTCTCCATATCCTAATGACATGCTAACGTCTGCTCTTATAAATAGAGATTTTTCCAAAAACTATCCATATTTCTCAGCACTTCCAATTGCTTTCTACAGTTGCAGAAGCAAACAAGCACATAAAAACAGAGAACATTTTGCTGTACAAATGGCCATTGTAATTGAATCACAGGCATTTTGGAAGATCATCAAAAATATCACCACCAGCTAGAATACCTTGCTAAAACATCCCATGTGAACACCTTCTGTCACTGCATGGGTATCTCTGCAATGTTTTTCTTTTTAGAATCACTGGAAATTTTCAGTCCTGCATAAAAGGTAGTCTTAGACTTATGACCGTAATTGAGCCTGCCCATTATGGTCTTAAATTGCGACAGTCAAAAATCAGGTCATCACGTGACCATTAAGTCAACGCAGTGGTCATTAAGCAAATGCCACAGTCATTAAGCAAATCCCACGGTTCTTAAGTGAACCCATGGGTGCTATGGAGCGTTTTGCCTAAAACTGGAAGTCAATTGAAGTTTTTGGTAAAAATGTCAAAATATGTGGTCACATGACCATGGGGCATTGCCAACAGCTGTAAATGCAAGCCAGCTGCCAAGCCCCTGGAATGTGGTCACATGATTTCAGGGGAGGGGTCTGTTGGAACTTTGAAACCAGATCATAAGTAGCTGTTGGGGGAGGGGGGAGTCCATTGTAACTTCAAACGGACGAGTGACGAGTCATAAGTCAAGCACTATCTGCATTTCCTAAAGTATGAGGTAGGGAGATCCTGTTATCAAGCTTGTCTTGCCTACATTAGCAAATTTTTACTGGAATATTATTTGCTATGGATGGTGTGAGGAAAGTATTAAGAAATGTTGGTTTTAAGCTATTAGTCATGAAAGAGTTAGAATGTCCTGTCATCCTCTAGAGCTGGACATGTTTAAACAGAAGCTTATTGCTGCTGCTTTTGAAGCATTAAAATAGAAATTTGTACGTCATGTTTCCTGCTGCTTTCTATTGTTCATGTAAAGATCTAGGAAACATGGAGCCTGGAATATGGCAGTCACTGGAGCAATGGGTGCCCAGCAGTGATGACTTTCAAATTTTTTTTACTACCAGTTCTGTGGGCGTGGCTTGGTGGGCATGGCTTGGTGGGAGTGGCAGGGGAAGGATACTGTAAAATCTCCATTCCCACCCCACTCCAGGGGAAGGTTACTGCAAAATCCCCATTTCCTCCCAATCAGCTGGGACTTGGGAGGCAAAGAATAGATGGGGGTGGGGCCAGTCAGAATTTTTACTACTTCTCCGAACTACTCAAAATTTCTGCTACTGATTCTCCAGAATTGGTCAGAACCTGTTAAAACCCACCTCTGGTGCCCAGAAGATACCTTGAATTAGCTAGTTATAGGAACAATTTAACTGGTTAATCAGTATCCCTGCCTTCATAATTTCAGAGCTGAATGATCATACCAGAACCAATGATAAGGATACTGTTAATTAATTATTGTTTACTAACTGCATATTGCTGAATGCCCCAGCCCTAGCTAATGATTTTCAAATATTCTGCCTTTCAGCATTTTTTTTTCTTAAGCCGGGCCATAGTTTCCAAGATCAAAAGTCCCAGTTCAATATGCTGTATGTCCTTTTAATACAGCAACTGAATTTTGTAATTCTTCAAATGAAACGAGCAGATTGGCCTGAAGCTTTCTGTGGTCACTAACAGAAGCTAAAGGAATCAATGGTGATAAAGGAAAAAGACAGACGTTTTGGCATACGATCATCAGTTCTGTCTTTTGGGCCAGCTGTTTTAGGGGCTCACTTCCATTTTTAACTATATATCCTGATAAAACTGGGAAAAAAAATATTTTTAACGTTACAGAAAATGACCTTAGAATAGAATTCAATGTTCTCATAATATACTTTGTTTTATTTTGGTTTACTTTGCTGATGATGTAACTATTCAAAGTAACTGTTTATCACTTACCATAATGTATAAACTCATTCACTATAACATTTAGGGATGCGGTGGCTCAGTGGCTAAGTCGCTGAGCTTGTCGATAGAAAGGTTGGCAGTTCAGCGGTTCGAATCCCTAGTGCTGTGTAACGGGGTGAGCTCCAGTTACTTGTCCCAGCTTCTGCCAACCTAGCAGTTCGAAAGCACATAAAAAATGTAAGTAGAAAAATAGGGACCACTTTGCTGGGAAGGAAACAGTGTTCCGTGTGCCTTTGGCATTTAGTCATGCCGGCCACATGACCATGGAGACATCTTCAGATAGCACTAGATCTTCGGCTTTGAAATGGAAATGAACACCGCCTCCTAGAGTCGGGAACTAGCACATATGTGCGAGGGGAACCTTTACCTTTACCTTTTTATAACATTTAGCAAATCAAGATTATACAAGCTTAGAATAATACATGTATTTAACCATCTGTGAGTTGGTTCAGAGAATGCTAATGCAGTTATTTTGAAATAACTACTAAATATAGCTAGTATATAGTTAACTGCATTTATACATAGTTTGTGTCATTTATTCAGCCTACTTTTAAATTTATTTTATCCTTTTATTAAATGGATATGCTATATATTCATTCAGTATATCCATGCTATGCTTTGACATTTCCATGCTGAAAAAGTATCAACTTAGAAGTTTAAAAATGAATGAAGAATGAATGAATGAATGAATGAATGAATGAATGAATGAATGAAAAAAAGGTCACCCTTTCTTTTTAGCAGTTTCAGAACCAGTGATAAAAACTTCACAATGATCTTTGGGGATAGTTAAGCTTTGGATTCCTTGTACTATATCATATGTACAGAGATTATTTATCATCAGCTCATATCAATCTACTTCAAGATATCCTGCAGGGGAAGGATGGATGGATACCTAGGATAGTCAAAATGGAAACATTTAACAAAAAAGAAAAAAAAAGAAAAGGATGGGAAAAGAAAATAGTAATCAATACTAAGCATGAACATATGGAGATTTCCTGTTTATACAACTATACAGGTGACAACAATAATGCAACTCAGAACAACGTCTTACAATAAACAAAGTGTAAAATTTAGAGGATCTGGAGACTTGGAATCCCATTTTCTTGTCTCAGTTCTATAACTAAAATATGAGAATAATGCCAAACGCCTCGGCCAGGAGATGAAAGGGGATCAAACAGTACAGCCTAGGGACCGCCTGTTCCTAGTATCTGCTCTCCATCCCCCATCAGCCCTCAAGAATAAATGGGCTGCCTTACCTTGCCTTGTCATATCCTACAGTTGATTCTGATGGTGGTCTTTGCCATACTGGGCATGATGCTCTCAAATTGAGGAATGTTGTGCCCTAGTCAAAGTGGTTTTCAGCAAGAAAGCACTAATGTCAGGCTCTTCGTTAAATGCCTGCAATCAAAACCATTATTCTCACAAAAGTCTCTTTAGGAAATGTTATTGAGAAAGATAGAAATGGAGTCATAAGAATTCCAGCAACTGAACTATTTGTCATTTGGAACTATTATATCCCACATTTATCTTAGGGCAGGGATGTCAAACTGAGGAGCTGGATCTGGCCCAGGGGGTACTTAGACCTGGCTCACGGGGCTGTCTTGGAAACAGCGAGGGACTGGCCTGCAGTGCTTCTGCCAGAGAAAACGAAGCTCAGGGGGACGGCATGTGAGCTCCGTTTTCACTGGCAGAGGATTGCAGGAGGCCATCCCAGCTGAAAATGGAGATTGGGAGCCAGTTTTCACTGGCAGAGGACTCAGGCCACCACAGGCACGTCCGACATGAGTGACGTTCAGCTGGCCATGCCCATCCTGGCCCAGGGGTGAAATGTAAAATGTGTTACTACCGGTTGTGTGGGCATAGCTTGGTGGTGGTGGTGGGTAATGTGACTGGGTGGGCGTGGCCAACTTTTTTTTTTAACTTTTCAAAGCATTTTTTCTAATGCTTTGAAAAGCCTCTGACGATCAGGCAACTCAGCAGGGATCGTCAGAGTGGCTTTTTAAAAAAATGCTTTGAAAAGCCTCTCTGACGATCAGGCAACTCAGCTGGGATCGTCAGAGAGGCTTTTTTAAAAAATGCTTTGAAAAGCCTCTGACGGTCAGGCAACTCAGCTGGGATCGTCAGAGACTTTTCAAAGCATTTTTTTACCACCTCTTCGGCCAAGAGGTTGCAGAAAAAAATGCTTTGAAAAGCCTCTGAGGATCCCAGCTGAGCCGCACGATCATCAGAGGCTTTTTTTTTAATTTTTAAAAGCATTTTTTTGTTGGAAGAGGTTGTAGAAAAAATGCTTTTAAAAGTTTTTTTTTTAAAGCCTCTGATGATTGTGTGACTCAGCTGAGCATGGGGGGCGGGGGGGAGCAGGGATTTTTGTTACCGGTTCTCCGAACCACCCACCGCCATTGCTACCGGATTGGGCGATCCGGTCCATACCAGGAGCATTTCACTCCTGTCCTGGCTACTCCCACCCCTGGAGGTCAAACACAACCCTGATGCGTCCCTCAATGAAATGGAGTTTGACATCCCTGTCTTAGGGTGATAACTTTTTTTCCTTTTATTTCCTAGCAGTTTTTCAGTATTTAAGGAGGAAGCAAGTCTTTTTGGTGAAAAGAAGCAGCTGACATGTGGCATTACTTAAAGGCCTTCTGAATCTTTATCAATCTGGGAATCAACCATTTATGCCTATTGACATGAGCTCAGCTACTAATATTCAGAGACAAATTACAAGATTTCTTGTAATGGAAATAGCAAACACCCACCCATCTTTATCCAAATTTGCCTCCTTTAATTTTAAACACACACCAATTGGCTATAATTTCATTCCAATCTAGCAAATTCCATAGCTAAACTTCCATGTGGGAAGAAGTACTTTCTTTAATCTATTTTGACATTTCCACCATTCAACTTTATGGCTGTTTCTGGGTTCTTCTAATATAGTAGTCTCAAAGAGAGAGGGAAAAGAATTCTCGACTTCCTCTATAAACTATTACTACCAGAGGTAGGTTCCAGCAGGTTCTGACCAGTTCTGGAGAACCGGTAGTGGAAATTTTGAGTAGTTCGGAGAACTGGTAAATACCACCTCTGACTGGCCCTGCCCCCATCTATTCTCTGCCTCCGCAGTCCCAGCTGATCAGGAGGAAATGACCCACAGTATCCTTCCCTTGCCACGCCCACGAAGCCATGCCTGACATGCCATGCCACGCCCACCAAACCACACCCAAGAACCAACAGTAAACTTTTTTGAAACCCACCACTGATTACTACCACATTCTCCATTTAAATACCGATAACAATAAATATTATTTGCTACAATTCATAATGATTTGTAAATGGCTATGTTTAATAGGATTACGATAAACTAGGTTAAAAGCTACTGAAAAGATACATTCAAATAGTTACACCTTCTTCCCTTCTCTTATAAAACCTACATCTTCTGTTGATGCCATAAATGCATTCTGATAGGGGGTGGGCAGATGGACATGGCCACTAATATGTGTCTTCACCATGTTCTAATTTGTCTCTTTGAATAAGGGGATTGCAGCTAAAATAAACACAGATAATCACTTAAATGAACTAGAAGATATTTGTCTACTTCCACCTATCAAAAGGGCTGCTCGATGCAGACAGTGTTGGAGTCCTAAGATGCATTACAGTTTAGTTGTATTGATGGTGAATACCTTGATGCCAATCTAGGAAGATTTTTGAAGCCTCTCTTATTATAACCTCCTAATTACATTCAAATCAAGCATGCTTTGCAACACACACCTACCAACAAAAACTTCTAGGAGCTATGTGATATTTGAGAACATCAGCCGAGCTAATGAGACTACCTACTTCACATGCAGGTTATTACACCAACTAATTTTGCTGTTTTTAAAAATCTTTGGAAGGGTTTATTACATATGCCACCGAGAGGGCAAAATGATATTTAAACTAACAATTGTATCTCAGATGCATGCAGGAATTCACATGAAATAATAATCGGCAGTCTTGATATTGGCATTAGTTTACCTAATGAGATTTCCTGAATTAATATAATTGGCTATAAAATTAGACCGCATCTCAATGAACACTTTAAGTTCACCAGCACAAAACTTCCCACTGGATTATTATTTGCAGGCTTGTCAATCAGGTGCTCACCATTCCTTTAAAGTTTAAGCCTTATTAACCTACACACTGGATTTGACTGATGATAGGCCATAACAAACAAAGAGAACCCAATCTCAGGTTCCAAATCCTGTCATCCCAGTTCAGAGGGTCTCCACAAACCTTCTTGAAAGAGATGAAAGGATCACTCAAATGTCTGATTATTCAGACATACAAGCTATGAGGGGGCGCTTTTTATATAATGTTTGCTGAGTTCCCTGAGGAATGGAATATCTTTCTTTCTTTCTTTTTCTTTTTTTCTTTTGGTTAATTGCTGTGTATCAATCTCAACACAAAGCTAGCATTGGCTCTGAAGACCTGGGCTTCATGGGCAGTGTCAAATACATGCTGGGAACACCATATGCAAGATCTGGGTTTAACACACAGTTGGCAAAAGCAGCAGAATTCAAGTTGAGCCATGCCAAGGTTGCCCAGATACAGGCAAAAAAAAAATGGAATCACGTTAGATGCCTAGCAGCTATTTAGAGAACTTGAAAAATTTGTAAAGGGACAAAGTCCAAAAGGAGTTCTACCTCGGTATTTCAATGATATGGTTAATTTGGGGGGGCAAAGTTCATAACAGCATTATTCAATCTATGTATGCTCAGGGCCATTGATGGTCACCCTCTTTGCAACCCTCTCATTAATTCAGCAGAAGCAAGCCAGAATCTTTTGGTGTTCAGGACTTGATTCTAGCTGGTTCTATCTCAGAAGAATCTAAGAATCTGTTGAAGAAGAGATGAGACAATCATTTGTCTGGAATAGTATAGGGTCGTGATGGCGAACCTATGGCACGAGTGCCAGAGGTGGCACGCAGAGCCCTCTCTGTGGGCATGCACGCCATCACCCCAGCTCAGCCAGTTGGTCGTTGGGTTTCCGAGGCGCACATGCGCGCTGGCCAACTGGTTGTTGGGTTTCTGGCACTCTGGTGCAGAGCCGCGCCTTCCTGTTTGGGCACTCTGTGCCTAAAAGGTTTGCCATCACTGGTATAGGGTCTCCTGCTTGAGTAAGGGGTTGGACTAGAAGACCTCAAAGGTCCTTTCCAACTCTATATTATTCTATATTCAGCTCTTCGTAGAAGTCTCAGATTGAACCTTTTCTATACTTCCCATAATTTTATGGAATTGTGGACAGTTAGTAAAGTAAATTATCAATGTGCTTCTGTGGACATTAATGTGCCCATGGATACTTCCTTTGGGAGACTCATCAGCCCTGTACCACTTCAAACAAAATTAAAAGGAAAGCATTCATCTCCAGAATCATTTTTGTTTCCAGGAAGACCTAAATGAAAAGCCTTTGTATTCAAAATATCCTCCTTTAAAAATACAATGATGGGTTGGTTCAGCCTGGTGTAAGTGTATCCGCCTGCTCAGGAGAAAAACAAAAACAAAAACCCAGCATAAGTAAGCCACTCACCAATCTGTCCTTTATCATTTTGGCAGTCATGTGACTAGACTAAGCTCCTTTGGTTGCCTCGTGTTAAATAATTGATAGAACTTCAGAAATAAATTTTGAAAGCTGAATCAAACGGAATGAATTAGATGCTCAAAATGACATTCTGATCGGTTGGCATCTGATGGGATGGTTTCTTCTTCCTGCAACCTCCACCTAGTATCAGTCACTGCTGTTCATCATTCTTGATATGGTTTGAACATGCTACTATTAGCCCAGGGACTGGCTACACTCATTCCAGATCTCATAAGCCATGCTTGCTGACCCAGTGTTTTGTTTGTTTGATTTTAATTTATTTATTTTGTCGAGTACATATTAGATAATATATATAAGTATGAGCATGAATTGAATACATAAAATGAATACAATTAAAGGGAACATTAGGACAGGGATGATAGGCACACTGTGCTCTTATGCACACCCCTTACAGACCTCTTAGGAATGGGGTGAGGTCAACAATAGACAGTCAGGTTAAAGTTTTGGGGGTTTTGGGATGAGACCACAGAGTCAGGTAGTGCATTAACAACTCTGTTACTGAAGTCATATTTTCTGCAATCGAGTTTGGAATAGTTTACCTTGAATTTGTATCTATTATTTGCTCGTGTATTGTTGTGGTTGAAGCTGAAGTAGTCATTGACAGGTAGGACATGGTAGCAGATGATTTTATGAGCTATGCTTAGGTCGTACCGAAGGCAGCGTAGTTCTAAATTTTCTAAACCCAGAATTTCAAGTCTGGTGGCATAAGTTATTTTATTGCGAGCAGAGGAGTGGAGGACTCTTGTGAAATATTTCTGGACACGCTCAATTGTATTAGTGTCCAATATGCAGTGCGGGTTCCAGATAGATGAGCTGTATTCGAGAATTGGTCTAGCAAATGTTTTGTATGCTCTGGTTAGTAGTGTAATATTACCGGAGAAGAAGCTACGCAATTCTAATAATTATATTATAATTATTATATTAATTATTATTATTATTATAATGTCTAATGAAAGCCTCTTTGTTATGAAGGGACCACAGACAATTCCTTAACTGAGTTCATGGTCTGTAAGAGAAATGCAGTTGAGAAGTTTGCTCTTAAGCCACACTCCTTGAGATGGTGCTGTTTGAAAAAGTCCATCCTTCGGTCTGCTTTTATCAGGGCTGTTGCATTTCATTGTGCCTGCATCCTGCTGAGGATGACATTCCGTAGATTGTAGAGAAACATGGCTGGTTTGGAGCAGAATACTTTTTGAACATTTTAATTGGAGTTCTTGCTGAATTCTGAGAAGCCACTTACAACACCTTCTTTGTGTGGCAGCCAAACATGAAATATGTTTCATAGCTTCTGATTAGATAGATAGGTAAATATACATTTAGAGATTATGATACTGACATCAGTGGATGTGTGTTGTCTAATTCAGAAAATAGAATTCGCCAAGGAAGAGTGGGGAATCATGCCAACCTTAGAAATGAGACACTTCGTTGCTTTTATTCTAACAGAGCAGTAGTGGGTTGCCCCTGGTTCAGACCGGTTTGCAAGAACTGGTAGTAAAACTGGTGAGAGGCTCCGCCCACTGACCCAGACATCATCGTAGGCAATCTGCAGATGCGCAGAAGCTTCTGCGCATCTGCAGAAGAGCGTGTGCACGTGGGCATGATGCAAACCAGTAGTAAAGGTAAATAGAACCCACCCCTGTTACAGAGGCATATAAGCATGGCATCTTGATGCAGCCCCCACACCTTTTCTATTGTTGTTGTTGTTAGTTGCGAAGTCATGTCTGACCCATCGCGACCCCATGGACAATGTTCCTCCAGGCCTTCCTGTCGGTTACCATCCCTTGGAGTCCATTTAAGCTCATGCCTACTGCTTCAATGACTCCATCCAGCCACCTTGTTCTCTGCCGTCCCCTTCTTCTTTTGCCCTCAATCTTTCCCAGCATTAGGCTCTTCTCCAGTGAGTCCTTCCTTCTCATTAGGTGGCCAAAGTATTTGAGTTTCAGCTTTAGGACCTGGCCTTCTAAAGAGCAGTCAGGGTTGATCTCCTCTAGGACTGACTGGTTTGATTGCCTTGCAGTCCAAGGGACTTGCAGGAGCCTTCTCCAGCACCATAGTTCGAAGGCCTCAATTCTTTGGCGCTCAGCCCTTCTCATGGTCCAACTTTCAAAGCCATACATTGCAGCTGGGAACACCATAGTCTTGACTATATGCACTTTTATTGGCAGGGTGATGTCTCTGCTTCTTAGTTTGCTGTCTAGATTTGCCATAGCTTTCCTCCCCAGGAGCAAGCGTCTTTTAATTTCTTGGCTGCAGTCCCCATCTGCGGTGATCTTGGAGCCCAGGAAAATAAAATCTGTCACTACCTCCTTTTCTATATGTGCCTCAATGTTGCACTCACTCCTGAAAATGGTGGAGCTTGTGGTCCAATGGCCACAAGCAATTGAGATGAAAGCAATGAGACACTGCACCTAATCACTGTACCCAACAAACAGAATGGTTCTTCTGTTGTCAGGCTAAGACAAACCCTGCGAAGGACTCTGACCAGAGTCCCCAGGGCATTCTGAAATTGGAATGTGGATTTGAAACAAAGCCTTGTAGATACATAAGACATTAAACTACATTGGTCAATCATATTTTAGCTAATTGGATTGTGTGAACCAAGCCCATGGGCTCAGTGTACAGTTCATTGTGTTGTGTGAAACCAGAAAAGTAGATGAACTCTGAGGAGATTAGAGCCAAACTACACAAACACAGACAAATAATATGTATGCATATGAGTGTATATCACCCAGAGTCACTCTGGATAGTGAAATTGGCAGGGTAAACAAACAAACAAACAAACAAACACTATAGTGAACTGCTGATTCTAAAGGAAGTCATTCTACATGGATTTATCTGCTGACAAGTACAAAATATTACATCCTGTTACATTTTTATGTCATTTGTCTGGAGATGGCTAAGAATGAAGGGAGCATCCATGTGTATCTGTCATGAAATACTTGTGTTTGCAGAGTATTGGATTCTAGAGTCTAAGGACCAGGTTAGCTCTGGCCTTACTGATCCTAATAGTCTCCATGGAAAGTGTGAATGTCCTCAAGGACCTACCATTTCCCACCTTCCCTATAGTTAAGTATCACAGGGAAAAAAATAGCAATGGTAAAGAAGTATCTCTTATGCTGTTCTTTACTTCTTCTTTTCTCTCACTTATCCAGGATGTGCCTGGGGAACCCAAGGCTTTCTAAGAACACATTGCTGTGGTTTTCACTAGATTACTTCTTGATGCTTCTGCAAAGGTTGGCATTCTTAGGATATCTGAATTTGATCTTTAGCTGCTGGTCACAATAAATCCCCCAAAGAAGCTTAAGGAATGGAATACAGAGCCAATGTTGTTGAAAGGGAAAGGTACAAACAAACAACTACTAAGTAGTGCCAAATGGTCTGAAACAAAAATCTTGAACTGGTAAGATATATTTTGCATGCCTCCAAAGGAAAAAAAGCAATTAAGTGACTGTAATAACTTTAAACTTAATTAGAATCCCTAAAGATGGCCATTTTCTTGTTAAAGTCTTCTGGTTTAAAAGAGGAAAAGGAAAACCTCAGAATGATTCTTAACTCAAATGGGAATTTTCTATAGAAGTAATATGAACTCTCTTATCTTTGAAACTTAGATCAAAAAGTCCTCTAAGAAAAACTACTGTTCAGGACATCAGCCTAGAGCAGTGATGGCTAACCTTTTTGCCATCGCGTGCCAAAAGCGGGGGGGGGGGCATGGTGGGGTCACACGCACACGTGCCCACCTCCATAATTCTATGCACCCCAATCCCTCCATTTTTGGTATGCGATGGCCCGGTAGGCCTGTTTTTCGCTCTCCCCAGGCTCCAGAGCCTTTCTAGGAGCCTGGGGAGGGCAAAAACAGCCTCCCCCCCACCCAGAGGCCCTCTGGAGGCCGGAAACAGTGTGTTTCTTGACTACTGGTGGGCCCAGAAGGCCCGAAAAATCAGCTGGCCGGCACACACATGCATGCCGGAGCTGAGCTCGCGTGCCCACTGATATGGCTCCACGTGCCACCTGTGGCACCCGTGCCATAGGTTCACCATCACGGGCCTAGAGTCTACAAACACATCTGGGAAATTATTCTTGTAGGATGTTGAGGAATTTCCAAATATTTCCTTGTTCCTTTCAAGGAAATATTTGAAATATAGCCTTTTTGTAACTATTATTTCTTCTTCTTTTAAGAATGAACACTTGGAAAGTAGCTATCAGTACTCCCATGAAGAGTTTTAAGACAAGTCTACAATGCCCCAGAACAAGGGACACAACAAGTATCAACTTTATACTAAAGTGAATGGTCTATCGTAAAATTATGATAGATTTGGGTGAATTGAGGGAGGTATTGGAACTAGACCTGAATAGTTTTTAAGGACAACTGTTCTGTCATTCCTTAATTTTCCTATCATAGCAATAGCAACAATGCTTACACTTATATAGCAATAGCACTTAGACTTATATATTACTTCACAGTGCTTTACAGCCCTCTCTAAGTGGTTTACAGAGTCCTCATACTGCCCCCAACAATCCAGGTCCTCATTTTACCAACCTCGGAAGAATAGAAGGCTGAGTCAACCTCGAGCCCCATCAGGATCAAACTCCAGGCTGTGGGCAGAGTTTGCCTGCAATACTGCATTCTAACCACTATATCACCAGGGCTCATAACTATTTTACTTACAGTAAGTAGCATCCAAAACATCAGAGATGAGAGACAGTCGGTAATGTCTAATCAGCACAATTTTTCTAGAATTTCTTTCTAATGCAACAAGAATTCTTCTAGATAGTTGTCTAAATGAATAATACTCCTTTTTAAATTGCTCTGATGATGCCAATATTATCTAGATTCTAAAATATAACCCTTCTTCCTCTGCATTTTTCTAGATTACTGAATTTATTTTCCCATTGCTAGTAGCCCATCCTGTTCTTATAATTGTCTGTATTTCCTAATATTTCATAATGCTTCTTTTTCCTCCAAAGTATGTTGCTTTCATGATCTTCATGTCAAGGAAGGAGCCTGGTTTAGCTCAGCAGACTAAAAACCTAGTCATCAACACCAGCTGTCTGCAATTACTGTAAGTTCGAATCTCACCAGGCTCAAGGTTGACTCAGCCTTCCATCCTTTCTAAGGTGGGTAAAATGAGGACCCAGTTTGTGGGGGCAATAAGCTGACTTTGTATAAATATACAAAAGTATGAAGGCTATTGCTTAATGCATTGTAAGCCGCCCTGAGTCTCCGGAGAAGGGCGGCATATAAATCAAATTTTTTTTTAAAAAAGGAAAGTTATTCACCCAAATATCCATTTGATCTAAAGTTTAAAAAAAATAGATGGAGTGTAGATCAGCAACAATGGTAACCATTAATTGCCTTTGTTTCCCTCCAAGCTGTCCAAATGCTATTTGGTCAAAAACCTTCACAGTATTCTGCCCCCATTGAAGTGAATGGCATACAGCAGAATTCCAGAGAAGGTAAGATGTTCTGATATATAGCCAGTCATGTTTTAAAATCTATTGGAGAGACTTGAGTAGCGATATAAGCTGCTTGCCTGGGGAAATTGTAGAGTAGAGCAAGCAATGTTAGAGAACTTCTAGAAGGCACAAACAACTTGGAACAGAAGCAGAAAGACATTGCTACCAGTGGTGGGCTGCTGCTGGTTCAGACCGGTTCCGGTGAACTGGTAGTTCCAATGATCAGTTGGCCACGCCTACCCGCTCCTGCCCTATCCTGTCCTATATTTCCTTCTTTCTGGCTCAGCTGATTTGTGCAGCACAGCTGATTTCTGTGCCTCCACTGTTCTACTTACCGGGGCTGCCTTAGAAGGAAAGCAGCTGAGCTTCAAATTGCTGTATTTTGAACGCTGCGTGCACACGCAAACCATGCATGCGCATGTGAAGCACACCAGCACCAAACCAGTTGTTAAACCTGTTGCAGCCCACCACTGACTGCCACCCTCATATTTTGCTTTGACTACTATTGGAAGAGATGACAGTATAAGTCAGGGGTCAGCAACCTATGGCTCCAGAGCTGCTTGTGGCTCTTTGGGCTCTCTGCTGTGGCTCCCTATTGGATGATCCCACCACTGGCTGGCCCGGCACCTCGCCCTCCCCTCCCAGTCACTCCTCACCTGGCCTGAGAAGGTAAGGGTGACAGTGGAGGATGGAGAAGCGGCCAGGGCAGAGACGGAGAGATACAGAGAGAGAGGGAGAGAGCGGGGGAGAGAGGGAGGGAAGGGAGATATGTCAAAAGGATTTTGTGGTTCCCGGTGTTTTTTAACAACTGGTTCTTTGTCGTAATGACTGGCTGGGTAGGCATGGCTAGGAAGGTCATGTGACCAGTGGAAGTGAGTGACATCGAGTTGTCCACACCCACCCGGGTTTTGTGGCTCCCAGTGTTTTCTTTTCTGTGGGAAATGGGTCCAAATGGCTCTTTGAATATTTAAGGTTGCAGACCCCTGGTATAAGACAAGTTCTTACATTTGGTGGTTTGTCACCAGAAGAAAAAGCTGCGATTGTTATATAAACTATCCTTTCTTGTATTTGAGGAAAGTATTTAAGGTCCAGCAGGTGTCAAACTTCTTATTTGGTTAATATATCTGAACATAACATTCTCAACCCATTATTTATCGCTTTGTTCATTTTCCTCTACTCTCTCCAAACAAACAAAAAAATGGTTCCATTTTTCAAAGTATCAAGTCTTCAATGACCAATATAGCATCATCATTTTAGATATTATCTGAGAAGCTATTTTACAAAATTCAAGCAAGTATCTCGAAGAAAGTATTAGTGGATTACAAAAACTATAATCTGTATGAATGTACAAAGGTAGATTTATTTCAATGATGGTAAACAGTTAACTTTTTTCATATTAAATGAGAATCAAGAAAATCACTGGCACCTTTCTGATAAAGCTGAGCCTTTAATATATTGACTTCTGAATCGGACCATGGTCCATGACACCACCCTACTCTTTTGAAGAAATGAAAAAAAGTTCAAAACTTTCTAACTTTACTGTGGCTGACATCACTTTAAATTCAGCATGGGTTCTCCCATATTGCTAACAAAGCAGAAAGGCTTCGTGCAAATTGTTTCCTATTTGGTCTTAAAGTAATGGGAGTCGGCCAGTCCATTTTGAGGACCTGGAAGCAAAAATAGCCTCTTTCAGCCAGTCAAGACTTTCCTTGTATAGATTGGGGGGGGAGGGAGGGAGGGAGGGAGGGAGGGAGGGAGGGAGGGAG
>WNWU01000017.1:19809655-19836561 GCA_012654045.1 Ptyas mucosa | reverse complement strand
CCCCCCCCCCCCCCCCCGTATTTCTTATTTACTGAAAATGTAATGAGGGCATCGACTTCCACCATTTTCCCATTTCACTTTTCCCCTCTCTCCATCTGCATATGCATGTTTTTAAGTGTTCCTTTAATCAGATCCTGCCTTCTCTTTGAATTGGAATTCCTCATCATATGGCACTAATTCAGGCCTGTAACATGAATAAGGCTTAGTATTTATCATACCTGCTCTGAAGGAAGTGCCTTTAAAAGGGAAAGCATCAAGGAATTCCCTGCCCTTCACTTTTTGCCTCAACCTTTCACCTTTTAATCAGGAGCTGTAACCTGAGGAGATCACACAATGGAAAGTTAATTATGAGGTTATGAAGATGAAAGCATTGGACTTGCATTTCTAAAGGTCCCGTAAAATTATCTATGATTTACCTGCATGAAAGGATAGGAAGTTTCTAAAGATTATTTTTGGCTGAGCCAGGCTTTTCAAATCATTTAAATAACATTTCCAAATGGGAAGGCAAGGTTTTCAAAGAGCTCACTGATAAATGTATATGTAGATTGGAATTGGATATTTTTTTAAAAAAAGATTACTCCTTTCTGTATACACATGTACATATGCTAAAACATAGAATATGATACCATGTTTGGTTCTTAGGGTTTGTTTTGCAGCTATAGATAATGCTCACCATCTTATCCAGGCAGTTAAAAGATTCCCAACATGCAGAGATCATGTAAATTAGAAATCTGATTGTTTTAGAAATTGAAGATATAAAGTACTGCCTTCAGTTCTGGCCAATGACCCATCGTTCCTTCTGGAGTTTTTTTTAAAAAAAAATAAATATGTTACAATTATTCTCTTTAAATAAGGATGAGAATTTATTCTAAGAAAGAGATGATCTGCTAGCCTGCTTCGGGAGAATCAGTTTCCATGGGAGGGAGAGAGAGAGGCTAGAAAGAAAAAATAAAAATCTCTGCAACAATTTTTCTTCCATTGCTGTTGAAACAGTGTGCCATTTATATCATGGCAAGATAGGCTACCTCTCATTCCTCAAATATGAATGTGCAACTAAAAAAATAAACCAGTGTATTAAACGGCGTATTTTAGTATATTACCGGAGGAACATAATTCACTTTTCTATTATGGAGCTGCTTTTGAAGAGAATTTGAAAGCTTCCATTGATTTAAAATGTAACATTTCATGTCCTAAGTAAGAGTAGCTGATTCAGCAGTTGTTACACCAATCCGCAGTGGCTATTACTGGTTTGTTTCTGAAACCAATTCCAAGTTATCACCTTTAAAGCTATCACTATTTCAAGTTATCACCTTTATCTGTCTTAAAGACTGGGTATCGTGATAACTGTCTTTCAGGCCTAGATAATACAACCCATGTTGTATTATGTCTGAGGAAATGCACGTTGGATGTTTCTACTGTGGAACAGCTGACAGGACAGGGCATCTAGTTTTGGGACATTTTGTCTTATGAGATAAAGAAGGCCTCCGAGAAGACCCATAAAATTTATTATTCCACAAGGCATATGCGCCAGGGTTGGGTTCTGCTTACCTTTACTACCTGTTTGCAACGGGATCGCGCACGCGCCGAGCTGCACATGCACAGATCACCTATGATGACATCCGGGGCAGTGAATGGAGCCTCCCGCCAGTTTTACTACTGGTTCTTGTGAACCGGTCCGAAACGGGGACAACCCACCACTGATATGCGCACAGATTGTACAAGGCGCCTCCATATTGGAGAGAACTCAAAATAATTTGTTAAGGAGGATGCTGGGGGTAAACAATTCCACTTCGGCAGCAGCCGTCAGAGCTGAATTGGGACATTTTTCACTGCACACCTACACAATCATTAGGGCGGTAGCCTACTGGCTAAAAATGACTCAGATGGAAGCCAACAGACTTCCCAAAATCTGCCTAGAGGAACAGTAGGTTTCAAATCCTCAAAGGTATTCCTGGCTGTCAGAAATATTGAATTGATATGGCGTAGGGTTTCCGTTGTACGACCCACTGAAGCAAGTTAAACAACAGATTAAAGATATACATGGGCAAATGGACATGGCAACTTTTTCAACCAATCACTCCCTTAAGCTTCTGACAGCAGTTAAAATAACTTTCACCCTGGAAAAATATTTACACCTAGAAATGCCATCAGTGGAGAGAGAACTATTTGTCAAGTTTAGATTTGAACTTTTAGATACCAACGTTAAATTCGTCCGTTACCGGAAAATCCCGTATGACGAAAGAACATGTATATGTGGGGCAAACGTCGTGGAGGATACGGCACATATAATATTTGAATGTAGGCTGTATGAGGAAGTAAGAAAACAATATCTGTCCCCAATTATAAATAAATTTTGGAATGTAAGGCATAAATTAACATTTCTATTGAAGGCAAACTCTCCTTCCCTGGTAAGGGTTATCACTCGCTATCTTAAAAGGATGACAGCAATACGAGCCAGTTATATTGAAAAAAAATTCATTGATTGTAAGAAAGATGAGCTAAGTTAGAGAGGAGCTATCTTATTTGGGTTATTTAGTTTTGGAAATTTAGTTATTGAACTTCGATATTGTTAAATTTTAATGTCATATATCATATATTTTTATACTGTTATTTCTGTAACTGTTTGTTTTATCTTTCTCTCTCTCTCTCTCTCTCTCTTTTGAAAAGGCCTTCGGGCTATTCAATAAAATACTATATATATATATATACAAGGGCTGCTTGGATTACAGGTAGTCCTTGACTAACAACAGTTCATTTTGTGACCATTCAAAGTTACCAATAGCACTGAAAAAAGTGACTTATGACAGTTGCTCACACTTAACAACTGTTGCAGCATCCCCATGGTCACATGATCAAAATTCAGATACTTGGCATATTTATGACGGGTGCAGCATCCTGGGCTTAGCAACTTTTGCAAGCTTCTGATAAGCAAAATCAGTGGGGAAGCCAGATTTGCTTAACAACTGTGTTACTAATTTAACAGCTGCAGTGATTCGCTTAACAACTGTGGCAAGAAAAGTCATTAAATTGGGCAAAACTCGCTTAAGAACTGCTTCACTTAGCAAAAGATTATTATTATTATTTTTTGGCTCAGTTGCGGTTGTAAGGAGGATTAATGGAATACACATTTTTATATAATAAGGTGAAGTAATAACAAGAGGGGAAATCAGAATTTGAACGAAGGTATTATCAAGTATGCTTGAATAACATGGTGATTGGCATAAAAATATTGAAATATTGAATAACTAAAAATGGAAGATTATAATAAGGTGAAGTAATAATAAGGGGGGAAATCAGAACTTGAATGATAGTATTGTAAAGTATGCTTGAATAATATGGTGATTGACATAAAAATAACATATTAAAATATTGAATAACTAAATAATAGAATATTATAACTTAACATAAAAATGTGTATTATTATTAGAACCATATAAGCTTGCTAAATGGAACAAATATGATTAATAATATTTTATTTGTAGTAAAAGGAATGACACTCAGAATATGGTGGTTGGCATAAAAATAACATATTGAAATATTGAATAACTAAATACTGAAAGATTATAACTTAACATAAATATGTGTACTATTTATAAGCTTGTCAAACATAGTAAATATGATGAATATTATTTTATTTGTACTAAAATGTAAGACACTCAGGTGCCACACTGTTCACACATTGATATGTTTGTAAAAAAATAAAAAACTTTTTTAAAAAAATGACATATTGCATATGGATTGCCTTTGAAGCCGACTTGAAAACCTTAGCTAAAAGCTAAACCATTCAATTTTTAAAATTGGAAACTGGCAATAGGATGATGTATTCTCAATTCTGCACCAGCTATACATTTTTTAGACTATTTTGAGAGATATTTGTTTTAAAGTGCCCATTTCCATCTGTGTTACCTGAGGGATTCCAGAGATCAAAGTGTGCTTTCTCTTCATAGCGCCTGTTTTATGAAGCAGGGGTGAAATGCTCCCGGTTCAGACCGGATCGAAATCCAGCATGTGTGTTCTTGGTCAGGGTGATTTTTATAGGCTCCTCTTTAAACTGATTCTGTTGGCTTATCATCTTTAATCCTGCCCACATCCCACTGATTAGGTGGGCAATTATATCAGTGTTCCCTTCACATCCACAATAGAATAAATAAGACAGCATTTCAAAGCAAACAATAGTTCATTTATGTTATTATGCCTATACCATTAGTATTAATATTAAGCCCATATTATAGGCTTTAGAACAGAGTAATCCGCATTTGCTTTAGTTTCAGTTTTTCAGCTTGAATGTCTAGCATTGCGTATAACTACAACTGTGTTCCTTCTGTAGAATAGTAGCATGTGAAATCTGCTCTCTATGTGTGATCAGCAGTGAGAATTCTAAATCTGACTGGATACTCTAGTCTGTGTTGGACAGATGGCCAGCAAAAGCTCATTTTTGACTTCCATAATTATTCCCTAGACATAAAGATTAGACTACTAATCTTCTTTGAGGCCTCTTTTCAGAGGGAAGAGATCAATAATATTCACAATGCAGGCCACTTTCAGCCGAAAGGAAAGAAGGAAGGAAAAAAGAAAAAAGAGAAAAGAGAGAAAAGAGAAAGAAAGAAAGATTAAAATAATTTTTTGCAGCTGTATATGAACTAAATCATTTCACAAATCTTCCTAATAGCTTATTTATTACCTTCTGCCTAGTTTAAAATATATCAATATATTAAACAGCATCTTTCTCCAATCTCAATATCCTACTGTTGTATTTTCTTCAGTAATCAGAATTCTTAGCTGTGGCCATGCTGGTTGGGGATTTTTGAGGAACTGGAGATATATCTGAAGGACATCCAGGTTGGGAAAAGGTGCTACATAGCATTGCCATCCCTGCAGTGATAATTCTAGGTCCCTCCATAAAGCAGCAATCATACAGGAAGTACAATGTTGTAGGCGCCAGTTTGGCATGTTGTTGCATACTTACCATTATTATTCTCAGGAAGATCTGAAAGGTGCTTCTATTCTCCTTGAATGGAGAGTAAATTCAGAATCGGACTTCAAGGAAAAAAAATCCCAGCTGCACTGAAATTTCTACTACCATTCAAGAGAATGGGTTTGAAGTCCATCTTTGTGTCTTTTCTACATTGTGTAGGTATTCTCATACATTTTAAGAAACATAAAGTAAAAAGTTACAATTGTTTTTATAGGATATGGGTATATTGCTACCTTATAGCCTAAGCAGTGGTGGGTTGCCCCCGGTTCGGACCAGTTCGCAAAAACTGGTAGTAAAACTGGCGGGAGGCTCCGCCCACTGACCCGGACGTCATCAAAGTTGATCTGCGCATGCACACGAGCATAAAGGCAAGTAGAACCGATCCCTGAGCCTAAGGTACTGTATTTTTCACTCCAGACTATAAGACGCACCTACCTTTTTTGGGGAGGAAAACAAGATATACACTAGTGCATGGATATGGGAAATAATATGAAATTTTACCAGTTTGGAACTGTTTTAAGTTTTTTTCTTTGCATAGATTGGTATTGTAATCAGAATCAGTAAGTTATATAGCACGTAATCTGTTAAATGTAAAGCTGTAAATGTTTCCTTCAGATAACATTTTAATTAAGTTAGTGAAATGCTTTTTTAAATTCCAGATAATTGTTGATTCTAGACAGAAATTTTACAACAAAAGGACACAAAGAAGAAAATAAGACCCTAAAACACTCACAATAACTCTGCCTCCCAGTTTGCCTTGTAGCAAACAGCCTGCTTTAGTTTCATTTTCAGCACAAGAAAAAATAAATCTGCTTCCCAGCAATTTTTTTTTAAAATTTGATTTATATGCCGCCCTTCTCCGGAGACTCAGGGCGGCTTACAATGCGTTAAGCAATAGCCTTCATACTTTTGTATATTTATACAAAGTCAGCTTATTGCCCCCACAATCTCTACCTTAGAAAGGATGGAAGGCTGAGTCAACCTCGAGCCTGGTGAGATTTGAACTTGCAGTGATTGCAGGCAGCTGAATGTTAATTACAGTGCTTCAGTCTGCCACACCACCAGGCTCTGATAAAAAAAATTGCCTACTTGCAGCAAGCAGCAGAGGCCCGCGTGGCAATAGGCAATGGCAATCCCTGCAGCCTGAAACAGCTGAGGGTCGGGAGGCCAATCCAATCCACAATCAACTGCTTGTGCTAATCAGGCTGTGCTGAAGCTGAAACGGGCTGTTTGCCGTTTGCTGCAAGGAGGTAAATAGCTGGGAGGCAGAGGCCAAAGGGTGGGGGCCAGTGAGTAGGTGGGGCTACATTCGGAGTATAAGACACACCCAAATTTTCACCCTCTTTTAGGGGGGAAAATGCATCTTATACTCCGAAAAATATGATAGTTTGCAATTCAGTATATAAGGGTGCTTTCTCACAATCAAAAGGTGTTTTCTTCCTTCAGTAGCAGTTATGCACCAAAGTACATGTGTCCTCTACTGATTCTTCCCCAGGAAGGTTGTAGAAAAGGGAGAAAAAGAAAGTCATCCAGTTTGCTAACAGGTGAGTAGAAAAATTGCATCCTTGACATTTCTTCATTTTATTGCCTTTTCAGGGAGGGAGAAAAACCCTTGATGACTATGTGAGGACAATGGCAATGCCACCTCTGCAGCCACACACACACACACACACACACACACACACACACACACAAACAAGAATGGGGGAAGGGAGGTAAGATTATACAGCTTCTCAGCTTCAGAAAGGAAGGAGCCAAAAGGTGGATGAGTTGCCCCACTGCACAGCTACAAAGGAAATGCTGGAAAATGGTCTTCGCAGCCACTGAGCTCAAAGTTAATCAGTTGAACTTGTAGTGACCTCTGGAAACTCAGCAGCAGTGAGGACAAAAAAAATGTGATACCAATCTCTGGTGGTCTGGGAATGGCTTAATAATTCATAAGCTTTAATGCTGACCATCAAATAAACTCTTGAGCAAAAACAGGTTATCAATTCAAAATTTCTTTCCCCAAGCTAACTTCTTATTCACCATAGATAACGTGACCAAAGTTTTCATTCAGTTTCCAAACCAAACTCTTAGGAGTCCATTCTGAAAACGCCCAACATTGATCTGTGGTTTAATATCTGGTTTAGTCTAAGTAAGTTAGTAGCCAATTATTACTCTGATGATGCAGCGTGCCTACAAAATGCTGCTCCAACACTGAGACGGATGGATATGTTGCTTCTACATTTGGGAAAACATTGTCTATTAAAATGTCTTGGTTTTTTTAAAATAGATTCTGGTGTTCTAAAAAAAAAATTGTTTTCTATTTTTTATCTGCATTGTTGTTTCCACCTAACAGTGATGAATTAACATATGGACTTTGTTCATGTATATTTAGGGTATCTGTGTGGTATCTTTCAGTGTCTTTAGTGATTTCAGTGTTGTTCTTTGGATCGAGGGAGACTTTTCAAAAAATGTTTCATTCCCTAGGCTGAGCTACTCTCTTTGCCCATCCTTGGATGTGCATTCTCTACTGACAGTCGTCCCCCCTGTTGCCTGGGAGACCAGCCCCTCTGGCGCCATGCATCTTGCGCTCAACAATTCCCAACCAAGCACTGTGGCATAAGGAAGCTGTTCAGATCTCAGGCTTGGATGGCATAAATCCCGGAGCCTCTCTTGGGGAGGCTTTTTTCTGTGAGGCACGGAAGAGCGGCCTACATTGCCTTCAGAAATCCCTCATCAGTATACACAGTTTAAAGAAACAATTCCCAAAGCAATGTGCAGTGCCGAAGGATGTGGGAAAACCTGTTTTGCCAACCAAAGAGAATATTGAGCACAAATCGTTACATGATTTTTGTAAGAATTCACATATACCAAAAGAAAAAAAAAGGGGGAGGGGAATGGGAATTTAGTCCATATACCGAAGATAAGATGATTATAAATGATACAAAAGTTAGCTGTAATTCCTGTGCTTACTTGGAACTAAGCCTTACCCTTTCAAAGTTCTGAATAAATAGATATAAGATTCCGCTCAAAACCGACTTCATCTTGATGGTTTTCTTTGATGCATTGACTGCAAGATGTCACTTGAGGATAAACAGTGTCATCTTTAAAGTCTCCTCCTTTGCTTAAGAAGAGCTATCACCCTAATTTCCAAATGAAAATAAACTGCAACCGTAAATTGCCTCAGAATCCCATGAATGTACATGCCTCGAGATATGTTTCGTTGGCAGAAAATTCTTCGTGTATAATTTGTGCTGTGCTGGGAGCAGCCGAGCTCTAAGCTGCCATGGTAAGGAAGCTTGTGAGTGGTCTTGTCTGTACAGATGTCTTCTAAGGCAGGGGTCTCTATCCTTGACAACTTTAAAACTTGTGGACTTCAACTCCCAGAATTCCTCATGCTGGCTGAGGGATTCTGGGAGCTGAAGTCCATAAGTCATAAAGCTGCCAAGGTTGGGGACTCCTGCTCTAAATGCAGCTCTTAGAAGGTTTCCTTGACCTTGTTTCCTCTTTCACCTAGCATCAGCTGCTGGCAGGAAAACCCACTACCAATCACTCTCCCAAAGAATGGTGGGTAGCTTTTCCTATTTCAAATATCAGCACTGCTTTACCCCCTCACATCCTGGACATAAACTGTTTCAACTCCTACCCTCAAAACGACGCTACAGAGCACTGCACACCACAACAACTAGACACAAGAACAGTTTTTTCCAAATGCCATCACTCTGCTAAACAAATAATTCCCTCAACACTGTCAAATTATTTACTAAATCTGCACTACTATTAATTTTCTCATCATTCCCACCAACTATCTCCTTCCACTTATGACTGTATGACTGTAATTTTGTTGCTTGTGTCCTTACAATTTATATTGATGTTGTTTCCTGATTGCTTATTTGTATCCTATGACTATCATTAAGTGTTGTACCTTATGATTCTTGATTAACGTATTTTTTTCTTTTATGTACACTGAGAACATATGCACCAAGACAAATTCCTTGTGTGTCCAATCACACTTGGCCAATAAAGAATTCTATTCTATTCTATTCTATTCTATTCTATTCTATTCTATTCTATTCTATTCTATTCTATTCTATTCTATTCTATTCTATTCTATTCTATTCTATTCTAAACATCTTGCAATTGCCTCCAACCTTTGCCACTCTCCCACTTTCCTAAATGACTGTTCACATGGCATCTGCCAGTCATTATTTAAACATCATTTTTTACACATCTTTGGCTATAAGTGCAGGCTACTATCTGCTTTCCTCCAAATCCAGATCACTGGATTTTTTTTTCTTTTCAAATTGCAGACGCTACTAATAAAGTCTATTATTAGCATACCTAATGGTATGGAAGCTGCTTTAATACATGTATGTAATCACCCAACAATGACCTTTCTGAACGAAACAAAAGGGCAGCCTAACCCTCTATTCTGCCTCTACCCAAATAACCTTGAGAAGTTTATTAACAAGTCCTGATGAAAGTAACTGCATTGCAATTGGAAATATGCTACCCAAAAAATATGTCATTCCCTCCCCTGCCCCCACCCAGATTTCAGGGCAAGCGAATGTGCCTATTGTGGGCGTAAAAGAGTACTGACAACTATCTGCGTTCCGCTCCCATATTTTCCATTCCTGTGTGCTTGTTTCCGAGAATGGATGAATTTAATTAAAATGTCAAGGCCTTGTAAAATAATGAGAGTTTGTAAACGTTTGGAAACTGCTCCACTATAATCAGTGCAAAAATGGCATTTATGAAAATGATATGTAATTTGGGTTTATCAGCTTAAATCAACGAGGCTGGTTTGAGGGTGTTCTCTCTGAAAAGCTCTGGTTTTTGAAACTTCCCATTGTGCAGCAATTCATATCATTCTTGTTTCTTCTTGCTCATCTAGGAAATCAGAGTACTTGTTTGGCAGATGGCCCCAAGTCTAATCCCTGGTATTTCCAGTCAAAGGTTCATGGAGAGAGTATAATGTCTTCAGAATGCCTGAAAAGCTGCTTGTGATTGGCTTATGCAGACCAATAGCATAGAAAGGTATGAAGTAGTTTTAAAAGTTCACAGGTTGGACACAGTTAATTTTTGAAGTAGCTGCTAAGATCCATGGGGATCAGGTCTTCAGCAGTTCAGGCTTTGAGGCAAAGTCTTGGGGAACTCTTGCCTGATTTTTATTAGAAGAGGCATCAAGGAAAAAAATTTTCTAGATCGCTGTGCTTCCTTACTACACATTTTTGCTAGGCTGATTGCAAATTGAGACAAGGAAGCATAGTTATACAATGGTTTCAGAGGGCAAACCTGGACTTATTTATTTAAACCATTTGTATAGCTCATAAACTCTTAAAACAAATCAGGGTGACTCCCAACTAAAAAGGAAATAGTGCCATTTGTCTCCATATCATTATGCTATGTGGCTTTTAATAGTATGGATGCAATATTCCACACCTGGAAAACTGCATCCAGTTTTGGTCACCACATTACAAAAAAAAAATGTTGAGACTTTGGAAAAAGTTCAAAGAAGACCAACTAAGATGATTAAAGGCCTGGAGACAAAAACATATGAAGAACAGTTGCAGGAATTGGGTATGGCCAGTCTAAAGAAAAGAAGGACTAGGAGTGACATGATAGCAGTATTCCAGTATTTCAGGAGCTGCTACAAAGCTCCTGAGTTGAAAGGATCAACTTATTTTCCAAAGGACCAGAAGGCAGGACAAGAAACAATGGATGGAAACTGATCAAGGAGAAAAGCAACCTGGAGTTAAGGAGAAACTTCCTGACAATGAGGACAATTAACCAGTGGAACAGCTTGCCTTCAGAAGTTGTGGGTGTTTCATCACCGGAGGTTTTTAAGAAGAGATTGGATGGCCAACTATCTGAAAGGGTATAGGACAGTGATGGCTAACCTTTTTGCCATTGCGTGCCAAAAGCGGGAGGAGCGTGATGGGGTCACACGCACGCGTGCCCACATCCATAATTCTATGCGCTCTGCCCCCCCGTGCTCCCCCCACTTTTGGCATGCGATGGCATGGTGGGCCTGGTAGGTCCGTATTTTGCTCTCCCCAGGCTCCAGAGCCTTTCTAGGAGCCTGGGGAGGGCAAAAACGACCTTCCCCACATCCCCAGAGGCCCCCTGGAGGCGGGAAACAGTGTGTTTCCTAACTTCTGGTGGGCCCAGAAGGCCCGGAAATCAGCTGGTTGGCGCACACATCCGTGCCGGAGCTGAGCTCGCATGCCCACCGATATGGCTTCGTGTGCGTGCCCGTGCCATAAGTTCGCCTTCACGGGTATAGGATCTCCTGCTTGAGCAGGAGGTTGGACTAGAAGACCTCCAAGGTCCTTTCAGCTCTATTCTGATTGATTGATTGATTGATATTGATAAAATACAAAAGAGATTTGAATGGAGATTTCAGCAAAAATATATTGGCAATACCCATCTTTATTTCTCATTGTTACCCAGAATAGGAAAGGCTGTAAAGTACAATAGTCTGAATCAGCAGTGAATAACAGAATAACAATGTTGGAAGGGACCTTGGAGGTAAACTTAATAATAAACATAAATTGACCTCTGAGAAAATGGAACTTCTTATATCAGAAGACTGGATGAACAGCTTCTTCTAGAAAAAAAAACATCATCCTTTGAAAGAATGGAGCCAACTTTATTACTCACTACAACTGGTTTATCTAAGAACCTTCTGGTGAAGTTCTTGTAATGCACAGTACCCCGTACATTTTCAAGTTCTAACTCTAACTGGTACATGCGCTAGAATATTAAAAAAAACAGAATCATATTATGAGGACTTTAAAAGAATTGTCTGGTAGCCGATTTGTTTCCAGGCCTAATTCAAGTTGCTTTCAAATGTTATATATATTCTCCCTTATGTTGGCCTTCAATCTCCAGAGCAGCATCTTCTGAAGGGCCTTTTTACTTCTATGTTATCTCTTTATGCAAGATTTCTTCCCTATTAGATTCCAGAGCAACAACTGACACTCCCAAACAAACATTTTGGCATCTGATTAAACCTTTGAGTTGGTTCTGTAAACTGTCCATCTCTCCTGTTTCTTTTTAACCGCCTTTAAATGCTCCTTCTATATTAAATAGTATTTTTCTTTATTTTCCAGTTTTCCCTTTGGGAATGAGTTTTATTTATTATTCATTATTTTCTCTTAAAATGGCCGGAATAGATAAACAAAATAGTTAAAATAACTCAAGACAATTCTGGCAGAAGCTTTCCTGGATTTTGAATGGAAGGGTTTTTTCTCTCCATTATCTGCTATCTGATCTTTTGAAGAAGTGATAGCCAAGATCAAACCTTGGGCTTTTTTGCATACCAAACATATGCACTCCGCAGGATCTAGCCACTCTGCCTTCTTATCCCATTTTGGTTTGTTTTCTTGGGTTGTGGGGAGGGGGACTTGAAGTAATGAAGTTGTGAGATGTGTGAAAATGCCTCCATATAGAGAAATGGCAGATTGCTCATTATCAGTAAAGTGTAAAATCTTATCAGGCTAACTGCCCATGTAAATCAATCCTAAATCACTTGGGGGGTGGGGGGGGGGGGAGGTGGCAGGATCACTCCTGAGTGTGTATAGCAACACAAGCCAGTGGATGGCAACTAATTACAGGAAAGTGCTTTGAAAGGCCCAAAGTAGTACATGTTGGCCCTGAAGGGAAGAATGAATCTGGAATACATGTTAAAGTGAATAAGAGAATGTCAGAATTGCTGAATACCAGAATAGAGCAATCCCAGCAAGTGATCTGAATTAACTCTGTCAGAATTATGCCAATTACCCAGGTATGCAGAAAATTGAATATTTCACAACCCAGCATCCTGGATCTTCTATAGCAAGAGCCAAATAATTTGTCAGAATCCAGAGGTGTCATAAGAGGGATCCTTTATTTCATCAGTTATATTTCATTTAATACTTCGTGGTGTAGTCAGTGTTATTCCTCTATGAGGCATCCTCTGATAACCAGAGATGTTTATTTATTGGTTCGATTTATATGCTGCCCTTCTCCGAAGACTCAGGGCGGCTTACAATGCGCCAAGCAATAGCCTTCATATTTTTGTATATACCTGCTTAGTTGGGCTTTCGCCCCCCCCCCCCCAAAGCGGTGTTCTTTTTTATACAAAGTCAGCTTATTGCCCCCACAATCTGGGTCCTCATTTTACCTACCTCGAAAGGATGGAAGGCTGAGTCAACCTTGAGCCTGGTGAGATTTGAACTTGCAGTAATTGCAGGCAGCTGGTGCTACTTAACAGCACTTTAGTCTGCTGCGCCACCAAGGCTCTCATCCCAGAAGAGATGTTAGCATAGTCTTGGCAGAAAGGAAAGAGGATTGGAGTCTTCCCTCTCCTTCAGATGCTTTTGGAGAACATAGTTGTTAGATGCAGAAAAACAGCATATTATAACGTGTAATAAGTGTCACAGAGAACATGAACAAGAAAAAACAGCAGATTTATTATGAACTTTTGCAAAAGGATTTCTTTTCCCTTAGGAAAGGAATACCGGCCATTTCGATTTCACAGTTTAAATACAGTTTTCAGGATACAGAAGCCCAATATAAACGGATACAAACGGTCCACCAGGGAATTGGTTTCAGGTCTTATATAATATATTTGGTTCATGTTCCGCCCTGGAAATTCCCCTCCAACAATACCCTACACAGATGTTTCCATGCTAAATGGTACTGTTATACCATTGTATATTCCAGTGTGTCTGAAAATAGCAATAGCAGCAATAGCACTTAGACTTATATACCACTTCACAGTGCTTTACAGCCCTCTCTAAGCAGTTTACAGAGTCAGCATATTGCTCCCAAAAATCTGGCTCTTCATTTTACCGACCTCGGAAGGATGAAAGGCTGAGTCAACCTTGAGCCTGGTGAAATTCGAACTGCCAATTGTAGGCAGCCAGCAGTCAGCAGAAGTAGCCTGCAGTACTGCATTCTAGCCACTGCACCACTATGGCTGAAGCCATTTCTTGCCACTTACTTCAAGCCATTTACTTAAAAGCATCTTCTAGTTTGGCTGTCCTATTCAAGAGAATTTTCCCTCAGAAAGTAAAGGAAAAGCCCACCACAACAAGACTGGCATCTGAAGAGCAAACTGAAACATATTGCATCCCAGCAGAAAAGCATTTTGTTTCAAGCTGCAGGCAAAATAGCCTGTATTGCAGGGCTTCTCCCAAATATGCTACATTTCTAGCAAGGCTGGCTGGAGAATTCTGGGAGTTGAACTCCATACTTCTTAAAGTTCCCAAACTTAAGAAACACTGCTGGAGGATGCCTAAAGATTTCCATCGGAAGAAACATTAAAAGTGTTTTAAATGTTCCACCAACAAACCCAATTTTGTTCCCTTTTTGCTCCAGGGGGCCATAAAAGTAAGTCCCTGCAGACTATTATGCTGCCTTAAATGCAAATGTTGCCTTTGGAAATGATTTTTTAAATATCTATCTAACTATCTATCTCTCCCCCCCCCCTCTCTATCTATGCAAGTTTTGGTGTATTCGGGTCTTTTCCCGTGTAAGATTGAGAGTATGTTGGCGACGTTTCTACAAGATCCCACTCGTCATCTTCAGGCTGGTGTCTTCAGCTTCGTGCTTGTGCGAGGAAAGCATGATCGGAGCTGCCATCTCTCTATAAATACTGGTGGGGAGGTGTGGGGTGCTGGCTTTGCTGCTGTGAGCAGGTTGGTTGCCTGTGTTGTAACATCTTGATTGGTTGATGGAGTTGATGTTTGCAGATTAGTCAGCTGTTTCGTAACATCCTGTGTGGGTGAGGTCCTTGATGTGTGCCCCTTAGTCTTTTGTGTTTTAACGACCGGACCCAAGATAACACATGACACCACCACCAATCATCCTCACCAGATTCAAACCCAAACCCATCCCATAGACAACATACAACCACCATCCAGAAGCCAGACCACGGTGGCATCACCAGCTGCTGCACCCCTCTCCGATCCTCACACAAAGCAAACTGACACACACCATGAACACATGGCAAGACCTCAAACTCGGAGCCAAACCAAAGCCCGGGATGTGGCATCACAGCCATCTGCTCAGGACATTACATCAAAAAACTCAGGATATCACAACACTAGAACTCAGGATGTTAACACACAGCCCATTACCCAGGTCGTTAAAACACAAAAGACTAAGGGGCACACATCAAGGACCTCACCCACACAGGATGTTACGAAACAGCTGACTAATATGCAAACATCAACCCCATCAACTAATCAAGATGTTACAACACAGGCAACCAACTTGCTCACAGCAACAAAGCCAGCACCCCACACCTCCCCACCAGTATTTATAGAGAGATGGCAGCTCCGATCACGCTTTCCTCGCACAAGCATGAAGCTGAAGACACCAGCCTGAAGATGATGAGTGGGATCTCATAGAAATGTCGCCAAGATACTCTCAATCTTACACGGGAAAAGACCTGAATACACCAAAACTCCGATCCGGACAAGGAATAACAGGAAGAACTAATTGGATTCAATGCAGTCCATGATGAGCAAAGGAAGCACATAAATAAATACAATTCTGTCTAAAGACTTTGGAATGAGCTTCTTCGTAGAATGCACCCTTGTACATTCTGAACCTGATCTGTCTGCAACAAGGCCCAGCAAATATCCCAGTTGTGGATTGGAAATGCATTCATTGCCTCCGAGGAAAAGCTACAAGGATCCCCAACCACGTCTATTTTGCCATTTCCAAATGTAAACCTGCTGAAGGTCAAAGAATAAAAGCAAGCATGTCCTGAAACTCTCTGGGGCTTCCTCTCAGTGTGAACATGTGGTGTATAATTGCCACTGCTTCTTGCCTCCTACCACACCCATTTGTCCCAGACAACAGCAGCACCGGGGGGGGGGGGGGGGGGGGGGGGAAGGCTTGTAGTTTTGTTGGCTAACTTTGTTTTTTGAAACCCACAGCAAACCAAAAACCAAGCCCATGATTTATAAAACAATCAGGCAATCAAAGGAGTTGGAACACGCATTCAACAGGGATTTGTTTTGTTGTTTGCTTTGAAGTTGGGGCAAAAACTCTTGTACTTTTTAGTGTTTTCAATGCCGAACATTTGGAAATGGCTATTTTAAGCTTGGAAAGTTTTGTAGTCTTCTTGTCCATAAGTAGGATGAACCTGTCTGACCTTGGAAGGGTCAGACCCACTTGATACCTGGATGGGGCACCATCAGGGAACTTCAGGGCCAATAATCAGACTGGGAAGTTTTTTTAAAAAAAGCATCCCAGAAAAGGCCAGTGATAATCCATTTCTGTACTCTTGCCCAGAAAACGGTGGATAAGTCCATGAAGTCACAAAGAGCCAATCTCAAATGGAAAGAAGCTTCCCTTTCTGCAAGGCAGAAATCTACACCTCTTGACTCCTGTTTCAATTTATGATGCAGTGGTAGGGATCTCAATTTACTCCCATCATAAATCCTTTAGAATTGTAGCTCCAAAGTTTTGCTTTGTAGTGTTTTTTTTTTTTTTTACAGCAAAGGATTATGCTATGCTCCTATCTCATCCTTCAGGCATCTACAAGCCGTAGAAAAATGTAATCCTAAAATAAATGCAGAGCTGTGAACCTCAGGCACATGCTGATAATGTCCATTCTTATGGGATAATTTGCTGTCAATGACATTGATCTCACAGGGATTTTGGCATCAGTGTCGATTAATGAGGGGTTCTGTTAAGTCCTAGAGCCCATCTAATTCACTGCACATACTACCTATGCCAAATCCTGCAGTCATTCCAACAGAGTATAAATACAATATACAGGTAATCCTAGGCTTACAGCCACAATTGGACCCAGACTTTCCATTGCTAAACAAGGCAGTTGTTAAGTGAGTTTTCTCCCATTTTGCAACCTTTCTTTTTTTTTCTTTTTTGGCCATGGTTGTTAAGTAAATTACTGCGGTTGTTAAGTGAATCCCATCATCATTAAGAGAATCCAGTTTCCTGCATTGACTTTGTTCATCATAAGCTGGCTGGGAAAGTCGTAAATGGTGAACACATGACTTCAGGATGCTGCAACTATCATAAACTGTGTTTATGGTAGTTGCACTGTCCCAGAGTCATGCAATCACCCTTTGTAATCTTCCCAGCTGGCTTCCTACAAAAAAAGTCAAGGGGGGTGGGTGGGTAGTCAGATTCCCTTAATGACCCCATGATTCATTTAGCAACTGCAGTGATAGTGGATGGCAACTGATCAAAGAGAGATTCAACCTAGAAATAAGGCGATATTTTCTGATAGTGAGAACAATCAACCAATGGAACAGCTTTGCCTTTGGAAGTAGTGGGAGCTTCACCACTGGAAGCTTTCAAGAAGAGACTGGACTGCCAGTCAGAAATGCTATAGGGCCATGATGGTGAACCTATGGCACGCATGCTGGAAGTGCCATGCAGAGCCATCTCTCTGGGCACACAAACCGTTGCTCGTTACTCTTTCAGGTTCTGGCATGCCGGCCAGTTGGTCTTCATGCGCACGGGAGTGCCGGAAACCGGGAGAGCAGCTGCCCGGCGCATATGCATGTGCTGGGAAGTTGATCTTCCAGTTTCTGGCACACGGATGTGCACAGGCCAGCTGGTCTTCATGCAAGCATGTGCACCAGAAACTGGAAGACCAGGTGGCCGGGGCGCATGCATGCTCAGGAAACTGGAAGATCATCTTCCTGGCGCGCACATGCACACTGGGCGGCTGCTCTTCCGGTTTCTGGCACGTGCATGGCCAGTTGGACTAGGTGGCCGGAGCGCATGCGCATGCTGGAATCTGGAAGAGCAGCCGCCCGGTGCACACATGTGCACCGGGCGGCTGCTCTTCTGGTTTTCAGCACACATGTGCACACTTCCAGTTTGGCACTCGGTGCCGAAAAGGTTCCCCAACACTGGCGTAGGGTCTCCTGCTTGGGTGCGGGGTTGGGCTAGATGACCTACAGGGTCCCTTTCAATTCTGTTATTCTCTTAATCTGATATGCTTAACAACTGTGATTTTTTTAAAAAAAGATCATACAACGGGGCACGACGTACTGAACAACTGTCTTGCTTAGCAGCAGAAATTTTGGGCCTCGTTGTGGTCGTAAGTCGAGGAATCTGAATCTGTAGTGAACCTGAGCAAGTGAGTCAAATTTCAAATATCTCAGGAGGCTGTATGATAAATAATGAGCAGCTACGGCAGATATGTTTTATTGTTGTCAAGAGGCTTAGTTATCCAAGGACCTGTCAGTGGCAGATTTTGCAGCCTTTTTCTCATGCCTTGGTCCTCCTCACATTCTTTCTTGACCAAAAGAAAATGAGCAGCACGGAGAGTGTTTCATTACATGGTTTCTGGTTTCTAAGGATTTCTATTAATATTTTGGTCAGGAGGACATCCGAATGTTTATTCGGTGCCAAATGTACATGAATGAGCAATCTCTGAGCTTATCAACCGTGCAGCCAGACCTGCAATGAACAGAAGAAACCGCTTTCTAGGTTTAGCACAGAACTTTAGTGTTCAGTAATTTAAGATGACTTAAACGCTGTTCCTTAAAGCTATTTCAGCAGATACCTTTCATTAAAAAAAAAAAAGGCACTCCATGTTTGCCACCAACCGTTTGAGTTATAAATGAATGTTAGAAATGTTAGATGTGACTTTATTATACTCTTAATACTTGCTGGAAGGCTTCCTGAACAGTTCAGGTGTAGAATTGGGGCTGATGATAAACCAATTTGCCATGGGTCTTAAGTTCGTGTTATCTTTTCTTATCAGCCTAAGGGTAGGTCAGGAAAGGGAGGGGAAAGAGAATTAAAAACATTTGAGAAACAATATTCACATTCTGTTATAGAGTTTCCCTTTAGTGATGATCTCCGTTCATCAAAGCAGATCGTGTAGTGATCCGTTTAATGTTCCAAAGCAATTTATTTTTGGGCCAGTGTTATAACAATAAGATGATGTATTATACCAGGGTTGCATGCCCATTTTTTTTGTACTGGCATCCACATCTTTGCATAGATTTGACCTTTAGAGGAAATTGGCAAATAGTGCAGTTAATTCAACAGATTTTTTTTTCAAAAAAACATTACTGGAATCTCAATCAAATCACATTTAGGATGCCCCCAGAAGTGAGCTGTACTTAGAAACAGATTTTAAAAGCTTCCATTTACAAGTATTGGCTACCACAATGGCTTGGAATTTCTTGAAGGATTGCTGGAATCATGCTACAATGTTCCAACTGTGATGCGCTGTTCTCGAACATCTTATATATGCATCAGATTTGTATGTAGTAGAAAGTGTTTGCCTATGCCCTTGTGTTCTGGTACAGAATACAGATAATCCATGCTTAACTATGGTAATTGGGTGACCGAGAAGTCTGTCACTAAGTGACATGAGGTCACAGGACCATGCTGACTTGTAACAGGAAACTACAAGGTCATATGGTGAGCCATTTAGAATTTAGAATAACAAGAGTTGGAAGGGACTTTGGAGGTCTTCTAGTCGAACTCTCTGCTCAGGCAGGAAACCCTATACCATTTCAGATAAATGGTTGTCCAATCTCTTCTTAAAAACTTCCAGTGTTGGAGAATTCACAACTTCTGGAGGTAAGTTGTTCTACTGGTTAATTGATCTGTCAGAAAATTTCTTCTTAGTTCTAGATTGCTTCTCTCCTTGATTAGTTTCCATCCATTGCTTCTTGTCCTACCCTCACGTGCTCTGGAGAATAGCTTGACTCCCTCTTCTTTGTGTAGCCCCTGAGATATTGGAACACTGCTATCATGTCACCCCTAGTCCTCCTTTTCATTAAACTAGACATACCCAATTCCAGCAACTGTTCTTCATATGTTTTAGCCTCCAGTTTCCTAATCATCTTTGTTGCTCTTCTCTGCACTCTTTCTAGAGTCTCCACATCTTTTTTACATCATGGCGACCAAAACTGGATGCAGTATTCCAAGTGTGGCCTTTCTGAGGCATTATAAAGTGGTATTAACACTTCACATGATCTTAATTCTATCCCTCTTTTAATGCAGCTTAGAACTGTGTTGGCTTTTTTGGCAGCTGCTGCACACTGCTGGCTCATATTTAAATGATTGTCCACTAGGACTCCAAAATTCCTCTCACAGTGACCACTATTGAGCGAGGTACCTACACTGTACCTGTGCATTTGGTTTTTCTTGCCTAAATGTAGAACCTTATTTTTTTCATCATTGAATTTGATTTTGTTAGATAGCGCCCAATGTTCAAGTCTGTCAAGATCCTTCTGAATCTTAAGCCTATCTTCTGGAGTGTTGGCTATTCCTGACAGCATTTGCCAAGGGCCTGAATTACACTGGCATGAACAATGGCCCAAGTAAAAACAGATCATCAACCACAAGTTCACATAATTACTTTGTTTAGTGGAACAAGCTTCTTCTGAGATGCCTTCATCCAAAGCCTCCCACCGCCATCCCATTCTGCAGATATGAAAGCTGTTCATATGGATAACAAGGAAAGGGTATCTCAGTGAGGACCTGTGTTCCCTGCTCATGCATTTAACAATATGAGAAGCACAAGAGAATAGCAATTTTCACTAAAGGACAAACTGTACAAGGTCTAGGAAATCAAACATATCCCATCTTTCTTTCTCTATAAGTAAGGGCAGTTGAAGAATACAATATGGGTTTAGTTTGACATAATAGTATTGGGAGAAGTTTGTAAATTAAATACACAAATACATTTCCATGGGAATACACCCTTCTCTCCATATAAACATACTTTTTTTTTTTACTCTTTGGCACAAATCACCGGTGTGGTAATTATATAGAATATTGTCAGCATTTTATTAGAATCATCCTCCAGATCTACTTACTTCACCCTGACATGTTTGGGATAACCTAGCCACCCCAGATATTGGGAGCAGGGCTAGTGTGCAAGGTCCTATTTTCCTACCAAGTGTACATTTTAATAATACCTAAATAGAATTATAATCTTGCTTTTAATAGGGAGGTCTCAATGATGCTATAGTGTTAGAAAGAAGCAATCATAGAATTTATCCATTCAGATTGCCCGGTGTATGAAGTTTGTTCCAAAATATTAATACTGGGAGCCCAGCTGCCCCTGGTTCAAACAAATTGTACCCCAATAAATCATAAATTACCAAGTCAGAAGCTAAACAGAATCAGATGAGAAAGAACAATTCCTGTGGCTCCTACAATGGTATTTTTTGGAGAAAAGAGGAAAGAAAAAGTGAATAAAGAGTATTAATACATTTAAGTAATAAACATCTGGGGTAAACATTTGTCACAAAATGAACAATATTATGGCCTATTTTGCATCAACCAAAATCTTGTTCTCACCGAAAAGAAGAACCACTGATTTATTGACTTGTTTATTTTTAAATGTAGTTGTTACACCACAGCCAGAAATTCTCAGCAACATTCAGGAAAAACAAGTAACGTTCATAAATAAACAATACCAACATGCAACAATGAATTTTAAAAAGGAGTGTGAATCAATGGAGGTTAAAAAGGAAATTGCATAGCAGCGGCAGCAGAGGTATGAGGAAATGAAAATTAATCTTAGCACCTGGTGGACCACTCTGGGAAGAGTTATACCATTACAGTAAGTAAAAAAAAAAAGTAATACTCAAAAGAGCTTCTGATCTATAGCCACTTACCATAGCTCAGCTTGAAAGATGAGTTTAAGGCTTAAATATTATTGTATGTAAAATATATTCTTTCAAGTGTCATTGTTAAAGAGCTTTAGAAGTTCAGGCTAACACTTTGAAATGAACTGCAAGCAAAGCAAGCAGCTACAACTGTCAGGTGTGAAGAATCAGGACCATACTTTAAGCTGCAGTTAAGATTTATTGCTTAAGTCTATACACAAGAATCTAGTCAACTAATGTTCAACACTAAACTGGTGCTAGATAAGCGTCAACAGAATTCAAGATGATTTGGACTTAGACTTTTTACAGGAATGTAATGACTCTAAGCTGATAACTCACTTAACTCCATCCCTGATTTTGCCTGCTCTTCTCCTACAACATAGGTATCACATAATGACAACACCCATTTCAAATGCAGCATAGTTTGGGTTTCCTATAGTTTCTGGATCATCCTGGTAATCTAAATTGTAGATCACCTAGAATGTAGATCACTGATAGCAAACTCTCTGTTTGGGATTGCAGCTGTTAGATAAACCTGGGCTAATAAAAAAAAAACCCCTACATTCCACAGAGATCATCAATCAACAAGCCAGTGTTGTGACTCTGATCATCTATAGCAGGGGTGTCAAACTGTCAGCCTGCAGGCTGGATGCATCGCATGCAGGCCACACCTACCCCAACTCCGCAAATGGGAAAAATGTCACAAAACATCATGTGACGGCAATGTGACATGGTGAGTTTGACACCCGTGACCTACAGGAAGTGAAATTTTATTCAGACACATGGACTACCGTTCATCTGCACCTCCACCCCTTCTTGAAAACCTGGCTCCATCACGGAATACTAGTCATGGGCTTACAGCTATATTTTTCTCCATCCCACTAATATTTTTGGAAAGGAGACCGGGGCCATCTCCTTTCCAAAGAAAGGCATTGTAATAAACCACAAATGGAGAGCAAATAGATGAAGGGTACAACTTTGCCAATATTTTTTTCAACATCCTTGGGCCCTTGCAGTTAGCAAAATCTGACTAGTGATTTTAAACTGCTGAGTCCAGATGGATATGATGGGGTTCTCCCCTCCCCATTTTGAAATAACTTTATAAAACAACGTATTCATCAAAACGGGTAAGAAAGTATTTCTAACAAAATGAGAATCAGGCAAGGATGACAAGGGACATTCATATCCCATTTGAAGGAAGGATCATGTGCATTGCAGTGCAACAAGGAAAGAACAAACCACCACCTCATCAAATTTCAAGCATGCCCACATGCCCTATATGCCATTCACATGATTCATGGGATGCCCAGACATGAATATTAGACCAATTCCAAAGTACTGGGTCATTTTCTTCTCAGTAACAAGGAGGCTGAAAGTCAGGACCATCAGGGCATCAAGTGGATGCCAAAGAAAGCATTCTCTGTTCTCCTGCATTGTACAAGAATCTTGTACATTAGTGACAACAGAAGCGATAGGCAGAACAGAAAGCCGTGGGGAAAGAATTCCTTGGGGTTATGAAGCAGGAGTCCTATTCAGCAGGTTTTGACAGGTTGTGAAGAACCGGTAGCGGAAATTTTGAGTAGTTCGGAGAACCGGCAAATACTACCTCTGGCTGGCCCCAGAGTGGGGAGGGAATAGGGATTTTGCAGTAGCCTTACCCTGGAGTGGGGAGGGAAGGGGGATTTTGCAGTATCCTTCCCCTGCCAGGCCCACCAAACCACGCCCACCAAGATGCACCTTGCCCATCAAGACACGCCCACAGAACCGGTAGTAAAAAAAATGGAATTCCACCACTGTTGTGAAGCATAAGAGCAAGTTTCCTTGAGTCTGAATAAAACTAATTTTAATTGGAAGAGGACAGTGTTTATGTGAAAAAATCTGAGAGAGAAAGTTATGGATTGGTCAGAAGGGTACTTACGAGATCGCCTTCTGCCGCCAATAGCCTCCCACTGGCCAGTACGTTCGCACAGAGAGGGCCTCCTTAGGGTGCCGTCCGCCAGACAATGCCGGCTGGCGACCCCCAGAGGGAGAGCCTTTTCTGTAGCGGCACCCGCCCTGTGGAATGACCTACCCCCAGAGATACGCATGATACCTGACCTCCGGGCTTTCCGACGAGCCCTGAAAACACATTTATTTCATCTAGCCGGCCTGGCTTGATCCTATTGCTCTGGTTTTAAATTGTAAATTGGTTTTAACTTGGTTGTTTTAAATTGTGGGCCAAAACTATTTAATTATTTTAAATTGTCTTTTAATTTTGTATGCTCTGTTTTTATCTTGGCTGTTCACCACCCTGAGTCCAGTTGGAGAAGGGCGGTATACAAATTAAATAAATAAATAAAATAAATAAATAAATTATATGTTATCATTAAATAATATTTTAAAGAAGGCCCCTCGTTCCCAGCCTTTCCCCCTTCCCCATTGCTTCTAGTGAGTTCTTGAATAAATCCTTCTTTTCAGAGGCTCAAAGCTGATAGGTTCTCTGGAGTAGAGCCAGTGAGATGTTAAAGATTGGCATAACTAGCTACTGTCATTTTAGGAAGACAATGGGATTTGAGCACAAGGAGGTGAGAGTTCTCCATGCAGAATTTAGCCACTTAATCCAGTCTTGTGGCCTGGCATGGTATCAACAAAAGAAAAGGAACCAAATTACCCAGCTTTGAGTTGTTTTTGGCAGATTTAACTACTGTCAGCAGGCCAGAAGTTAATTCCCTCATATTCCTTGTTTGCTACCAACTCTGGCAGCCTTACTGAGCCAGGTTTCCTGTGTAAATCTGTCAGCTGCAATGAAGCCCAGCATGAAGTGGCGAGAAAGGGCATGCAAAGAGTGTGGTCTTTTCTCCAACTGAGAACCCATAAGACTGAGCCTGGCACTGGAGTTGTCTCCTTTTTTCTCTCTTTTTAACCCAATGGGTGATTTTGATATGACATGACAAGAGGTTGATGTTTAGTCCTAGTGTCTTCTCTCTCTTCCCCAGTCCAGGGTCACTTCTTGCCAATCACAGAAGGTTCTTCTGTGATCGTTGTGAGATTCAGGAGGGTGTGTGTGACCTGATCCTTCATATCTGAACAGACATATCCAGCTGTTCAGTGAGAAAGAAGACTGTGGTAAGGTATAAGATGTTAATAAGGCAGCTGTTTCAAACTGCACTGGAAGATGGAAATGTGGCATTAATTTGCTAAACTACAGATTGACCAGAACACCTAAGAACAAGATCAACCAGAAATCTTGAATGTAAATTTAATGTAGACATATGGAAATGTAGTCATATGGAAAACATGACCACAGGAGCATTATTTGCATATTAGTCCTTCTTACATTTTAAAGGCAGAAAAAGCAACAGCAGCACTGTGGAAGGGACACTATTAAACACTCGCATTTTGAGGGTATTTCCATTCCTCAAAGGCAGTTTAAAGACAAATTGCGATTGCTAAAATATTGAAAAGAAAGACCGTAATTTCCTAACTTCGCCTATGTTAAACCCCAAAGGGATAAAAATTCAATCTGCTGAGTTCCATGCCAAAGAGAAAGACATTGTTTGTAGCCCAATCATCCCGATCCTTACTTCATATTGCAAACAATGCTCTGGTTGTATGTAAAAAATATCCTAGTAGTACCTAGGAAGGAAAATTGGGAGGGCTTCAAGCCACTTTTCCAGTAAAGAGACCTGAAATCCAAAATCTGTGAGGCACTGTAAGTTCCTATAATAATGAAGAAATGGATCAATTACAAATATATCAACTGACATCTTGGGATCGCAAAGCACCAAAATTAGTTTTGAACTGGTCCAGAATACGTTTTTAATGTTTTTGGATTAAGATCTCCAAAAGGACATGTGAGACTGCAAATGTAATAATATCTGTCTGCAAAACCTTAAAGTCTGTGATCCCAGTAAAATAACAGCTGCTTTAAGGTGTCACAGATATGGATGATGTTCACATTCCTATGTGCTCCAAAGCACCTTTTCCAGATCTAATCTGAAGTGCTGCACAATCAGGCTTCTCATATGGAATGGACCCAAGCTATTTTAAAGAGTGAACCTACCGGTTCCTCCCACCCTATCCCCCCCCTTTTCTTTCAAAATAAACTTTACCAATGATCCAGCCCAAACAGAGAAATTCAAACTTCCATTAATTTAAGGCAGAAGGGATTTATATGAGTGCTTTGTAGAACTACAAAGGAAACAATGGTACAGACATGAAAAATGCAAAATGAAAAAACTTCAGAATGCTTGATTGGTAAATGGAAGGGGACTCTGCTGAATCTTCCTGTCAAAAGTATGTTTGCTTTCCTCTTCATGTCAAAAAGCTTATTTCCCATCTCAAATCCAGACAGAAGCAACAGAAAGGATGACAAGAAGCTATCGGCAGCCAATGGGAACTTAAAACTTCGCTGTGTTATCTATTAAACCCTCTTTGGAAGGTTCTTCTCTGCGTTCCATCATTAGCATTAGAATACATATTTCCTTTACAATGTTTAGTTTCAAAGGGGTCCACAAGATTGAAGACTTTTGTAAAAAGCAGCATCACATCCTTGAATCAAACTCAGTGGTGGGATTCAACCAGTTCGCACCACTTCGGGAGAACCAGTTGTTAACTTTCTGAGCAGTTTGGCACACTGGTTGTTGGAAGAAATCATTAGGGCAGAGAACCGGTTGTTAAATTACCTGAATCCCACCACTGATCAAACTCCATCTCTTTTGTACATTTGTGCAAAATCAGAAATGTTCAGAAAGGATAGAATATTGGTATCTTTTGGGAGTAGGCAGGGCAATCTTATAAATTATTGGTTTCTAAATTGAACCAATGCCAAAGTAATGTTATTGATATTAAAGATATACAGGTTCCAGTGTGTATCAATACCTGGTGCAGGCCTCTTAATTTGTGGCATGCAAGCAGTCTTCTTTTGGCTTGCAATGTGGTATCTAGATTAGATCCCAGCTTGGGTTTACTTGTGGTACACACTAACTAAAATGTACAAGAACTAATTGGCACTATGTTTAATACTAGCAGAGAATGCTGCATCTGGTTGGTTTAAGCCTTTTATTAAAAAGTTATAAAATGTATTAGCATATAATACACATATGTTAATATATTGTATGTTGCTAGTTCATATATGATATGCTATACTCAAAATAAATAGATGATAGATAGTTAGATAGATAGATAGATAGATAGATAGATAGATAGATAGATAGATAGAGATGATAGATGATAGATGATAGATGATAGATGATGGATGATGGATGATGGATGATGGATGATAGATGATAGATGATAGATGATAGATAGATAGATAGATGATAGATGATAGATAGATAGATAGATAG
>WNWU01000017.1:19771333-19809645 GCA_012654045.1 Ptyas mucosa | reverse complement strand
GATAGATAGATAGATAGATGATAGATGATAGATAGATAGATAGATAGATAGATAGATAGATAGATAGATAGAGATAGATGATAGATGGATAGATAGATGATAGATGATAGATGATAGATGATAGATGGATAGATGGATAGATAGATGATAGATGACAGATGACAGATGACAGATGACAGATAGATGATAGATGATAGATGATAGATGATAGATAGATAGATAGATAGATAGATAGATAGATAGATGATAGATGATAGATGATAGATGATAGATGATTGATATATAGACCGATAGATGATAGATAGATAGATAGATAGATAGATAGATAGATAGATAGATAGATATAGATGATAGATAGATAGATAGATAGAGATAGATGATAGATAAAGCTTTATGTGAAAGCCTTGATAGACCAACATCAGTCTTAAGAATCCATTCACCACCTCCTATATCCAGACTGCTATTTTCTCTCTGGCCATGTGAACCATCTAGGAAGGGCATAGATCTAACCTCCTGGTCTGTCTACTTCCTCAGATTTCCCATGCTCAGGGGTCCCAGATGACCTCAGAGGATGTAACCTCAAAGCAGACAAGGGTATGAGTGAGGCCCTTACACCTATGCCCTGGTCATCTATGGTTTTTCTTTCTTTTTCACCAGTATGACTCCAGACATCAGGCACTTCTTGCAGAGATCATAATGAAAAAGAATCCCTGTGTTGGTTCTTGGGGGAGTGGCCTCTCAGGAGCAATTTTGTCAAGCATCTCTGTCAGTTCTTTATTGGCTGGGCACTGATAGAGACCCCTTCTAGACAGCTGAGAAATTCCCCGTAAGCCCTTTGAGATGGATCATCTTGATAGGTCCATCCCCCTTATGAATTTTTGCAGCAGAAATCTGTAGCCCTAGGCAAGAATTCTCATCAATCAAAACACAACTACAAAGTTCTGTAGAACATCAGTGTTGTGACAAATGAACATATAGCATAGTGGAGAAAAACCCTTAATATCTGATCATCAAAAGAGGTCATCTCTGAAAGCCCTAGAAGGGTTATAAAATCAATAAAAGGATCCGGAACCAAGTCATTGTTTAATTTAGTATTTTTCCGATTACTAAAGATGTTCCTTAAAAGGGGCAGGTTTCACATGCCATGCTCAAAGCAAAGATGAAGGAGCTGAGAACCATAAAAACTAGTTCTTATACTATCTATTTTGTCATATTTCTTGTACTATATTCAAGAACCTAATTATTGATTATGACTACTACTGTTCATCTGTCCAAAAACAAAAAAATAACTTAACCATGTTGCTGAACTTCAACTTCTGGCAGCTGAAGATAGAACCAGTGTTAAGGGATGCTGGAAGATCTATTTTATCACAGATTTACCATCCTTGCCTCAATCAATTAAGTTAAGAACCTGTAGTATCTAGAAAAATTGGTAATCTTCTTCAAACCTTTAAATAAACCCATTGTTCCACTGACTGAATTGTTCATTAAGTGTTTTCTTATTGTTCAACAGAAGGCTAATTTCGACCAACTTTTACCTTTTGCTAAGTAGAATTAAGGAGCCTGAGTGGCGTAGACAGCTAATGCCTCCTACAAGGCAGCATTTAACATCCAGCTGCCTGCAATTACTGTAAGTTCGAATCTCACCAGGCTCAAGGTTGACTCAGCCTTCCATCCTTTCTAAGGTGGGTAAAATGAGGACCCAGATTGTGGGGGCAATAAGCTGACTTTGTATAAAATATACAAAAGTATGAAGGCTATTGCTTAACGCATTGTAAGCTGCCCTGAGTCTCCGGAGAAGGGTGGCATATAAATAAGAATTTTTTAAAAAAATTCATATTATCCATGGTGCAGTGGTGAAATCCAAATTTTTTTACTACCAGTTCTGTGGATGTGGCTTGTGGGAGTGTTGTGGCTTGGTGGGTATGGCTTGGTGGGTGTGGCAGGGGAAGGATACTGCAAAATCTCCATTCCCACTCCAAAGGTGACTAGCCAGAGGTGGTATTTGCCGGTTCTCCGAACTACTCAAAATTTCCGCTACCGGTTCTCCAGAACCTGTCAGAACCTGATGGATTTCATCCCTGCCATGGTGTAATTAAATATAACCAAGATCTGGATGGGTTTCTTGGGACTAAAATATCTTTTGATCTCAGTGAACAACTTGGATTGTGTTGGCTGTTTCACACGGCACACACCAAATAAGCTTAGCTTGAAACTAAGAGGAGTGTGATATAAAAATCAGGATTTCAGATCAAATTTTCTAACAGGATTACCGTATTTTCTGGCGTATAAGACTACTTTTTAACACAGGAAAATCCTCTCAAAAGTCGGGGGTCGTCTTATACGCCGGGTATAAGCCTACCGACGCTCCAGCTGACCCCCAGTGATGGTGAGCCCCAGCTGTCTGGGGAAGTCGGAGCATCAGTAATTTCCACCTGGATGCCTGGGACGGTGGGGGAAGCTCCATGCAGCAACCAGCTGGGTCCAGCATTCAGCGGCATGCAGCCTTGATGAGATTGGCACAGCTTCCCGAATCTGAGTTGCCGGCACTGACCGATGACACTACGGGAGTGCCGACAACATTGAGGGGTAGTCTTATACGGCGAGTATAGCCAAACCCTATATTTTAATAGGAAAAGTAGGGTGTCGTCTTATATGCCCAGTCGTCTTATACGCCGGAAAATACGGTAGGTTTGCACTGGACCTAGGACCTTTTAAAATAAATATAGACAATTGGAGCACATTAATCTAATTTATTCCTATCCTGGTGGTGAAGGACTTTAAATAAAAAGAAGAGAAGTGCATAAAAATAATTCCATTTGTTTAACATGTAGTGCTTCTTAAGATTGTAAGACCCACGTGGCAGGATTTTTAAGAACTCTATCCTTGGCAAAAAGCATCAGCTGTCTTTAAAGATCACTTTACTGATTGCTTGATTGAACTGCTAATGGCAGACTGACATTGTCTATTCATATGCTGGCACATAGTGTAGTCTCTCCTACTGCTGCTTGTGATGCCAAATGTCACTATGGTAAGGAGAGGCTATAGAAAGATTTTGGAATATAACTCTTATTGTTAAATCAAGCCGGACCAACTGATGCATTCTCTTCGTTGCCAGCATAATGTTTGCCAAGTGCTGGTGGAACTATACTAAATCAGAATTGGTTTTTCTAGAGCTACGGGGCAGCTAAGAGAGGATGTATCATCTATTTAAATGCAAAAGCCTCAATGTTAAAAAATACTTGTGTGTTTAATCAAGTATTGACTTCCTACCCTTCTCTTAAAAATGCAAGTTTCAGAGCAGTTTACAACCTGAAGAAAAATGACTCTTATGACAACAGTACATACAGAATTTAGTTTAAAAAAAAAACTATTTAAAAAAATTTAGTTTTAAAAAAACTAAATTGGCCATACACACATAGATTGTTTATCTTACATTTTTTTTAAAAAATAGAAACCCTGGAGTTGGGAGAGGGAGGGACAGTCTGCTTTATAGGGCAAAATATCCCATAACTTTGGTCTAGCCATAGAACATACTCTGCCAATTGTATTTTTATTATATAGAGAGCACAAGGATTCTTCTACTTGCTACTTCCATCAGGATAAGGCATGCTAGGGAGCCCTGGTAGTGCAGTGGTTAGAATGCAGTATTGCATTCTGCCGACTACCAGCAGTTTAATTCTGATTGGTTAAAAGTTGATTCAGCCTTCCGTCCTTCCAAGGTTGGTAAAAATGAGGACCCAGATTGTGTGTGTGGGGGGGGGGGTAATATACTGACTCTGTAAACCGTTGAGAGAGCGATGTAAAGCATTATGAAGTTGTATATAAGTCTAAGTGCTATTTCTATTGGTAAAGGTATATAAGAAACCATCTGTAATCATGCAAAGTGAATTTTTGACTTCTTTTCTTTGAACAGAAAACTTTTATCCTCTACCGCGAACTGTTTCTGAATCTGAGTTTTAAAAATGGTTTGTTTTATGGAACATAGAGTTGCTATGTTTGGAAAACATACGTCACAATTCCCTTTGGGCACCATAGCTAATTGCTTAGTTTTCACAGGAGGCCAGGTAAACATTCATTCAGTAGGACTGAAAATATAATGGACATAGTTTTTTTTAAAAAAATAATGTTCCTTGGCATGTATAAATCTATGAGGCAGCTCAGTAATAATTATAAATTATAATTCCAAAGTGCTAGGAAATCCACCCAGAATATTAACTAGATGATTTCTCTGAAGCTGGAAGTGCCCATTCATGGTATGGAATGAATAAAATTTTCTAGACTGGTCCTTACTACTTTATCAGCATGAATCTTTTTTATTTATATGAGAGTGGAAATTTGATGACTAAAGTATAATTACTGTATAATTACATAAGTCTGGTGATGTTGATGTGCCATCAAGTTGTTTTGATTCCTAGTGACCACATAGATTTTATGCAAGAAGATCTCTCCCTAACACATTCCTTCAGATCTCCCAATGTTCACCAATCATCAATGGATGTAACTGAGTTTATCCATCTTATTTTTATTTATTTATTTATTTATTTATTTGTCAAACATGTATAAGATAACAGATATAAATATAAACATGATTATGAATACAGGGTAGGATACGAATAAATGGGGACAGTAGGACAGGGACTGTAGGTTGGTGTGCTTATGCACGCCCCTTACAGACCTCTTAGGAATGGGGTGAGGTCAACAGTAGATAGTCTAAAGTTATGGGGTTTGGGGAACAGTAGACAGGTTAAAGTTATGGGGTTTGGGGAAGAAACCACAGAGTCAGGGAGTGCATTCCAGGCATTGACCACTCTGTTGCTGAAGTCATATTTTCCACAATCGAGTTTGGAGCGGTTTACCTTAAGTTTGTATCTATCGTGTGCTTGTGTATTATTGTGGTTAAAGCTGAAATAGTCATTGACAGATAGGACATTGTAGCGGATAATTTTATGTACTATGCTTAGGTCAGACCAAAGGCTTGACTTCGGTCTGAAGTCAATGAAAATGAAAATAATAATAATTTTAAAAAAAGGTTTGAATCTTGCTGTTGGTCATCTTCTTTTTCTCTTTCCTTCCACCTTTCCTGACATTAGAGTCTTCCAATGTCATTAGATATTTGCATAATATATCCAAATTTGGATAATTTCAGCTTGGTCATTTGTGCCTTGAGCAAAGAATTTTGGATTGATTTGTTTGTTGATCCATCAGTTTGTTTTCTTGGCTGTCTATAGTATTCCCAAAGCCAAAGTTCAAAGACATCCATACTTTTCCTGTCCGGTTTCTTCAAAGTCCAATTTTCACTTCCATATTGACTCGCTCCAACAACTAGTAATGTATTTGTTCATGTATTTTCCTCTCCTGGGCTCTTGCCACCTTCTTTCGCCTGCTACATTCTTTCTTTGTGCCAATATTTTAGGACTATTCGACCAGCAGATATGCTCTCTCTAATCAATATTGACTTCATGCAATTTTCTTGGCCGGTGTAAGGAAGTAGTTTGCTTTTGTCATCTTCCAGAATTTTTTCTTGAGAGCTCAGTCTAGCCTACGCTCCCGGTATTCCCTTGTGCTCTCCCTATCAGTTCCAGTTCTCCATAGCTTCCAAGCCCAGACACAATTGGCAAGGCCCTGCCACTGCAGAGATGATCTAGAACATACCGTTGGACAATATACTCCCCATGTTTTGAAATAGATGTGGACTTCCTTCTGGAATGGGCAAGGGAATGTGGGGGAGAACTATTCCAATTAGCCTGTGCATATTGCTGTACAGATGACTAAGGGATCACTCAGCCATGAACAAGGAGAGATTTGTTCTACAACTGTGAACCTGTTCTTGGAGCATGCAGACAAATTATCAGCAGCTGGTGGCTTTGCTCCTGAGTCTACTGCTCTGGGATATCATGGAGCATGGTTTGAGTGGGTCAGGTTTGCTCAGCTATCCTCATTTGGATTTTTATGCAATGAAATATTGATTTATGCATTTAATTATGTTTTAATTGCCCTTCTGCTTTACTTATTTATGTTTTATGTAGCTGCCTTGATTGCCCTAGACTAGAAATTTAGGATAATAGCTGGTCTCTTATTGAAGGGGCATGTGAGACAGAAAAGAGATGGCATTTTTGTATTAGTTGAAATCATAGTTCTGTTTCATATACATTTAAACCTGTTTTCTTCCTCTGGTGTCTTCTCCCTGTAGGGTGAGATCAGAAGGTCCTATCCATTTCCATTTTCAAGTAAGCACAGATGGTGGTTTTACCCAAATTAGAAGCTTTGCTTAATATTAATAGCATTTTTTTAATTGTGATGATTAATGAGGATCCTGTGTGAACTGAAAATGGCTGTCACCATCTTTCAGTGACAAAGAAATAAAAAATTATTTTGGAAAAAACAGGTTGTTGTGTTTTAAGGTGGGCATCTCTTAATACTAAAATATACCAAAAAAAGTAAAAAAGAAAGTTGTTTATAAACCTGCCCAAAACAAACTCTTACTAAAGTCTTACATTTTCCTTTATGTTTGCAGTGATTCTTCTAAATAGAGGTTCACTTTGGAACAAAAAAAATTCCTCCTATTTATGAATGATTCTGTAGTATTATGACTAAATTAGTTGAGTTAAACCCAGCTTCAAGTTCCCAACTGATTATGCAATTCCCTAAATGACATCGGCCCATTCCCATTTTCTTAGCGCAACTTGCCTCACAGGATTATTGTTCTCAGGACAAAATGGTGGGTGTCTCCCATATATGATAACTTAAGCTTTCAAGTCTCAGCAACGGGAAGTATATCGATGTATGTTTGGGTGGGGAGATCTATCTATCTTCCTATCTGGAGAAGGTTCTAATTCTGGGAAAGGTAGTAGAAGAAAAAAAAGAGGATGAGCAACAACTAGTTACAGTATAATGGGTGCACTTGAATGATCAGATGAGGGACAGCTTGCCAGGGAGAAAAATAGATCATCACTAAGAGTCAGTGCCAACTTGGCTGCATAAAATCAATTTATATTTGTATTTATATCTACATCATAATAAATGAATAGAAATGAAGCATCAAGGATCATTAAACTTTTCTATGATATCAGTATTTACAGCTTTCATATATTCCATTATAGCAGCTCTCTTTTTTTCAGAGTTGTAGTGTGTTGTGTTAAACCAGATCATGTAGGTCATTCTGCCAAACCCTCTGAGTTTAACTGCAGCCTAGAATGAAATCTGCATCACTGTATAAAATGACTGTTTATTCAGTTATAAGACTGAAAGGGCTAAATGTAGTGGCGGAAAGAACAATTTATGGCCTTAGGACTGGAAAAGCCTCAGAGCATCCAAACACTCTGCTATCAAAACTGAATAACGAACGTGCCGATTCTTTGCAACCTACATTTCCAACTATTTTGTCAATAAAAAGAGCAAAAACAGATCAGGGTCTGTATTTTGTACTTCATAGCTTTCGTCACCTAAAAAAGGAGGGGGGGGGGAATGAACGTTTCCAAACTGACCTTCCAGTGACATCTTCATATGAACAAAATTACCGTTTCCACCTTAGAATCTAATTTTTTTTTTTAAAAAAAAGTGAAATACAAACCACAGGTAACAAAAGTTGTTCGTTTTGATATTGTCTCTCTCGCACCAGAGATGCAACCTCACCAGATAGGTAGATATTTGAAGAGTGAAAATACTTTTTAAAAATGGTAGTATGACAGCAGAAATAGAACTAGACAAATTTCAGATAGGTGAAGACAAGTGCTAAGGAAAGAGACTGAAGAAGCTGGATATGTCTGAAGAACATTGAGGGTTGATATGATAGTTATTTTCAAATACCTGAAAGGATGTCATCTAGAAGAAACCAAGTTTGTACTGTATTATTCCAGAATGAAGGAAAATGAATAATGGATTCAAATTACAGGACGGCCAATTCCAATTTAATGTTAGGAAAAACTTCCTGTTAATAAGATATGTATGGTTCAGGAGAACAATCAATTACCAGAGAGCTGGTAAACTCCACTTTATTGGATGTGTTAAGTAGAGTCCAGAAAGTCATCTGTATGGGATACCTTAATTTGGATTCCTGCATTAAAAAGGCAGTAGACACAGTTGTTCAAATGTCTCCTTTTAATTATGTGATTCTAACTACCGAAGAAATAAAACATCCAGTCTTTCTTGCCATGAGTTGGGATGTATAACTTCCCCTCCAATTTAGTCCACAATATTTTCTTTATATATTTCCTTGCTGTTGTTTTTTCTCTTATTGGTCACAAGAATTCTGTTTTTTTTTCATTATAATGATCCCTCACCCAACTTCTCTTTTCTTCAATGATTTATAAAACATGCAGAATAACATTGGAAACTTTCAATCTTTTTTTTTTTTTTTGGTAGCGTAGGGCAAGCGTCAAGTTGAATGGGAAAATTCATAATTCCTCTTTAGAGCTAGGAACATATTGTGAATATTTTGATGCTGCTAAGGAAGCTTTTCTGAAAATATAGCAATGTCTTTGACATTTCTACTGCTAATGCTTGTTCTTCCAAAACCTCAAGGAAATGACTCAATAGTCATTGATACCTTCTACTACTTTGTTATTGAGGATCACTCTATCCAGCTTTTGAAGTAGCCTGATCATTGCATGGATGGTTAGCCTCCGTAAGGACATTGGCATTCTCTTAATTCAGGGAGTTCCCAGGTATAAAACACTTGGTCCCAAATATTAATTGAATGGGATTGATAGAAACCTGAAGAACTGACGAATGTGTGTGACTTTACATGCTTCCGCTCATGATTTTGATTTTGGAGATGCTAAATCTGAGCTTTTATTTTATTGGTCAGCTGAAGCTGCTGTTTCCTTGAGAATGGCAAGTAGTGTCATACAGCTCAAGAGATGAAAGTGGCTGCAGATCCTAGAATTTTCAGCTAGCACTGCAAGTGGTAAGGTAGAGAATGGTAGTTCATCGAGTGGCTAAAATGAATCCCAAACATAGAAACTGCTGTGATTTTGTTAACAGCAGTTACATACTTCAAATAAATTTCATTTTTTATTCAGACTGTAACCAGTTTCACCTATGTTCAGTCAATATACAGGACTTACCAACTTTGGAATAGTTTGCCAGTAATTTATTCTAACACTATGTCATGTTTTTATATTACTCACAATCCTCAGGAATTTGGGGGTGCTGGGGTTTTTTACTATTCTGGAAAGTCATTAAAAGCTTACATACATAGAAATGTGTGTGTGTGCCCGTGCGTGCGTGCATTATGTTACATTTTGCTGACATAATGGTAGAATAGATAAACAGATAAATCCATTTTTATTGTACCCACTAGTACATTGAGAAAGTACATTTTTGCTGAATGTGGATGAACTTTTCCAGCATTTTGTGAACTGAAGTTTTATCTCCCAAGATGATCCTCACCACAAGAAAATGTTTTGAAATTGCCTGCATTTGTTTATTAAATTATGTCATAGCCTTTCCTTTTCCTTTAAATGAAAGAAAAGTAATCATTTCCAGTAGAGGCATGCAGTTCCAGCTATACTTTTTTTGATCTCATTTGGTAAGGTCACCCAGGTCAGATTAATGCATTTCCCGGTTTTCCATTACATCGTCCCAGGAACAGCATTTGGTTGGTATCAGCCACATGTGCTCTGGATTTTATATAGATCAGGATCCATATCTCCAGATGCTTTGTGTACTGTCATTATTCTATTCTTCTTTAAATTTACTGTAACATGATGTTCTTTTCATTATCCTATGAACCTGATCCTTTTAAACTACCAAGGAAGCCGTTTTAATGCTGCTAGTCATGCTATTATATTCTTGCATTGGTTACTGTTGCCGTCTTTAGATATTCATCTTGCAATGCTCAGCTGCAAGCCGCCTTTGACTTGTACCTACATCGAAGCATCAGAAATAGACAATGAAATAAGTACATAATAATCTTCCAGCACTCATCTTGTATACTGCTGCAATAGACAAGGGAGTCACAATGGACTGCCATTGGATAAATAAATTATTGAACATCCATCTGCAGCCAAGACAGGGGACGTGTTTTATTTACTTATTTATCCCACCATTATTATTTATAGAAATAACTTAAGGTGGCAAACATACCTAATACTCCTTCCTCCTTTTTTCTCCATAACAGAGACCTTGTGAGGTGGGTTGGGCTAAGAGAGAATGACTGGCTCAAGGTCCCTCAGCCAGCTTTTCTGCCTAAGGCAGGATTAGAACAGAGCCTGTAGTACAGTGGTTTAAAGCACCCTGTTATTAACATCTATTAACATCTGCTGCTTGCAATTACTGCAAGTTCGAATCCCACCAGGCTCAAGGTTGACTCAGCCTTCCATCCTTTCTAAGGTGGGTAAAATGAGGACCCAGATTGTGGGGGCAATAAGCTGACTTTGTAAATATACAAAAGTATGAAGGCTATTGCTTAACGCACTGTAAGCCGCCCTGAGTCTCCGGAGAAGGGCGGCATATAAATCAAATAAAAATAAATAAATAAAATAAATAAATAAATAAACTCACTACTCCCTGGCTTCTAAAACAGGATTACAACTCACTACTTGTTGTGGTCCGCCAGCAGCCTGCAGACCTGGCAACGGAGTCGGACAGTGAGGAGGCTGGGGAGGGCAATGGGCCAGTCCTGGAGTCAGGGGAAGGCCCGGACGAGGGCTCTGCGTTGGAGGCAGAGATGGGGCCAGGGCCATCTGGGAGCGATGAGCAGACTCCAGAGCCTCCAGAGGTGGACAGCAGAGAGGCAGAGGAACAGGAGGAGCCTGTTCCTAGTGCACGCATGCGAAGAGCTGCCACGAGGCAAGAGCAGCTGAAGCAAAAAGGGCGACTCGGGAGTAAGGCCAGAAGATGATTGGTCACTCCCATAAGACTTAAAAGAGCAGCAACGAGCTGTTGGGTTCTTTGTAGAAAAGCAACGTTGATTCCAGTACTTCTTGTCAGCGTCTCTTGAACTTTGTGGGAGTTTTGCCAAGAAAAGCCTTTGGCAGGTTGCCAAAGACATCAGACATTGGTGATAAGACTGAAGAATTTGTTTTGGACTAAAGCTGAGAACGAATTAATTCTCAGCTGTTTTAATAAAATAAGTTTGTTCAGAACTGAATTGTGTTTGGTAATCACTACTTGGGCCTCGGTCACAACACTACTCCCTGGTGCCTTAACCTAGTGGTCCCCAACCTTTTGGCTCCATGGATTGGTGGCGAGTGGCGGTGGCAATGGTTTCACACACGCAACTTAGATCCTATGTATGCACAAATGAAGGTTCACACACTCGCCTGCTGCTTGTGTGGCCTGGTTCCCAACAGGCCATGGACAAGTACTGGTCCATGGAACAGGGATTGGGGATCCCTGCCTTAATCACTAGAGCAGTGATGGCGAACTTATGACATGCTTGTCAAAGGTAACATGGTACAATGTTTTGAGTGACATGCCGGTGTTTGCCAACATCCAGCAACTATTCTCAAAAGCACACCCCATTCTTGTGTAATTTTTGGTGGCTGCAGAAGAAACATAAGAATTTGGTGTGGTGTTGCACAACCTTTGGAGCCTCTGAGAATTTTTTGAGAACAGGGTGCGCTTTTTTTGAGTGATTTGTTTTGAGGTTGTGGGGGCCACAGAAACACGTTCTCTGAAGCCTCTTCAAGAATGAAGGCTGCGTGTGACTTGGAGCAGCCTCAGGTAGACTGCAGGGCCTGTCAATTGAAAGAGAACAGTGCTTGAAGGTAAACAATGCATGGAAGATCCTGAGGAGTGCAACAATTTCTTGCCCTTTTCTCCTTTGGCAGCTTCTATTTACGGCAAAAAAAGGGGGGGGGGCTCTACTTCTGCAAGCTTTTCCAGTAAGAAGAACTTAATAAAGACTTCAAAATATTTTCAATTCTAATGACTTGAGATGCTTCAAAGAAGGAAGAATGGAGTTTGCATTTAGGTTTCCCAATGAACATTCACTGCGTTAAAAGAAGTCTGCAAGATGTTTTTTAAAGAACATAATGGCTACATAAGAGGATCTTTGGACACTGAATCACCTCATGCTGTTATGCTGCTTGCTTCATGATATCATTTTCCATTTCCATTGATATTTTTTTTTATTTTTTTTTAAAAAAACTATCCATTGCCAGAATTTTTCACCACCCTGTGGAAAAGCAATGATTGCATTCATTTGCCAAGCTTGCTCCACTCTCCCCAGATATGATCTTTCCTTGAGCTGTGCACTGAGGTATCTTTGTTCTCAAGAAGCATCACAAAACACCAGTAGAAAATATTCCTCCTGCTGGAACCCATGGCTCTCTGGAGATAACATCTTGAGCTGAATTCCAGAGGCCAAACAGAAACAATATTGTTGCCAATTATTTGTAGCCATGAGTTTTCTTTCTCCTTCCCCATCCTCTGTTTTGCACACATAAATAATTCAACAATGCTCACCTGGACATTTTTTTTATTATTGACGGGTCAGGAGGAGAGAACAAGGTCAAATAATTTCTACCTTTATAAGCCAACCTTCCCGACAACCAGACTGGCATGGTAATAAACCTCAGTTTGCTTGACCAATAAACACAGATTAGGTGGGGTTGCCTAAGCCTGCAAATTCGTGAAGTGCCCCATGGCACAAAAGACACAAGGTCTCATCCCTGAGTTCAGGAGTGAGCCAGTCCTTGTGTTAAAGCAACTAAACCCACAATTTGAGAATAATTGCTTTATTTCAGAGTTGGGAGAGCTAGTCTGAAGTCCCCACGTAGCTATAAACATTACTGATGGACTTTAACTTGACCATCTTCAGAGTTGGAGACGAAATCAGTCATGCTTAGATTTGTTCCATAGAACCAAACTGCTAGGAATTGGAATTCAGCAATTTCTAGATTAGGAAATTATTTTGCTTTGGAATTTTCATGCATTTTCTATATCCCTGCCTGACTGCATTTATGTAAATCCCAGTCGCTCAACGCGAGCTAGAGCTACCTTCTTATAAAAATGCAAGAAGAGAACTGTGTTTTTGGAGGAAGACCAATGGTGAGTTGTAAAATTTGTTACTACCGGTTCTGTGGGTGTGGCTTGGTGGTGGTGGAGTAATATGACTGAGTGGGCGTGGCCAACTTTTTTTTTATTTTTTACTTTTAAAACCATTTTTTCTACAACCTCTTCGGCTGAAGAGGTTGTAAAAAAAATGCTTTTAAAGCCTCTGACGATCCCAGCTGACTTGCCTGATCGACAGAGGCTTTTTCTTTTTTTAAAAAAAAAACCTCTGACGATCCCAGCTGACTTGCCTGATCGGCAGAGACTTTTTTTCCTTTTAAAAACATTTTTTCTATAACTTCTTCGACTGAAGAGGTTGTAGAAAAAATGCTTTTAAAAACCTCTGATGATCCCAGCTGAGCCGCATGATCATCAGAGGCTTTTTTTTTAACTTTTAAAAGCATTTTTTCGGCCAAAGAGGTTATAGAAAAAATGCTTTTTAAAATAAAAAAAAAGCCTCTGATGATTGCGTGGCTCAGCTGGGCAGTGGGGGGGGGGGCGTGCAGGGATTTTTGCTACCGGTTCTCCGAACCACCCGCCTCCATTGCTACCGGATCAGCTGATCCGGTCTGAACCGAGAGCATTTCACCCCTGAGGAAGACCCAAAACCTAATTTAAGCCTTAGTCTACCAGAATGTCTCCTTGAATGCAACCTTGAAATATTTCAAGCAACAGAAAAGCATCTTTAAGAGCACATAAACTACCTTTCCTTCATCATCGATATCTAGTCTCAGGCTGCATATACTGAAGATTAGGCAGTGCCTTTCCGGGTCAAAGGTTGTGACTTCTATGCAAGCCTGACCCTAACTCTGAAATGAAGTCCTGATGACAAGAGCTTCTCATAACTTGTGGCAAGTTATGCCACAAGAATTCTTAAGTTTCCAATTTAAGAATTCTACCATTTTTGGGTGATGCTTCCGACATGCTTTTTAGCCTCCAACTGAATATACCAATGAAGAGGAAGCCCCCACCTCACCCTTTCTATTGGTAATTGGTTCCACTGGCTTTTGCAGTTAGGATTTTTTTCCCCCTAACATTCAATTAAAACCTGTCTTCCTTTTAGTTAAATCCATTATTCCATGTGGAATAAGACAAAGCAAGGTTTGACCTTCTTCTTTGTGGACATCCATATACATGATATCCTTTCAGGTATTTGAAGAATGCCTTTGTTTCTTCAAAGCTAAACATACCCACTTTCTTCGATCTTAGGTCTAAGTTTCTGGTTATCCTTGTTTCCCTTCTTTGCTACTCTTCCAATTCCACTGATTTTTTTCCCCCTCTTAAACTGTAGGGCTGAAAACAAAACATAGTACTCAAGTGAGGAAGAACAATTACTTCCCACGATATGGAAATTTTGCGCATGTAGCCTCAAATTACATTTGACTTTTTTTCCCCCAGCCATATTATACTGCTGGCTCATATTCAGATTGATTTTCTTTGCTTCACTAACATAAGAAGATGAATGAGAAGAAGGGGTGGGAAGAGCAGGATATGTAGAGGTGGGGCTAAGGTATCTGTCCTGTAAATAGTTTCAAGCTCTCATCCATTCACACGATCAGTTCCAATTATGCAAAATAATAAAAAATAAAATTTAATTACAAAGCTTCCTGACTATAAATTTGAAAGTTATGCAAGCACATCAACGTGGCAAAACTAGCAAGCTTTTTAAGATTAAAAGACACATTTTCATTGAATTCTGTCGAATCCGAATAAATTCTTTAGTAAACACATTTATTTGCCATGCTGTAGCCCAGCTCTTTTTTTTTAAATACAAACTTAAAATACCCACATAATTGGTTATTTGTTGAGAGAAAAATAACCCTGATAATTCATGATTAAAGCGTAATAATTTTGCTATATTTTTTCCTATTTAGCCCTCTATGCTAATACGTACTCAAATCTGTCAATGTCATAATTAGTATAAATCAGATCATTCCATGAAGGTTTTCTGAGAGGACATATAATTATTTTTGTATTCAATCATGTTTGTTAAATGACCTGAACATTCAAGTTCTTTGAATATTTTATCTTTGGAATATGTGACTATATAATCTTATTTTGGGCAGATGGACATAAAATCCCCTAATTCTTTTATACTAAAATACATGTTTGATTGCAAAGGTTTCAGGAAGAAAAATAGCAGTAACAACAAGAAATCAGTTCACACTTATAATGAGCAGTGTTACACAAATTAGAAAACATAATTGGATAAAATTAAGCATTTTTTACTTTGAGTGGGAGAAACTTAAGCATTTAATAAGAGTGGGATTTGGCAAACCATTTCCTAACTTTGGCTCAACCTTATTGACACAAATTGGGGGGAAAAAACTTTTTAAAATTCCTATTTATAATATTTGTAAATCAACACACACACACATGCCTAGAGTAAGCCCATACAATGCCACATTAATTCTGTAACAAAATAATTGACAACGTTTGTAGCAGGGAGAGCAAAGGGGCGCAGAGAAAAGGAGCTCTTGGCCTTTCACAAAGTCCACATATTGTCTGGGTAGAAACTAAGGGAAAATTGAGATGACCTCTCTGCCTCTGTCCATTAGGGCCTGTTTGATCGTCATTGTCGCCAGGAAAAATAATTGCTTCCCCAGAATTCTCAAGTGAAATTATTGGCGTTGGATTAAGGTTAGAAGAAGGTCTCACTTGCTCCTTGCCCAATAATATCTGACCGTCCGTATCCAAGAGGAGGGGAGGCAAATTATCCATTCTTTGGCCAGGGGAGAGAGAGAGAAAGAGAGAGAGAGAGAGAGAGAGAGAGAGAGGAGGGGACTCTATCTGCAGCAGGAAACTGTCAAAGAACGTGGGAACCCTGCCCGCCCGCATTTTCGTTTCAGCTCCGCTGGTCAGAAGATTGAAAGCCTGGCTCTACCTACAGGGGTTCTGTGCTGAGGCCCCACAGGGCCATTCTAATCCACCCTCACCTCCTTTAGAATGACAGGGCAAAAAACAAAGCTTAGGGCCTTCCTATGGCTTAGCATTCCTAAGAAACAACAACAACCAGGGGGGGAAAAAATCCCTACCATAATTCTCTCCCCCACCCCTCCTTCCAACCCCCCAACATCCTTGTTATTCTGTTAACCCTTAGGAAGTCATTACAATTTTTCTTCTAGAATACCCAGGAATTCAAAGAAGGTAAAAGAAAGAGCAGATGTGCTGGCGATGGGGAAGATAGTAGTGATGGTAAGGATTTTGCTTTGAATAGGCTTCATCCTTAGCTGCCACAAAGCAGAACACCTTTGCATTACTCCCCAAATGTTTTTTTTTAATGAACCATCCATGCTATTTCTTTGAAAAGAGCAGTTTCTCTCAGATTCTCACCTTTTACAAGAGTTTTTAAAAATACGTGTATTTATTTGCTAGAGTTATATCCTTTCTTTCCTCCCAGAGCGCAGACGGCATACATTTATTTATATATTTTTTAAATCTCACCTTTATTATTTTTATAAATAATTCAAAGCGGCAAATATAACTAATATTCCTTTGTGTAGTCCCCCCCCCCCCACATTTGGCACACAGTGGTCCTGTGAGGTGGGCTGGACTGAGAGAGACTGACTGGCCCAAGGTCACCCATCTGGTTTTCATGTCTAAGGCAGGACTAGAATTCATGGTCTGCCAGTTTCTAGCCTGGTGCCTTAACCATTAGACCAAAAAGAACATTGAAACCTTTCTACCAATTTTATCATAGCAACAGTCCTAGGAGGTAGGTTGGGCTGAAAGGCAATAGCTGCTTCTGTGAGTGAGAATTCGGCTTGAAACTGGATGTCTTCAGGGCTAGTTCCCCCCCCCACACACCCCTTAACCAGAACAGCACACTTGCATATAAATAAACCTCCAAAAACTTTAGTTCAAATCCTAATGGCCATATATCTTTAAAAATGTGGTTTGAAAGTATTCTTTATTTGAAAGCCTACCAAAACTAAATTTAGTTTGTGGATCACTTCTTTATGCTGGCCCTCTCCACTGCTTGAAGTATATCTCTGAAGGACTCTGAAGTATATCTCTGAAGGATGCTTCCAAAATTGGGTACGTTTGTCTTACCTTGGTCTCTATTTGTCACTGTAACGTCTCCAATCCACAGTTAAGGAGATGGGGGGGGTCTTTAATGTCCTGTTATTTTCTTGCTTTCCCACCAGAATTTAGATGCCATCATCAAATTCCACCTTGTCACTTCTCACACCAAACTCCCCACCATAGGATAGTGAAGCATAATTTTATTGAGCAACACTACAAAATCAGGAAACAATTAGGACAAGCTATGCTACCTACCTCCTCTTGGCCCAGTATGTATGTATGTGTGTATGTATGTGTATGTATGTATGTATGTATGTATGTATGTATGCATGTATTTATATCCTGCCTCCATTATTTTTTACAGGCATGAAAGCTAGTTGGGTGACCCTTGGCCAGTCACTCTCTAAGCCCAATTCACCTCACAGGGTGGTGGTTGCAGGGGAAAATAGGAAGAGGAAGGAGAATTAGTTGTTTGCTGCCTTGAGTTACTTGCAAAAATAATAAATGTGGTATAAAAAAAGAAGACATTTTATCCCACATTTCACCAATGAGATCAGGTCAATACAGAGGCTCTTTTCTTCTAAAAGTCTGTAGAGATTCTCAGTCATCCTGATCATGGTTGTCCCAAAGGTGCTTTTTTTCAGGAAGCAACTGGACTTTCTTGTTTTTTCTTTGAAGATGTTTCACTTCTCATCCAAGAAGTTTCTTCAGCTCTGACTGAAAAACCAAGAAAGTCCAGTTGCCTCCTGAAAGAAAGCACCTTTGGGACAACCATGACCTGGATGACTGAGAATCTCTACAGACTTTTAGCTATGCAATTTGGGATGAACACCCTTCAAATGGTGTGGGAATATGAATGGATTTCCAGAGGAATTGCAGACTACTGGAACGATTAGCATACTCAAATGACCCCGAGGACACAGATTAACCTCCAAGTCAGGGGTGAAATCCAGGAGGTTCTGACAGGTTCTGTAGAACCGGTTGCAGAAATTTTGAGTACTTTGGAGAACTGGCAAATACCACATCTGGCTGGCCCCAGAGTGGGGTGGGAATGGAGATTTTGCAATATCCTTCCCCCAGGAGTAGGGAGGGAATGGGGATTTTGCAGTATTCTTCTCCTGCCATGCCCACCAAGCCACGCCCACCAATCCATGCCCACAGAACCGGTAGTAAAAAAAATTGGATTTTACCACTGCTCCAAGTGCTTCATGTTTTAAATGACCAGCTGTCTGCAGGGAATATAAATCCTTCCATTCCCTACTATCCAGTCAGAGCTGAAGAAGTTTCTTGAATGAGAAGCGAAACATCTTCAAAGAAAGAAAAAACAAGAAAGTCCAGTTGCCTCCTGGGGAAAAAAACATACCTTTGGTACTTTTTTCTTCTCTTCACAAGAATGCTTTCCCCCAACCTGGCAGTTCCACGTATGTTTGAGACCAAGCATGGCAATTTTGTTGAAGAATTCCTGGAGTGCAACCAGTTGGAAAAATGAAGAAAGATGCGATGAGTAGCTGAAGACAGGAATGGTGACAAGGAGGCCAAGAATAGCAGTTCCCATAAGAGAGCTTATGATGATGTGATCTAGTCCAAAAACGATGATGATGTCATTAATAAACATTTATTGTGCTGAGGATTGTGCTGACAAAAGTATAACAAACCACAGTTACAGATGAGCAGATGTTTGAATCTGTTTATACCTTTATCCAGTTTGCATTCTATCTATTTATATCCACAACAGCAATGTTTTAAATTGATAGTAATACAAATATTGCTCATTCCCAATATCTAAAAAATAATTCTGACTAGTAATATGAATCTTCTGCATGCATATATTCCTGAGTTGTCACATAGCTATATTTCTTGTGTAGATAGAAAAATGGGGGGGGGGGGGTGTTCTAGGACTTGTACTACCAAAAGAACCTGCTTATCCACAATAAATGTGTACAATGCATACCTACATGCATTAGCATTTAAGCCTAAGTAAAATGTTGCTGAAATGATTAAATGCACATTATGACATCGTAATATATAATATGGACATAAAGGTACATATGGACTAGAAATTGCTTTACAATGGAAAAGTCATTACATTCCCCTACTTGTTTCCCCCTTCCTGATGCCTATACTTAATTCTCACAGAAAAATATAAATGGTCAAATTCTCTTAATTTGAACAGGGCCATGGCAGACCCAGAATTCTTAAGGACCAAATCTAAATCCATGAACCATTATCAATCACAGCCGTGGTGCTAGACAAAACTAAGCATTGGAAACAATCAAAGGTTTAAGGGACAATCAAAGGTCTAAGGGATAATTATTTCTTCAATTATGTTAAAGGACATTTTTTTTTCTTGTCACTATGTTGGATTGGAAAGGTCTTCTCCCCTCAGTTACTAACAGCATAACATGTGTACTTGGATCAGTGAACTCTTAAGTGAAAGAAGCCAATCTTGTTCCTAGAAATCTGATCCTTTTGGTCTGATTAGGAATAATTTCCTGCTCATAAGGTAGTGAACAAAAGACTCTTTCAGCTAGAAATTTAGTCAACAAAAGAAGAAAAGAGGTTTTGATGACTAGTTCTCCTATCTGATTTTTTTTCTTTGAGGGAACTGAAGAAAAAGTGAAGCAAATTCTCATTTCTATAGAGAAGACACTATTTTTTATAAATGGCATGACATCATAGGGGTGCATACAATATCCCTATGGCTGCTTTCCATTTCATATACTGGTGCAAAATGGGAAGAACATGGGCTGTGCACACTTCAAAAACGATTAGGAAGAAATGTTTCAGAACTTACTCACATTACCTCCCTGCTATTCATTACAGAAGTCTAACCTTTTGAGGATTCCATGCAAACATGGAAAAGATATTGTGTACCGGTACTTTAAATTTAATAAGGAGATTCCTGAATTATTATTAATTGGTTGAATGATCTGAATTATTGATTATATACACCTTGAATAATTTCATATTTTAAAACAATATCTTGCCGCAATCATGAAAGAGACAGAGAGATCATATTATTCCAAATTGCTAAAGACTCTTCCAAAAAAACAAAACAAAACAAAAACCCAACCTAGAGTAACTTCAGTAGAAAATCAGATTTAGTTGGTTGCACCTATAATCCACCTTCTGGCCTTCACGGTGGTAAAGATTTCCTAATTAGGAGCAAGTTGCTTAATTAATGAAGAAAATTCAGCATTTTTTACAGAGCTAAAATAAGATTGTAAAGTTGCTAAGAAAATTACAGAGGTCAACCTCAGGAGAAAAGATTAGCACATTTTTGCCATAAAAGATTGGCCTCAAAATTAAACATTTTTTAAACAAAACCTAAGTGAATAGGGACTTGGTGGCTCAGTGGCTAAGATGCTGAGCTTGCCGATCGAAAGGTCGACAGTTCAGCGGTTCGAATCCCTAGTGCCGCATAATGGGATGAGCCCGCATTACTTGTCCCAGCTTCTGCCAACCTAGCAGTTTGAAGGCAGGTAAAAAAGCCAAGTAGAAAAATAGAGACCACCTTTGGTGAAAAGGTAACACTGTTCTGTGAGCCTTTGGCATTTAGTCATGCCAGCCACATGACCACAGAGACGTGTTCGGACAGCGCTGGCTCTTTGGCTTTGAAACGGAGATAAGCACCACCCCCTAGAGTCGGGAACGACTAGCACATATGTGTGAGGGGAACCTTTACCGTATTATAAATGAAGGAGGCAGATTTGTGGATAAATGAACTGTGGTGGCACAGTGGTTAGAATGCAGCATTGCATGCTAACTCTGCCCAAAGTCAGGAATTCGATCCTGACTGGCTTAAGGTTAACTCAGGCTTCCACCCTTCTGAGGTGGGTAAAATAAGGACCCAGATTTTTGGGAGCAATATGCTGACTCTGTAAACCACTTAGAGAAGGCTGTAAAGCAATCTGAAGTGGTATATAAGTCTAAGTGCTATTGCTATTGCTAGTGGTAAATAATACATCTTCAGTTTGGAAACGGTAAGGAGGACAAAGTAGGGAACCCTATGGCAGTTGTTCCAGTAGCATTGAGATTATTATTTGATTTACACCAAGCCTTTCTATTTGGATGAGTACTCAAGGCAACCAACAACAATTTAAAAATGAAACAAAAATCTAGAAAGCAAAGATGGTTTCACTACAATTAACAGTTAAATTCCTAGCAAATGTTCTTAATGCCAAGAGACTGTGGAGAACTCTTGGCTTTAAATTGGGCCAAATATTGCAAATAATTTTTCAATGCAGGTCTTTTATGATCTCTGAACACATTAGTAGCCTAATTGCTGCATTTTGCAAGTTTGCAACTACCCATCACTTTTCAAAGCTAGACCCATAGAGCACATTACAATAATAAAGATGGAAGATAGGTAAGATGTGGATAACTATTGCCACATCTAGCTATTGTAAGATGCGGACTCACTCAGGCAGGGTCACAGCTGGTGCATTAGGAAAGCCTTCCTCAACACATCCTGGTTAACCTTACCTTGAGCTTGGAAGCTAAGCAGGATTGGACCTGGTTAGTACTGGATGGGTACCTGGTTAGTATTGGTTAGTACTGGATGCACAAAAAGATATACCAGGCTGTTGGCAACACCAGGAATTTCCAGGAAGGCAAGCAAAAACTATTTTCATTCTGATTGCATGCTGGAACTTTTGATACGTAAAGTGGAATTCCAATAGATCACAGCCTTTTTCACTTCCCCACCTTTAAGTTCTAACCTGCTGCAATGTATAATGATGGCTTCTGCCAAGTGCATACGTTCATAATCCTAATGTGCAAAAAAAGAGCTATTTTCTGCTGAAGGGCTCACTTAGAGATCACATACATTGGAGTGCATGGGTTTTAATGTTTTCTTTTTAAACTTTTGTATGGGATATTGTTCGCATTGTTTTATTCTTTGTTGTTAGTCGCCCAGAGTCCTTCGGGAGTTGGGCGACATAAAAATGCTACTAATAAATAAATAAATAAATAGTGGCAAGCTCCAACTATTGCTCTTCAGTTATTTGCTTTAATTCTGTTTTTCCTCCAGCTGGCCTGCTCTTTGCTCTTGTCTTCTTTCTCGTCTAGATCCTTCAACAATCCAGCTGCTCCTCTCTGTTTCTTGCTATCTTCTTCCTCCAAGGCAAGAGGTGGTATTCAGCAGGTTCTGACCAGTTCCGGAGAACCGGTAGCAGAAATTTTGAGTAGTTCAGAGAACCAGTAAATACCACCTCTGACTGGCCCTCCCCCATCTATTCTCTGCCTCCCGAGTCCCAGCTGATCAGGAGGAAATGGAGATTTTACAGTATCCTTCCCCTGCCACACCCACCAAGCCATGCCCACCAAGCCATGCCATGCCCCGCCCACCAAGCCACGCCCACAGAACTGGTAGTAAAAAATTTTTAACCATGAACATGAAGGAAGAAAGGGCACCCTGATATTCCAAAAAGCAAGTCTGAAAACCTTAAATATCATTAGTACGGGGGGTGGGGGGGAGAGAATATGTGGAAATAATTATGTTATGAATTTAATATTTTGGATTTAAGAAACATTAACTCCTCTTGCAACACTTGAATATTGTTTAGTTTTTTTTTTAAAGAGTATGTAATATTCTCCACTATTAAAGACAATTCCTATAACTGAAGATACTACTATTCGTAACAACATGTGAACTGCCTAACAAGCCATGACAACATTCTAAATGGGATATGTTGTTTTAATTAGTACTTACTCCTTCCTGTTCTGTTGGATGTACTGCTTTCTCCCTATTCTCCAAACATTAATAAAATTAGGAAAGTTGTCAATTTAACATTGATGCCATGTTTTTTTCTCTGAAGTAATACAGGAATTACACAGATGGTCAGATTATACATTATTCCAATTTAACAGCTGGTGTCACTAAGCAGTAATTTAACCTCTACATTCTAACCATAATTCCTTCCATACTAATGTCACACATTGTTGCCATCACCTAAGTCTAGTGAGCAGCATATTATCTTCGGCTCGATTTGAAAGGGACTTGACAAATATATATTTCTGTTTAACTTACACTAACTTTTAATGTTAAGTCACTCAGAGTTGCCTCGTGGCAAGGTGGACAGCAAGTAAATTTATTAAATAAATAAATTTATTAAATAAATCAATCTATTAAATAAATAAATTTAATAAATAAATAAATTTAATAAATAAATAAACAATAAATAATAAACAAACAAATACACAAATAACCATTTTCACCAATTCACCATGGGACAATTTGCCATGGCCAACTGCCACAGGACAACTTGCTGTGGGACAATTCAACAATTCAATTCAATTCTTTAAAATAGTTAAAAACTTTTGTCATTCACATTTCATTTTGTCCTTCCTTTTGCGTCCTTTCTTTAATGATTCTATTCCACTATTTCTTCAACATTAGTATAACTCTTGTTCCTCAGTGAGTTGTACCATGGCAAGTTGGCCATGGCGAATTGTTCCATGGTGAGTTGGCTACAAGTTAGCTGTGGAAAGTTGGCTGTGGTGAGTTGGCTATAGTAAGCTGGCCATGGCAAGTTGGCTGTGGCGAGTTGTCATAGACCACATTAGCGGACATGCATATCTTCCAATTTTCATAGATTTGTGAACATGCTGCCCCATCCCTTCTTAACAAGCAGAATGCTCCCCTCTTTGTGGCCTTCAATGCTAAAAGAAGAGTGAAGGCCCCTGGGAAATGAAATCAGTTCAGTGGCCATGGACTTAGTATGGATGAAAGTACCTTTGGAACCTAGTTTTCTCCTCATTTTAGGGATGCTTCCATTTCATTAAGTGCACACCTTTTTGCAATAACTGCAATGGTTGCAGTATGCATTAACTAATTCATTACAATATTGATTGACCCATTTTTAAATATTATTGTGTTATCTTCTTTTTCTTCACCATTAACTAAATTTGTATCCCACTAAATTATTCAGTTTTCAATGATAAAATATAATTAAACATCCATAGCAAAGAAAAAAACAATTTCAATGAAAGATTTCTGGTAAAGTACATACATACATACATTTAGCCAACAACCCTAATAATGCTAAACCCAACATTTGTATCTATATGTTTTTCTACACCTGATCTTAGTCAAAATGTTGAAAAGCGACAACTATCTGCAGATAGTTCTTATTCACATAGGAAAATTGCTATATTTTTATATCAAATTTAATTTATTATATACGATTTCTGATCAATGACCATGACTACATTTTGTTCTCACTTGATTTCTTTTTTTTTTTTTTTTTGCTAAATTAAAATCACTTTTTAAAACATTTGATAGTTTTTAAAATGCAACAACCAAAATTGGGCACAAAGAACCTTTCAAAAATTTTCCACCAAATTTGCAATTAGGTAAATCAGACGGACAATTTCCCTGAAGCAGAAATTCTCCACTGATTTCAGAATGTCAGGATGCCGGAGAAGAAGAAAAAAGCAAGAAAATGAATTGCCTCATTATATTTTCCTTTGGGATTTAATTAGTGTAGGAAACCTCACCTTTGGAGAGAAAAGCATACAAGGACAATGTGGAACACCACCACAATTTATTTGAAAATGTTTCTTGGAAATTCTCATCTCCTTTGAAACACTTTTGGAAACAAATTATCTTCCATCATATCTTCCAGAATGAGAACTGCCATAAGAAAAAAAAAAGAAAGCTACATTTCCTATCTTGCACTAATTACAACACTAGTGTTGATCACCTATAGGTATAGGTCTTTCTTGCTGCTTTGTGCTTCAACTACTTGAAAATAGTGAAAACTCTGCAATATCACTCATTACCTCTTTCTGATGGACTGAAAATCAAAAGTTGTGGATGACGAGGGGCCTCTGCTTCCCTTCCTTAATCTCGTTATCACATCAATCAAGCTACATTTTTGGGTGAAGATTTTTGGCTTTGCCAATTGCTGCCTCTTCTAAGGAGTCAAGACTAAAAGGTCCAATGACAACCTCACTCCTCCTGCAGCTGGCAAGTTAGAAATCATGGGGACTTCTACCCTGTAGCTGGAGGAAAGGTACATTTTGTCCAACCAAGAAAAAAAATTGGCTTTTCCCCACAAAATAATATCAGCAAATGAAAGTAGTAGGTATCAAAAGAGTGCATACTGTGTAAGCATCAGAGAAGTCAATTCAGGGAATTGATAAATATCCTGCCTATCTTCCTCTTTCTAGCACATATCTCACTTCAAAAACTGGACTCTTCCAACAAACCTGCTGAGAGATCAGAGAACGGAAGTCGTTTCATCAGTTTACCTTAACTGTTTCCATTCTACCCATCCATGTTCAAGGACTTGTGCTTTACTCTACTCTTACTTATTCTTTAAGCCTAGAACATTTTTAGAAGTGAAACCCAACAGAACTAAAAGAGTTGTTGTCTGCAAGATTCAGAGCTGCTGAAGAAGTACCTTCCTTCTATCAGTTCTTTCTTACTCTCTGTCCTACATCAATCATATCATGTGGTATACATCAATGGCCATCACTGTTTTTGAGGGTCAAATTCTTTATGCCTTTGTGATGTATTTTACTATAGTTTTCTTAAGCTGGAAATGGTCCAATACAAATTATTCTGGGCTACATTTTCAGCAGCTTCACGGGTCTCCAAAGTAGCACTATGATTGGAAGCTGGTCTGATGCCAGTTGAAGCCACAACATAACTCACATTGATCACTTACTTAAACTTATTTCCAGAGGGTTTAGCACCCCTCCCCCCCCCAGATAATTGTCTATCCAAATGGTATAGAAATGTGAAATCCAAATTGGCTTCCCTTGGATTTCAGCAAATGCCTTCTTATTTCTGGGGTTTGAAAAGATTAAGCAAAGCATCATCTAAAGAATTTTCAATGGTAACTATCAACTGGATTTGGCTCAAAAAAAATCCAGATCTTTCTTATTTATTTATTTATTTATTTATTTAAAATTTATATACCGCCCTTCTCCCTGAGGACTCAGGGCGGTGAACAGCCAGAATTAAAAACATACAATACAAATATTAAGAATTAAAATACATATAAATTTGGCTCCAATTTTAAAACTAACAAACCAATTTTAAAAAACGTCTAAAATTTCTTCCTAAGCCAGCCCGGCTTGTTGAAAAAAGTAGGTTTTAAGGGCACGGCGGAAGGCACTGAGGTCTTGAGATCTCCTTATCTCAGGGGGCAGCTGGTTCCAGAGGGTGGGTGCCCCCACAGAGAAGGCTCTCCCCCTGGGGGTCACCAGCCTACATTGTTTGGCTGATGGCACCCTGAGGAGGCCCTCTCTGTGGGAGCGCACGGGTCGGTGGGAGGTCATTTGTGGCAGTAGGCGGTCTCGCAGATAACTAGGCCCTATGCCATGGAGCGCTTTAAAGGTGAAAACCAACACCTTGAAGCGCACCCGGAAGACCACCGGGAGCCAGTGCAGCTCGCGCAGGACCGGTGTTACATGGGAGCGCCATGTTGCTCCCGTCACTACCCGCGCGGCCGCATTCTGGACCAGTTGAAGCCTCCGGGTGCTCCTCAAGGGGAGCCCCATGTAGAGAGCGTTACAGTAGTCAAGGCGAGAGGTGACAAGGGCGTGAGTGACTGCACAGGGAATCCCGATCGAGAAAAGGCCGCAACTGGCGAATCAGGCGAACCTGACAAAAGGTCCCCCTGGTCACAGCCATCAGATGATCCTCCAAGGACAGCTGCCTATCCAGGAGGACTCCCAGATTGCGAGCCCTTTCCGTGGGGGCCAGAGACTCGCCCCCAATAGTCAGTGATGGAGTCAACTGACTATATCGGGATGCCGGGAGCCACAGCCACTCAGTCTTGGAAGGGTTGAGCTTGAGCCTGTTCTTCCCCATCCAGATCCGCACAGCCTCCAGGCACTGGGACATCACTTCAAGGGCATCGTTGGGGTGGTCTGGGGTAGAGATGTACAGCTGGGTGTCATCAGTGTACTGATGGTATCTCACCCCAAAACCATGGATGATCTCACCCAGCGGCTTCACATAAATGTTGAACAAAAGGGGCGAGAGGACCGATCCCTGTGGCACTCCACATATAAGAGGCCTTGAGGTCGACCTCTGCCCCCCTGCCAACACAAACTGCGACCAGTTAGAGAGGAAGGAGGAGAACCACCGTAACACGGTGCCTCCCACCCCCAGCTCTTCCAACCGGTGCAGCATGATATCATGGTCGATGGTATCAAAAGCCGCTGAGAGATCTAACAGGACCAGAACAGAGGAGCACCCCCTGTCCCGAGCCCTCCAGAGATCATCAACCAACGCGACCAATGCCATTTCCGTGCTGTGCCCAGACCTGAAACCTGACTGGAACGGATCTAGATAAGATGTTTCCTCCAGGAATTGTGGAAACTGTTGCACGACCACACTCTCAACAACCTTCGCCATAAAGTGAAGGTTGGAGACAGGACGATAGTTAGCCAATATTGCCGGATCCAGGGACGGCTTCTTGAGGAGGGGCCTCACCACCGCCTCTTTCAAGGTAGTGAAATCTATCCCAATAGATTTTTGAATATGTTGCAACCATTGGCCGATTTAACCACTTTTAAGTAACACACAATTTTTATATTAGCTTACTCAAATATTTTACTAGTAGTGTTTCAGAAGGCAGATCTATGAAGACTTATCCTCAGGGTTCAGAGGAAGTTGAGATTTTTATATAGATCTTATTAGCCTGCTTATTTTTCTGAAGGCATTTGTGTCAGCTGTACTATTCTGGTCTTGTCAAACAGACCAGACAGAGCTGATCTAGTGGATTATTAATAGAGAATCAGTTTGGTTTAATGGTTGAGATGCTGGGCTAGAAAGTGGGAGACTGTCAGTTCTAGTCCTCCCTTAGATATGAAAGCCACTGCTCTTTCTCAATCTAACCCATCTCGTAGACTTGCAATTGTGTGAAAAACAAATAGGATAGACATTATGCATGGCGACTTGAGTTATATAAAAAAATAAAGACAGGATTTACAGTAAATGTAACAATAACCTATTTTATATTTCTATTTTTTGGGGGGCAGATATAGAGTTACCTGCTAGTTTGCATGTAGCCGAATTTTGTGGTTCAATTTATACAGGCTGCCATATGATTCTTGGCACCATGATGAGTTAATGGGACTTTTATAGAGTTTTATAGGATATCTGCTTTATGTTACCTCTGTTTTGTTATGCTTTCGTTCTGTTCTGCTTTTATTTTGTGCTACCCAAAGACTGGTGGAATAATGTCACACATCACAAAAGAAGACATTAGAACAGTGCAGAACAATGCAGATTTGAATGACAATCTGTATTTGTATAGAACCTGTAGTTTCACTTTAAATCCAGCCCTATGAACGAATTTCAAGGTTGGAACAGAATCATTAGGAACATTTGTTGCTTATCATGCTCCCTAAACCTTACATAAGGTTCTCTTATTTGCTGTGCTTCATGAAAACTATAGTTTAATGACAGTTGTCACTTTTTATAATCTTTCACTTTCAGGTAAACTATTTGTACAAGATGCTACTGCAGATGGATAGATAGATACAAACTTAAGCCTCACCTGCCCATTTCCTTCAGACATAGTTGGCTCTATCAATAGAAAATAACTGCAAAACAAAATTTGAAAGAGAAATGAAAGAGAAAGAAAGGAAAGAAAGAAAGAAAGAAAGAAAGAAAGAAAGAGAGAGAGAGAGAGAGAGGGAGAGAGAGAGAAAGAGAGAGAAAGGGAGATACAGAAGGAAAGAGAGAGAGAGAGAGACAGGGAGGAAGGAAGAAAGAAAAAGAAAGAAAGAAAGAAAGAAAGAAAGAAAGAAAGAAAGAAAGAAAGAAAGAAAGAAAGAAAAAGAAAGAAAGAAAGTAAGTTTTCATGATAAGAATATTTGAATGCGTTTATCAGGTTAAAATCTGTTTTGTTGTGGTTTGCCACACTGTTGTTGTTTTTTCTGGGTCCCACATGGAGAGCAAACATGGCCTGGAAGAGTGTTATGTCAAGTACCTCCCATCATGCATTGTTGTTGCTCAGTGAACTGGAGTCTCAAAAAAAGTAATTCCTCATTTTCATCTTGACTAAGATTCTCCTTTTCATTGCTGCGAAGCTGCACTAATCTTTCATTCAGGGCAACCCACACCCTCCGGTTCCACTCGGAATTCTCCCTTTCCATCCAGCATTGTGTTCTTTCTCTGAGCTGCCTTCTCCTTGAAAGCTCTTTCACCAACAAGAAAGGGCCAGCTTCATAATGGCCGAGTTGGCCCTTTTCTTTTCTCTCTTTTTTTTTCCTGAGCTTCCGACTGAGCTTTGCTATTTAATCTTCTGGAGGCGTTCAAGATGTCACTTGCCTCTGATGACTGTAGACAAAAGGGAAATCCACCCAGCCTGAATGCCATGTCTTCTTGAATGCATTGGGTCTCCTTTGAAGGGGCTTTCTTGAAGTCTCTGGGTTTCATTGGCTGCCCCGGTGGCCTTCATGGGGGACATGTCCCCAATATCAAGAGGACTCTGTGTGTATGTGTGTATGTGTGTGTGTGTGTGTGTGTGTGTTTGTGTGTATATGCACATGTACCTGCTTTATAATTGTGCCTTCAAAGTGAAATATATTTGAGGGTGGCTAGATGGTCACCAAACAGATTTTCTTCATTTTTTTTCTGGGTACCTGTAAAAAAGAAGAATCCTCTCCCCACCCACCACTCTCTCCTTCTCCCTCTCTCTCTCTCTCCCCCTCCCTCTCTCCCTCCCTCCCCCCCTCTCCCCCCTCTCTCTCCTTCTCTCTCCCTCCTTCACTCCCTCTCCCTCTCTCTCTCTTTCCCCACACAAACTTACACACACACATACAGAGACATATTATGTATGTGTTAGGTGTATCTCCTATTCAAATAACTTGTTGGATAAGTTGGTTTATTTTCTTTAAATATGTTTGGTTTTTTTAAATGACTGTGTGGGTGTATAGATTGGGGAATAGACAAAATATTGTCTTTTTTATTATGGATATTTTTGAAAATTTGTAAATGGCTGTCCTATGTATTTAGGAACACGTTCCTTACTGCAAAATATTCATAAACCATAATTTTAACATTATTTTCAGGTATCAGTTTGCTTATTCATATCCCTTCTTCCTTCTCAATGAAAATGATAACTGATGATATTTTCTCTTCTCTTTCAGTGCAAAAATGATACATGAAAAGTCAGTCTTAATTCACTAAAATTTTGTTTGCTGCACCAAGATGTAGAGTCTTTATTTCAATGCAATACCTGTATTAGTGTCAAAAATGAATGAGTAGTAGAGTATAAATGTGGCATAATGGGCCTATAATATGTTTCTGTGCCTGTTTAGACCTGGCCTAATGTTTTGAAATTCCAAGTGAAATATGTTGCCTGCTATGAGACTTCCTGCCTTGGAGAGAGTTTGAATGTTTGATCTGCACTTATTTTGTAAAAATCACCCCTGGGATTGAAAACTGGTAACAGAGACTAAATTTACATTCTATAATGTCCTCACCCCATTTTGGCGGGGGGGGGAAAGTTCCATTCTTTAAAAGAAAAAAATCTATTGTCCTGACAATTTTATATTTTCTCTGACTTCTTAACTCCTAAATGTATAAAAATCTAGTGATGGAGAAAACAGGACCTTCAGCATCTTACCATATATAATTCGGCAAACACTGCACACTTTAAAGAAGGGACAACTATGGAAAGTAAGAAACACATCTAGGAACATGCATGCAATGTCCCTCCATACTCCGATTAAGTGAGTTGAAGTTTTAATAATAATATTAAGACTCCAATTTACTCAAATTAAATTTGTTTTATAAAGATTAGTTTGAACTATATTACTTGGATGCAATCAAGTAATTCAAATTCTTGAATCAGATTGTGAAAAAAGATGGCCTCTGAAGTAGTAATGATGATGACAAAGGTAAAAAGGAGTCCCTGCGGATTTTACTCCACTAACCATTGCTGACTATAGGAAGTGATGCTCATCTCCATTTCAAGGCCATTGAGCCAGTGCTCTCCGAAGATGTTTCTGAGATCATGTGGCTAGCATGACATCACGGAGTGTTGTTACCAGTGGTGGGTTGCTCCCGGTTCGCACTGGTTCGCAAGAACTGGTAGTAAAAATTTGTAGTAGTTCGGAGAACCAGTAATAACATTGGCTGGCCACACCCCCGAACCCATCTGGGCTTTTAAAAGCATTTTTTCTACAACCTCTTCGGCCGAAAAAATGCTTTTAAAAGTTAAAAAAAAGCCTCTGATGATCGCGTGGCTCAGCTGGGATGGTCAGAGGCTTTTAAAAGCATTTTAAAATTCAGCCGAAGAGGTTGTAGGAAAAAAAAAAGCCTTTAAAAGCCTCTGGCGATCCCAGCTGAGTTGCCTGATCATCAGAGGCTTCTAAAAGCATTTTTTTCTGCAATCTCTTAAGGTTGTAGAAAAAATGCTTTTAAAAGTTTTTTTTAAAAAAAGTTGGCTACACCCATCCAGTCACATTACCCCCCCCACCAAGCCACACCCACAAAATAAGCCACGCCCACAGAACCGGTAGTAAAAAAAATTTAGAACCCACCCCTGGCTGTTATCTAACCTATTTATCTACTTGCATTTGTATGTTTCAAGCTGCTAGGCTGGCAGGACCTGGGGTCACACTGTCACGTGGCGCTCGGTTGTTGAACCTGGCCTGCCAGCTTTCTAGCCAACAAGCCTGGCCTCTTGACCACTGAACCACTGTGTCACAATGATGATGATACTGAGATGCAATGGCGCAGTGGCTAGAATGCAGTACTGCAGGCTACTTCTGTTAACTGCCAGCTGCCTGCAATGTGGCAGCGTGAATCTCAGCAGCCTCAAGGTTGACTCAGCCTTCCATCCTTCTGAGGTACGTAAAATGAGGGCCCAGATTGTTGGGAGCAATATGCTGACTCTTTAAACCACTTAGAGTGGGCTGTAAAGCACTGTGAAGTGGTATACAAGTCTAAGCGCTATTGGTATTGCTATGATAAGGATGATGATATATTAAATTTATATGCCATTCAACTCCTAGCAATTCTGGGTGGCTTGCAATTGTTAAAATATTAAAAACAGGATACAAAAACACAAAAAGAGCACAAAACAGAAGAAAAAAGATGGCAAAAGAAACAATCCCAGGAGGAAACAACAACATCACTTGTCCTTACTAAAGGCATGAACAAAGAGTCACATCTTCAAGGTCCTTCAAAATTCTGGTATCATGGGGGTATCAGTTCTGGTATCATGTTCAAATCTTGAGGGCATCCTGATTCCACAGGGTACGGTAGGTACATTTCTAGGGCCCCAATAGGTAGCATTGTTTAATCAATGAAATCCAGAGCACACCAACCCTGCCAGATCGAATTGGTCATAGATATTATGAGAGATAGGGGATTCCTTGAGAATGGTCATGTTATTGTGGATTGGTATTTTACTTTATTTTATTTAGAGAACCAGTTTGGACTAGTGATTAAAGTTGGCCTAGAAACCTGGATATGGTTTATTCTAGTCCTGCCTTAGGCCTGAAAACTGACTGGGTGACCTTGGGCCACTCACTCTATCTCAGCGAAACTCACTTCATAGAGTTATTATTCTGAAATTAGCAAAGGAAGGAGTATCGAATATGTTTACCACCTTGAATTGCTTATAAAGGTAGGATAAAAATCTAATAAATAAGCTTCTATTTTAATATTAATATTATCATTAATATATAGTGATAGTGCAAAGGCAAAATGGAATTTAATTATAAAAACTTCATATAAACAAATTATTCTATTAATTTGCATTAATCCATCTGCATAGTACACTTCTATGTGTGCTTTATGTGATACCACATTTCCATGTGTTCTCTGTGTGCCTTATGTGATAGCCTGAGAACCAAGAGCAGGGGTGAAATGCTACCGGTTCAGGCCGGTTCGCCTGAACTGGTGGTAAAAAAATGCTACTGGTTCGCCTAACGGTAGTAAAAAATGTAAAAAAAAAGTTCCGATGATCATGTGTCGCTCAGCTGATCGTCGGAACTTTTGTTTTTACTTTTTTAGCATTTTTTTTTACTACCGGCAGTAAAAAATGCTTTAAAAAGGTAAAAAAAGAGGCTCCGACGATCACAGCTGTGCCGTGTGATCGCCAGAGCCTTTTTTTTACTTTTTAAAAACATTTCTTTACCACCTATTTGCCCAAGCCAGTAGTAAAAAAATGCTTTTAAAAGGTAAAAAAAAAGGTTCCAATGATCGCATGGCACAGCTGTGATCGTTGGAGCCTTTTTTTTACCTTTTAAAAGTATTTTTTTACTACCAGCTCAGGCGAATAGGTAGTAAAAAAATGCTTTAAAAAAGTTTAAAAAAGGCTCGGACTATCACAGTTGTGCCATGCAATCATCGGAACCTTTTTTTTCCTTTTTTAAAGTACTTTTTAATACCTATTCACCCAAGCCGGTAGTAAAAAATGCTTTTAAAAAGTTTTTTAAAAGGTTCCCACACGCACCACAGCTGATCATCCCCCACACTGTTCTACTTACCTTCCCAAGCCTCCTTTTGGCGCGCATGCATGGCCAGCAAACCGGTAGTAAACCGGTTCAGATTTCATCACTGACCAAGAGTATAGACTGGACTTCCACTGGATTCCTTCGAATGAAATATACTGTTCAATCAATTATCCCCCACATTCTGCAATTAACCGCATAATTAAAGGCCTTGCCTAAATGTGAACTAGAGCTACATCAAGGCAAGGATGAAAAGCAAATTTCATTAATTGAAGAGATTTAGTACTTTCTTTGAAAAGTGCTTCCTTGGGACACTGTTTTCTCTGTATTCTAGATTACTGGCTCACTGTCTGTCCAACTCATATAGTTCCCATGAGCAATCCTCAGTCACACCAGGTTATTGCTGCATTATGTATTTTTCCCCTGCTACTAAGTTGTTCCCATCATTCTGAGTCTACCACCAACCTCCTTGGTCCCTTTCCTAGTTAGACCTTTGATTCTGAGCCAATTTCCTCTGAGCAATTGCTATGCCCTACCGATGATACCACCTTAGTAGTCTGGAGAGCTGTAAAGCTGCCTCATAACTTTCAGGAGGAGAAAAATAGGCCATTAAGTACAGTATAAAGTAAATACAAATCCACAATATGACTGATCAAATTGCCTTTAGAAGGCCCTGCCATTTGCAAACATAAGGATACTCAGGGGTGTCAAACTGGCGGCCCGCAGGCCAGATGTGTCACATGCAGGCCACGTCCATTCCAGTTCCACAAATGGGGAAAACATTGCGAAATGTCACGTGACGGCAACGAGTTTGACACCCATGCTGTATATAGAAATCAGTTTATTGGGGAAATATTAAATACAATACAATACACATACAATACAAATGCCAATATAGCTTCCTTTAGTAGTTTTTGAATGTGTGTCAGTTCTTTCCACAAAAACAGAAGCAGGGATGTTAAAGGAAGTATGGCCTTAAATAAGGACATCTGTTTGTGAAGGACAACAATCTCTATCCATGGAAGATACCAAGTGATTTAAATATGTCCTCTCAGGAAATATATGTGGGCAATCAAAATGGCTTCCTTGTTCGATCCCTTTGAGTGCAGGCAAATAGAGGACTACATTCATTCCTGCTCCTTTACTCCCAGGTAAAGTTTTCCAAATGCCTCTTAATTCTAGAATTTGCCTGGGATTTATGGTTTGTGTCCCTGTGATACTTTCAGGGCTCTACATTTTGTAGCAGAGCCACCAATGCTCCTTTAAAGTAATTTATTTGCTGTAGCAGTTAGCATTAAGGCCACGCACAGAGTTGCAAGGCTTTTAGTCTTCCTTTGATCAATTGTTTCTCTCTTTTTCCTTCTTTTTTTTTAAAGTCTGTGATCACCACAAGGTAATTTAGGAGACAAGAAGTGTTGGTCACAGTAAATGAAAGTGGCAACAATTTTACAAAACACAGGCCCAATTCAGCACTGGAAATCAAATGAAAAAGACCCAACTTTCATCAAGAGGTGGAAAACATGCCATCTTTGCTAGAGATATATACAACTTTTCATTTCCCATATCAATCATGAGAACAAGTTGAAGTTCAGATAATGGCCAGTTCAATTTACTCTAATTGTTAAGGACTTAGCCTGACTGTTTGCATTACAGACTGTGGCCAGTGGGTTCTCAGTAGGGGTTTGCAGTCTACTCCATCCCATAACAAACCCATGTTCATGCGTCAATTCAGATCCATCACCCTGAGATAAACTGTGAATATTGTCCTTTGTCCCAGGCTGCATTCTTTCTTGCATTGTGTGCTGACTATTTAAGGATTTAAAGGCTCATTTGCACAACTCCTTTGTCAAAGGCCTCCATACAGAATGAAAAAGTGGTGAGCGCCACTGTCTGGGTTATGCTCAGGAACCCATGCAAGCCAAATCTACATACATACCTTTCTCCCTTACACAACAAATGCACGCAGGCACACACTTACACACACAAACACAATGCCAGAAGTAGTAGTAAAGACTAAATCTTCTAAAGTTACCAGCAATAGATTATTTGTTTTCTTCTTTTGTGACTTTAACAATAGAAAAATATAAGGCAGCTAGGAAGCTTAGCTTGACACAACCAGCATTTACATCATTATCTGGAGAAGATAAATGTTACAGAAATAACTGGAAGGGAGCCAGGGACTGCATGTGGACAGTTTCATAGCCCAGCATTTTACAAAAGACTCTGCACATTTTTTTTCAGGATTTAGATTTGATTTATTGTTATCAACACTTGTCTGTGGTTTGGAAGGACTGCCCTATTTAATGTTCAACAGAGCCCAAGAGAGCTGACTGAGCGATTACAAAAAGGATTAGCGTCCTAAGAATTAATGGAGATGGTATTTCTAGCTTTTATTAAGATCTTCAATATCTTTGCAGATCCCCTCTTTTTTTTCTGTGGCCTCATAGGATGGGCATTTTGCAGAAGCAACTTCCTTCCTCTGTCAGCAGAAATGTATTTAGAGAGGGACAGCAAGTAGTACCAAGCCAGGCCTACTAAACTTTGAGTTAGAATATATATGAGTACCTAGAATAACTGACTATTCACTTCATTAAGTCTAAAACTGTCCTTTCATTTTGCCCCCTTGTTGTGAGGAAAGGGAACTAGTCCGTCATGCATTTTTGTGGTAATTCTCTGAAATTTAAGAAGCCCAACTGGACATCTATAGTTTTTCCCTTACACCCATAACATACCTTCCCCACCTCAATTTTTTTACAACATCTTTCTGAATTCCATGTATTCCATTTGAATTGCAGATTAACACACCCACCCGCCATTCCCTTTTAAACAGGGCTATAACTGGACATGGTTATCTAAAACCGATATTTTTCGGTTTTATTCCTATCATTTTTTCCTCTAAGTCAAATAGTTTTTATCCTCTTTTTCCTCACCCTTTACACTCTCTCTCTCTCTCTCTCTCTCTCTCTCTCCCTCCCTCCCTCCCTCCCTCCCTCCCTCTCTCTCTCTCCCACACCCACACCCACACATACATACACATGCAGGTACTTTAATTTTGTCTTGCTTGGTGCAAAAGTTAAAGTCTGTGACTATTTTGCATCCAGTGTGACATATACCAGTTTGTAAAGCCATCCAGACATTGTTGAGGTGATCGAAAGCCTCTCCTCATTATGTTATATTGGCACAGGGAGAATTGGGAAATAACTCTAGAAAACATTAACAGTCACTAATGGGGATTCTGCCTGTGATTGGAGAGACATGGAGAGTTTTCAGGAGAAGTTCACTATTCTCTCCTAACATTACAGATCTTTCATCCATTTCTGAAAATGGAATGCTATAAGAACAAGCAAATTTACATGAAAGAAACCATCGACTAATCTGCATTCTGCTGATAAACAATCTTGCTTAGCTCCCTCTTGCTTTTGGCCTCAGAATAGCTTCTATTATTGTTCAAAGATAGGAAAAGAAAAGATAATTTTTGTGGCATCGTCCCTGTGTTTCTAAACCCATTCCACTTCATGTCCTGTTGACAAGCACTGCAGTGGGTCTTATGCAAGCTAGTGCACAATGTCATTCAGGGAAATCAAAGAGTTCATGCCAATTGCCCTGAATAACCCAGAGCACCCATTCCTAAGATGGTTGTCATCTTCTACCTTAGAGGTGTTCTCCAAACAACAAAATCAATGGGCACTTATTGCTTTCACCATGATTCTGCTATGGGGTCATCTGATGGTCAGGGAGGAGGAGAGAAGCACAAGGGGCAAGGGGGATGCATATCTCAGACATCACGATGCAAATTACATAATGATTACCACTTACTTCATGATTACAACTTTCATGATACAAACTGTGGCTTGTACTAGATGCCTAATGGTTATTCTCTTCAACTGCTTTGCAATAATCTACCCTGAAATATAGTGTTTGAGATTAGGGAAATTATGTTCTAGGGAGTATTTTCTGTCTCAAGTCACCACTTCTGCAACCAGAGAACAATAGAATCACCATAAGTGGATCATTTGCAGTAGTTTTCTGCTGGCCTGGAGAAGTATGGCTCCAAGCCAGGTGGTCACACTCCATGGCAGAATGCACACTCCTGTTCCTATTGTGAAGAGGAAGCTTTGTGTAACTCCAGCTCCTGGCCGCCAAAGATCCCAGCATGTGGGGAAACTAGCTAAGGAGGGGAGCTCTTCATCCTTGAAACTACACTTTGCCAGTCACAGAACAATTCCTTCCAGTTTTCCACAGACTTCTCCTCTGTGTGAGAACTCTGCCCTGCTGTGGAGGAGGTGGAAAATCTTGCCAAATAGCAGGTTATAAATATTTAATGGCTGTGTGGCATGAAGGAAAGGTTTTAGAAGAGTTTGACTTAATTCATGTTCTTGAAATGGTTGAGTCAAGAGTTTCCATCTGCATAGAATGCCTCTAACATCCCAAAGAATGGAATTAGACATTTTTAAATTAAAACTTTATTTGCTATTAGATTTCCTTCCTTCCTTCCTTCCTTCCTTCCTTCCTTCCTTCCTTCCTTCCTTCCTTCCTTCCTTCCTTCCTTCCTTCCTTCCTTCCTTCCTTCTCTCAGGCAGAGATATTGAAAGAAGCAAGTCCCTTTCCTTTCCTTTCCTTTCCTTTCCTTTCCTTTCCTTTCCTTTCCTTTCCTTTCCTTTCCTTTCCTTTCCTTTCCTTTCCTTTCCTTTCCTTTCCTTTCCTTTCCTTCTCTTCCCCTCCCCTTCCCTTCCTTTCCTCCTCCTCCCTTCCCCTTCCCCTTTCCTTTCCTTCTCCTCCCCTTTCCTCCCCTTCATTTCCTCCTCCTCCCTTCCCCTTCCCCTTCCCCTTCCCCTTTCTCTCCTCTC
>WNWU01000017.1:19760557-19771233 GCA_012654045.1 Ptyas mucosa | reverse complement strand
TCCCCTCCCCTCCCCTCCCCTCCCCTCCTCTCCTCTCCTGCAAAGAACATAAGAAGTAAGATGTGATTATATAAAAATAAAATTTTGGATGGCAAAAAGAAAGAACAAGGGGTGCAGTTCAAATCAACACAATTAATCAAAGGTAAAATCTTCCATATTTTGCACTTTGGGTTTCAGAGCATTTTTTTTTAATTCTTATTTATATGCCGCCCTTCTCCAGAGACTCAGGGCGGCTTACAATGCGTTAAGCAATATCCTTCATACTTTTGTATATTTTATACAAAGTCAGCTTATTGCCCCCACAAACCGGGTCCTCGTTTTACCCGCCTTAGAAAGGATGGAAGGCTGAGTCAACCTTGAGCCTGGTGAGATTCAAGCTTACAGTAATTGCAGGCAGCTGGATGTTAAATGCTGCCTTGTAGGAGGCATTAGCCTCCTACGCCACTCAGGCTCCATATGCAAAATTCATTCCAGAGATGAGAGAAAGAACATGTAGTTAGCTGTTAGGACGTCACTTTGATAAGATGGGTCAAGGGAATCCTGAGTCTGTCAATTCTAGACTCTTCCAGTAGCATGTTACCTACTATTTCTGATGCCAGGGTTTAGCCAACAAATTAGGGAATTGCTTAGTAATTGAATTTACTTTCTTACTCACTATTTGATAATACAAAAAGCTAGGCATTTCAAATTGAACAAACCATATTGATATATTGTTTAATGGGGAACATTAGGAAGAAAATATAAAGCTTGGATTACCAGAATCGGTTCACTTATCAGATTCTTTAAGTGATCTTTACCATTATTAGGCTAAAAGGATATCACAAGGAGTAAATCCTAAATAAGTGTTTAAAGGACCACAGCCTAAATTCTATTCAGATTATTGGAATCAAAATAATCAAAACTAAATTGTTCTGTATGGCTCACCATATTGCTCATCATATATATGGCCTAAATGCTTGTCTTCCATATATCTAAGTTTTCTCTTCTTTTAGTTGTACCATTTTGCTTGCTTTCCTCTTTATTTCCAACTAACTCTTCTCCATTCCTATTGTGTTGTTTCAGTTATACTGTATGTAAATGGTGTTGTATTGTCTGACAATCCCCATAGGGTGATTTGTACAGCTCCACAATGAAAGTATAAAATCTGGCATCTTCCTGGCTCACTGTTTTCACCTTTCATTTTGTGGCCAAGGTTCATTTAGCTTATGTAAATTAGGACAATGGAACTACGCTAATTTATGCCAGTTGGGGACTGGAGAACATATGTTTTAGCCATAATCAGATTAATTCCTTCTATACATTGTCCATGCCATCTATAGCTTGCCAACTCAAAATCTGTGCAGAAGTGCCCTTCTTGGGATATGCTAATATCTCATCAATCCACAATGCACAAGATGTTTACAAGGAATGCTATTTAACCCTAGGACAGTGATGGCTAACCTTTTTGCCATCGTGTGCCAAAAGTGGGGGGAGCGCGGTGGGGTCACATGCACACATGCCCACATCCATAATTCTATGTGTCCCGCCCTTCCCCCCCCCCCCCCGTGCTCCCCCTGCTTTTGGCACGCGATGGCACAGTGGGCCCAGTAGGCCTGTTTTTTGCTCTCCCCAGGCTCCAGAGCCTTTTTAGGAGCCTGGGGAGGGCAAAAATGGCCTTCCCCACCCACCCCCAGAGGCCTCCGGAGGCCGGAAGGTGTGTGTTTCCTGACTTCTGGTGGGCCCAGAAGGCCCGAAAATCAGCTGGCTGGCGCACGCATGCGTGCCGGAGCTGAGCTCACGTGCCCACCGATATGGCTCTGTGTGACACGGGGGCACCCGTGCCATAGGTTTAGATTGAAGACAATCTAAGACAGATCCCAGTAAGCCCTAGAAGTGGAGTCCACCCCAAGGGATGCAGAAAAGCCTTCAATGTGTCAAATTGGGCAGAATTCTTTGGGTCCAATAGAGCTCCCTTGTCCCACAGCCACCAGTTTTGGGACTGTTATCATTACTGTCCCAATCTAGTTTAGATACATAATACAGGAAAATAAAATTCTGCATTCAGGAATCGCTTTAGGAATGATTCAGTTAGAATTGATAAAACTGGTAACATTATCTCTGTTCACATCTCCAACCTCTCAGAGAAGGCTATTCAGTACAAGGTTAAGGATAGAAGCAGCTTTTTGATATCACCTCTAGGGGATTTCATGATGTCTTATTCTCAGAAATATATGCTGCTTTCAAAAGCACTTCTTATTGTTCCCTCTCCTCAGTTACATTTCCTAGACTCAAGTTACATATGACTATAATCCCAATAGAAAGAGAGTTATCAGCACACAAGATGACTTTTGAATCTGTAGGCAAGTACAGTGACTATTAAAAATAGTGTGCAAAGATATAAACCAAATAAATCTCACAGTGAGAGTGGATTAGAATAATTGAAAAAAATAATCTATCAAATCATAACTGAGATTACAGTCGTTGATAAAAGAAGAAATTGGGAAAATGCAATGGCTTTTAAAAAAGGAAATAAAACTACCAGATTTGAATTAATGGTACAAAAATAATTTATGACTCATTTGTCCCAATCTCTTAAAATTTAAAGATTGCAATCATTTTAATAATGTTGCAAATGATGCTTTATTATGCCTAGCCCAATGGGTTTTGCTGCTTGAGATAAAGGATTAAAATGAACCCTTTCCTATACCATACAGGAAAATTGACCAGCATGAAAGTTGGACACTCTACCTGTGGCTATAATACAGTGGTGAGATTCTGCCAGTTCTAGGTGGTTCGGCTGAACCGTTTGTTAAATTGCTGGCTCACCCCGCCCCTTGCCCCGCCCCTCCGCACCACTGGGCAAGGGGTGGGCAAGCCAGCAATTTAACAAACGGTTCGGTGTTTTTTTGTAATTTTATTGGCCTTGCAGCTGCCGCGGGGCTTCAAAGGGCCGCCCTACAGCTGATCAGTGTCAAAAGAAAACAAATGAGTAGATCTGTGCCTGAAAAAATAAATGGGTAGATCCAGTGGTGGGATTCTACTTCGGTAGAACCGGTTAAATAGTTAAGCCAGTGGTTGCCAAAGGGGGCGGTACCAGGGGCGGTGGGATGCCTTAGGGGGGCGGGGCGGCAGGGGGCGCTAGAGGCAAAAGGGGGCGACAGGGGGGGCTAAGTGGCAAGGAGGGTGGCCCCCACCCTTTGGCCTGTGCCTCGCAGCAGTAACCTCCTTGCAAGCAAACAGCAGGAAAAAACAGCTCCTTTCAGCTTTAGTTGAGGCTTGATTAGATCTGCCTCCCGACTCTCAGCTGATTCGCTCTCAGCTGTTTTGCGCAGGCTCTATTGCAATCTCTTGTTTTGCAAGCTCTTTGCTTGCTGCAAAGAGTGATTTTTTTTTCTCTACCTAAAAGGAAACTGAAAGTAAAGCAGGCTCTGCTGCAAGGGACAAAATGAGGCAGGGAGAGAGATTTCTTTTTCTCTTTGCTCACCAAAAAGGTAGGTACAAACAATGGGAAATTTAGTTCAAAAGAGGAGAGTTCAAGATTTTAAAACACAAAAGAAAAAAAGCTCTATTTAACTAGGAAATTGTAATAATTGAGATACTATTAATTGTATATTGTATTGAAAGCAGAAATGGTTAAGTTGTGGTTTAGAGGAATATATGGGGGAAACTTTTTGGTTTATTATTATTGGTAAATATAATTACCGGTAATTGATTTGTAAGAAATTGGATTGCATGGAAATAATTGGAATATTCATGTTCATATTGATTAATATACAAAAAAGATAGTTATATAACTAATTGATTTATATTAAAATGTTGAATTTGTATTGAACAACTGTAATATTACATAATTAACCAATGTGAGGATGGATATAAAAATAGATGACAATGGGAAGGGGTATAATATAGAATAGAAGGGAAAAATTGAATTTGATTAAGATTAGAGATGAGGATGAAGGGTAATATTGGTTTTTTAAAAAAAATAGATGAGGAATAAATATGGCAAAAAGGAAATATAGAAATTGTAAATTTAAGTGAAATGACTAAACACTGTTTAAATTTGTGAACTGGCCAAATACTCTGTTCAAAGAAAATACATTGTATGTTTGTATGTGTTTCTAATTATTGCTATTTATTCATATTTGTTCTCTTTTATTCTTTAAAGTTGAACAATTCATTCTTTATCTTAATATTTTTATATTTGTTTGGGTCTGGTTTTCTTCCCTTTCATCTTTTTTATTGTACAGCAATCTTTCTCCTCCAACCTACCACCTCTCTCTTTTCTTTCCTTCTTACTTTCTCTCCCCCCCTCTTCTTCTCCTCCATACTTCCTCTTCCTTTCTTCTTCTCCTCCTCTCTTCCTCCCTCTCTTACCCTCACTCCTACTCTGATTTCCTTTCCCTTCCTTCATCCCTCTCTTGCTGTATCCTTTTATGCATATGGACTACTCAGAGGGCTGAAAAAGTTATTTTTGACTGGTCCTCACACTTTTGACCAGTCCTCGAACTTACGACTGTCCTCACATTTTACGTTTTTGCCCTATCTTGTCACCATGGTGAAGAGAAGCAGTTGTGAAATGAGTGACACAGTTGTTAAGAATGCTACAATGGACATAAATGATGATCAGTCATAAGTGCGAAGACCGGTCAAAAATGTGAGAAATGACTTTTTTCAGCCCTCTGAGTAGTCCCTATGTGCATACTTTTGACCAGTCCTCGAACTTACGACTGTCCTCACATTTTACGTTTTGTGCCCTAACTTGTCACTGTGGTGAAGAGAAGTAGTGGTGAAATGACTGACACGGTTGTTAAGAATGCCGCAACGGGCATAAATGTGAGGCTGGTCATAAGTGTGAGGACTGGTCAAAAGTGCGAGGACCAGTCAGAAATGACTTTTTTCAGCCCTCTGAGTAGTCCCTATGCACATAGCCACGCCCACCTGGTCACATGACCAGCTAGCCATGCCCAGCCGGTCACATGACCAGCTAGCCACGCCACCCCGGTCACATGACCAGCTAGCCATGCCCACCCAGTCACATGACCACCAAGCCACACCCCCAACTAAGCCACGCCCACAGAACTGGTTGTTAAAAAAAATTGAATCCCACCACTGATATAATAGGCTGGCATCCTCGGCCAAACATCAAGAGAACATTAATTAGAAGATGCAGGACTAGTTGCATTTCATACATACCTCTGCTCTTCCAAACCATGGTGCAGATCCCCATTCTGTAGCATTTGCAGCTGTCCAGCCAGTCCAATGGCTGAGTCATTTCTCTTCCTTAGTTTTTTGTGGTAAAATTGAGGGCCTCAGCTTATATTCAGGTCGTCTTATACTCGAGTATATAGATAGTTCAGAGAACTGGCAAATACCACCTCTGGTTGGCCCCAGAGTGGGGGGAGGGGAATAGGGATTTTGTAATATCCTTCCCCCAGGAGGGGAGGGAATGGAGATTTTGCAGTATCCTCCCCTGCCACGCCCACAAAGCCACACCCACAGTACCAGTAGGGAAAAAATTTAGATTTCACCCCTGGCCCCAAGCCATTCCAAAAGTGAACTGCCAACTTTTTTAATCATGAGAAAATTATACATATATCTCAACTATGGCCATCCCTCTTTTCTGTCCCCCTTTTGCAATGAAACTCTCCATAGGGCCAATTGAAAACTAAGTCCAATTATCAGTCTTAACAATGTACATGCTTCTGATTTAGATAGTTGCAATCATTCAAAGAACAAGAAGACATAGGGACAAATAGGCATAAAGTTTCCATCGAGATATAGCCTTCACTTAATACTATTGTCATCAAATATCAAAATGAAGATGTCATACTGAACATAATCCAGTCCAATTGAGCACTATTGTATTATAATTGTAATCACAGATATGACTAGATATGGAGTATATATAATGTATAAGATCCATTGTAGAACCACTATTGCATCTGGACATCTGTTGACAAACAAGTATTCAGAGTAAAAAATGTTAAAGGAATTTTCCTTTTGATGGATTTGAGTTTATATTCAAATTGATGTTAATATGAATAGTAAAATTTAGAGTACTTCTATAATTAGAGTGAATGTTGGTATGTCCTCTTTCCCAAGGAAGAAGAAAAGCTCTTTAATATCCCAGCCTTCTCAGCCAGCAGACAGACAGAATAAAAATTATATTTATTCTCATTGCTTTCTTCAACATACCTTTGTTGCCAATCAAGTATTGTTATATCCATTTTGCAGTTGGAAGTCTGAAAATTAGGAACTTGACTGAAAATTATCTCCTGAATTCATAGAAAAAATAATCTATAAATCTGGGATTATTGTGGTTAACATTCTCACAAGCATTCAGTTCCTAGCTTTGGTTGGCTGGTCCACAGTGCTATTAAGATCTCTGCAATTGCTGTTTATTTCAACGGAGCTGATGGAGGAGGGAGGGCAGATTGGAGGTTATATTATAACAAAAACTTGGAGATTGCTCTCTATGTTTATCTTCTTGATTCTGTGATATAAATTCAATTTATCCGTGCCTATTACATGGAAGATGCTAATTAAATGGTTTATGCTATTCAAATATATAATTATAGGATATTTTTTAATTTGCTTTGTTTTTGGAGTGATTCCCACCCTTGTGTCCTCATAGGAATCTCTGGCAAAGCTGTCAAATTGATGACATTTGCATTTGATAATTTGTACGACATAATTGCAGTAAATTCACATAAGCCACAGCTTGCAAATTCCGAAACTGCAGAGCTCAGCACCATTCAGACAGACTCGTCCATGAAACAGAGTGATGATATAGAAGGGGACTGAATTGTTGTTGTTGTTTTTAGTAGCTGCCATAAAAATCTCTGCTTATGACACAAAACAAAGCTAATAATGACAGGAAAATTCCAATACCAATTAAAATGATCTCTCAGTCAACCATAAAAAGGCTTTCTGAGATTTTGCGTTATTATTATTATTATCATTATTGTTTCATCCACGCTGCTTTGGATTTGTGCCAAAAGGGAGTTTAAATATCCTGTAAAGCTACCGAAGAATAAGATACCCACATAAGTATTTACATCAAGAAGTAGGAGTAAATAAACAGAAAAGCCCAACACTTACAGTATATATGACTATATAAGCAAGAAACAATGGCCTGGTTCATCATATTTCAGCTGGGACATGCACAAATCTTTGCCTACTCCCACAGTTCGTTCCTTCCTTCCTTCCTTCCTTCCTTCCTTCCTTCCTTCCTTCCTTCCTTCCTTCCTAGAATTCCCTAACAAAAGTGTGAATCTGGGAAATGTGGCTTTGTACCATACCACATAACTAGAATTATATAAGAATTCAGAGCCAGATCTATCCTATGCCAAGATGATGATGTGAGCCTTATTCACTATTTACATGAAAATCTGTCTGTCACGTTTATCTCCCCCCCCCTTTTTTTTCTTGACTGAGTTTAAAATGTGTTCTATTCTTGCAAGAGCCACTGACAGTCCTTGATGCTCTCTGAGCTTGGTTGTGTGCTTGCAAACATTTCATTACCTGACTAGGTACATATGATGATGTTACCTAGTTTGGTAATGAAATGTCTAGAAAAAGGCTCAGAGAGTACTAAGGACCCCGGGTTCAACCCTGCACTATATGTATTCTCTTTCAAAGGTAGAAATAGGCAGAAATTATGGAGAAAGCCAGCCATTGCAATCTAATTTTTGCCATCTCTCTACTTTGGTTGTAAAACATAGAACATAGAATAACAGTTGGGAAGGGACCTTGGAGGTAATCTAATCCAATTCCCTGCATAAGGAGAGTCTATACTCTATACCATTTCAGACAATTGGCTGTCCCATCTCTTCTTGAAAACTTCCAGCGATGTGGCACCTACAACTTCTGAAGGCAGGACATTCCACTGGTTGATTGTTCTCACTATTAGGAAATTTCTCCTTAGTTCTAGGTTCCTTCTCTCATTAAGTAGTTTCCATCCATTGGTTCTTGTCTTGTCTTCTGGTACTTTGGTAAATAGTTTGTCCCCTTCATTTTTGTGACAATCCTTCAAATACTGGAACACTGCTATCATGTCGCCCCCAGTCCTTTTTTCCATTAGATTAGACAATACCCAATTCCTGAAACAGTTCTTCATATGTCTTAGTGTCCAGCCCCCTAACCATCTTAATTGCTTTTTTCTGCACTCTTTCCAGAGTCTCTACATCAGGGGTGAAATGCTCCCGGTTCGGACCGGTGAGTAGATAGCGATTGCAGTGGGCAGTTCAGAGAACCAGTAGCAAAAATCCCTGCCCCCGCCCTCCATGCCCAACTGAGCCGCGCAATCATCAGAGCCTTTTTTTTCTTTTAAATGGCTCTGATGATCCAAGCTCTGACGATCCCAGCTGAGTTACCTGCTGATCAGGCAACTCAGCTTGGATCATCAGAGCCATTTAAAAGAAAAAAGCCTGGTGGCGCAGTGGACTAAACTACTGTTAAAGTAATTTTATCTGCCAGCTGCCTGCAATTACTGCGAGTTCAATTCTCACCAGGCTCAAGGTTGACTCAGCCTTCCATCCTTCTGAGGTAGGTAAAATGAGGACCCGGTTTGTGAGGACAATAAGCTGACTTTGTATAAAATAGAACACCACTTGGGGGGGCCAAAAAGCCCTACTAAGCAGGTATATACAAAAGTATGAAGGCTATTGCTTAAAAGCAATGTAAGCCGCCCTGAGTCTCCGCAGAAGGATGGCATATAAATCAAACTAATAAAAAATAAATAAAAAAACTTTTTTCTTTTAAATGGCTCTGACGATCCAAGCTCTGACGATCCCAGCTGAGTTACCTGCCAAACAGGCAACTCAGCTTGGATCTCCAGAGCCTTTTAAAAGAAAAAAAGTTTTTTCTTTTAAATGGCTCTGACAATCCAAGCTCTGATGATCCCAGCTGAATTGCCTGCCAATCAGGCAACTCAGCTGGGATCGTCAGAGCCTTTTGAAAGCATTTTTTTACATGGTTTTACATGTAAAAAATGGTTTTAAAAGTAAAAAAAAATGGCCACGCTCACCCAGTCACATTACTTCCCCACCAAGCCACACCCACAGAACCGGTGGTAACAAATTTTAGATTTCACCCCTGCTCTACATCTTTTTTATATTGTGGTGACCAAAACTGGATGTAGTATTCCAAATGTGGCTGTACTAAGCCTTTGTAAAGCGGTGTCAATACTTCACATGAACTTGATTCTATCCCTCTATTAATGCAGCCTAGAATTACGTTGGCTTTTTTTGGCTGCTGCCACACACTATCTGCTCATTTTGTTCACAAAATGAAATAAAAGCCAGCTGATGATTATCTTTGTAATAAAATAGACGTTCTCTCAGATCTGGCATTTATGAATGGTTGGATCCAAATGTAACAAAGGTGCTGGGATGTAAAGTGTAAATCTAATTTGTTTGCTTTATCCCTTTACTCTCAGCCCCATATATAGGATTGTCATGTTGTAATGAGAGAATGGCATGCTAATTAAAAATTATAGGTGTCTTCTTTGAGAAATAGGTGAGGCTTCCCTGCATTATTTCTTTGGAAATTGAACTTCCAATCTTTCCCATAGCAAATTCAGGAGAAGGTAGAATGCACAAAATATATGAATAGCAAAATAAAAGAGTTGGAAGGGACCTTGGAGGTCTTCTAATCCAATCCCCTGCTCAAGCAGAAGACCCTATATGGAGAAACCAGACCAAAAAAAATTTAAAACATGCAATTCTTATATTCATATTATCTAATATTCTTAATGTCTTTTTGGATTTGACTTGTTATCTGCAGCATGCTATAATCCATTAAGAAAGGGATTGACTACAATAAAGGTAAATGGAATCCAGCTCATTTATCACTATTCCCATCCCAGATAAAGTTAATGAATATCACATTAATGACCAGATGCAAAATACTTATTCAAAATTGTAGGCATTACTGCTTGCTGTGTGGAAGACACTAGGATGACTTCATTTATATTCCCAGGATGGTTACAAACCTGCATACATAGAAATCAATGTCTCAATTAATAGAAATCAGAAATTCCAAAGCAAATTTCAAAAACATGCAGATCTGCACAAATCAACAAGACAATCAATTAATATCCATTTTTATGGTTGAACTGTAATTCCTGTTACTTTCATCATTGGCATGGGCCAGTGGAGATTGTAGTTCAACAACATCTGAAAAACACATTTTTCCCCCTACCATTTCTTTACTGCAAATCACTATCTGTGGGACTCAAAGCCACATGGTGCTCAACCAATCCTATCTCTAGAAGAATAAAAGTGTCTGCCTGCCCAGTAAAATGCTAAGTGAATCTGAAGACAAAGCCCAGAATCTGTGCTTGCTTACATTAAAAAATAAAATACTTTACCTCACTAGAATAAAAATTGATTAGCGATGTAGCTATTTCTACTGGACAATTAATGAGCTTGATTCAGAATCCTATAATCACTGAAATTATAAGGGAGGAAAAATCCATTCATTCCCGTTAATATACAACTTGCCATGCTGTGTATTACAAATGAAACCAGCCCCAGTGGGAAAAAACCTATTAAGCTATTATAGATTATTCCCATATTCAGAGAGGGAGACTTGGGAGCAAGAGAGAGACTGTTTTGGCATTTGCCTTTCACAATGTATTAATTTAAATCTCTCTCTCTCTCTCTCTCTCTCTCTCTCTCTCTCTCTCTCTCTCT
>WNWU01000017.1:19735881-19760547 GCA_012654045.1 Ptyas mucosa | reverse complement strand
TCTCTCTCTCTCTCTCTCTCTCTCTCTCTCTCTCTCTCTCTCTCTCTCCCTCTCCCTCTCCCTCTCTCCCTCCCTCCCCTGAACTACTAAGTGGTGTTCTTGGAAATACAGACACATGAAACTCTGGATCAGATTCAGAAATAGTATATAGGACAGAAGTCACCCCAGAGGCCAGTTCATGCAGAGTGTGTTCTGCCCTGAAACCAAACAGAAGTTGTAGCTCTCAACTTGAAGAAAAGCCTTGTCAAAGCAATACAGTAAATCCTAGAAATAGCCTGACTGTGGCTGACTTGAATTTGTTGATTTACATTCCCTGGGACAATGGGCAGTTTTTCCTGGTAATTACACATTCAGCTTTTAAGTTATACATCATATTTTGTATGCCATGTTATGACGGGGGGGTTTTTCCGGGGGGGGGGGGTGTTGATACAAAAATGTATTTATTTGATAATTTGCTTTTCTTAAAAGCAGGGGAAATTCTGTTGATTGGAAAAGCAACCACTCTCTATGTTCCCTGGATGACATATTTGAAAAAGACTAGGTAACATTTAAGTTTAAAGTGTTGGTATGCTCCAAAACGTCTCAAAATAAATTTACTGTCTTACTATTTTAAAATGAAGCAATGAAATATCATCGTGGTTTGTTGTTGTTAGTTGCAAAGTCGTGTCCGGCCCATCACAACCCCGTGGATAACGTTCCTCCAGGCCTTCCTGTCCTCTATCATCCATGGAGTCCATTTAAGCTCATGCCGACTGCTTCAGTGATTCCATCCAACCACCTCATTCTCTGCCGTCCCATTCTTCTTTTACCCTCAATCGTTCCCAGCATTAGGTTCTTCTCCAGTGAGTACTTCCTTCTCATTAAGTGGCCAAAGTATTTGAGTTTCATCTTCAGGATTTGGCCTTCTAAAGAGCAGTCAGGGTTGATCTCGTCTAGGACTGACTGGTTTGATCGCCTTGTAGTCCAAGGGACTCGCAGGAGTCTTCTCCAGCACCATAGTTCAAAGGCCTCAATTCTTTGGCATTCAGCCTTCCTTATGGTCCAACTTTCACAGCCATACATTGCAATTGGGAAAACCATAGCCTTGACTATACACACTTTTGTTGGCAGGATGATGTCTCTGGAGAAGGAAATGGCAACCCACTCCAGAATCTTTGCCATAAAAACCCCATGGACAGTACCAAAAGCTGAAAGTGGTTTGTACAAAAAGTAATTATGAAACTAAAATCAGAATCCAAAAAAATCATTTTAAATGTATTACTGGACCTAAAAATATGAAACACTAGTTTCAAGCAGATCATCGGGTGAGATCACTTCTTTCTCCTTATGCGCAAGGAGTAACCAGGCCTATGGAAATCCTCTTGCATCATTTCTGACATTTTCCTGTGTTCTATGCAAAATTAGACCGATTACACTTCTGGTGTTTGATTTGCCACTTCCAGTACTCTGGCCTACCTTGCTGCTACTGAGGATGAATCTGTAGAGGGAATAGGGAATGGCCTTGAAGAACAGGAGGAAAATCCAGTACCAAGTCAAAGGTCATTCTATTGTGTCTTCCTGATATTGTCTGTTTATTTGTGAATAGAATAGAATAGAATAGAATAGAATAGAATAGAATAGAATAGAATAGAATAGAATAGAATAGAATAGAATAGAACAGAACAGAACAGAATTCTTTATTGACCAAGTGTAGACATACAAGGTATTTGTCTCCAGTGCATAAGTTCTCAGTGTACATACAAACAATAAAGTGATGTAATCATAAGATACCAATAGGAGAAAGTAATAGGAAAGATGAGAAGGATAATATTTGACTTTGTTTTCTATTGTTACCAATTTCAGCAAACAATTGAAACTACAATCCCCATTAACCCAGCCAGTACCGTTAATGATGAAATGAATCTTAACACTAGACCAACAGTCAAGAAATAAATAATATCCCAAACAAGGAATGACTACTAACTCAAAGAAACAATCAAATAGTAAACAACAGCCTAATCCAGGAACCACCAAGACCATTTCCATCAACACTGACAGAGCAAACCACTAGTGCATAAAATGAGATCAAACCCTACTCCTTTCTTCTAGCACTGATAATGTTACTTAGTTTGGTAATGAAATATATGTAAGAAAACAAGCAAGCTCAGACAGCACCAAGGACCCCTCAATGTTTCACGAGTGACTGGATGTCATTTGTTTCTTGGTCTTGGTAGTAAATTTGGAAATATTAAAGATCTCTGAAGAATGAAGCCAGAAATTAGTAGTTACAATATCAACAGTGTCAGTAAAAATTAAAGAGGAAATACATTTACAAACTAAGAGAATGAAGTTGAATTTACAAAAGAGGCTTGTTAAACCTTTGAAGAAGTCTTTGTGATAGGATAAAGAAGAATTGAAACCAAATTCTACTACAATGTTTGAATGAATTAAAGATTAAGACTGTTAGAAGTAAAAGGAAGGAATATAAACTTGGTGTATTTGATCAATGTTAAAATAATATATTTCTTTTGCAAAGTTCTGGCAACCCTTTATGAACTTTTTGTTGACACCAGGAGTGAAAAGTTGATATTTTATGGATTTGCTTATAGATAAAGAATCAGATAAGTGATGAAGGGATATTTGTTAGTAATGTTATAATGGTTAAAGTATTACTAGTCTATTCTTAAACACTAGAAGTCAATTCTTTATATATTTTTTTCTTTTTTGTTATTATATTCTTTCTTTTCTCTTTTTTTTGAACTTTTTATTCTTGCTATTCTCTTTTCTTTCTTTAAATTTAGTTTGCATTACTTTTTACTATTGCACTAATACACACACAGACAGAGAGAGAGAAATTGCATATGGAAATGTTTGTCATATTTGTGTGCCCGCGAATCTCCCTAGTTTCTCAACTATTGCTAGCCTGCATTAAAATAGCCTCACTTAATCTTGCATATAAGCATTTGACCTATGCAAACCATGTAATATTTATGGAACTCATGCTCCACTAAAGAGAGGCAAACCAGGCCTTGTGATTTATTCATTTATCAATATTTATATTGTGACATCATTTTTCCACCAGGTTCCAAAGGACCCAGTACAAATAAATTAAATAAGATTAAAAGATACAAGGCAAAAATTAAGAAGTACAATATATACAACCCTTCCTCAACCATGTTAACTTCCAGTTCTGAGAACTCCCTCCTTGCAAAATTTCCTTCCATTGTGGTGCTATTGCTGTGAATTGCAAAGAGTTAAAGTTCATACGTTTAAAAAGTACCTACTCAGTTGAGCAGTTATATCAGAAGTGAAATCCAGCAGGTTCTGACAGGTTCTGGAGAACTGGTAGCGGAAATTTTGAGTAGTTCAGAGAAATGGCAAATACCACCTCGGGCTGACCCCAGAGTGGGGTGGGAATGGAGATTTTGCAATATCCTTCCCCTAGAGTGGGGTGGGAATGGAGATTTTGCAGTATCCTTCCCCTGCTACACCCACCAAGCCACGCCCACCAACCCACACCACACCCACTAAGCCACGCCCACAGAACCAGTAGTGAAAAAATTGGATTTCACTGAAGTATATTCATTTAAAATACGGAAAAGCAAGAGAAATTAGTTAGAAATAAAAGGCAGTCTTCTGAGTTCTAGTACAGAATGCCAATAAGTTATCATTGGAGGGTTAAAACAATCCCCTTTCAGAGCGCCATAACCGGTGCAAACACTAAAAAATCTGATCTCACATCAGCCTATGAAATCCTTTTTTTTCCCCTTTTCATATTCCAGCCTTTCTAGAGTGAGCTTTGCGGTTGGCTTGTCAAGCTCCCTCTTTTCCTCCTTTTTCTCTCCCCTTCCTGACTCCAACAAGCTGCAAGAAATGCTTCTCAACATACATGAATTAAACAAAAGACCAGGTTATTGAAAGGTCACTAATGGGAGCAAAGTATGTCAGTGGCAAGGGTCTTAAACAGATCATAGATAATTAACTACTGTAAAGCTATAAGCTTTCCTCCAGAGTCATTGGGAGTGTATCTGTGTCTCTTTAGAAAACTGAGGTAAGGAATGCCTCAGCCACCAGCCTATTTTCTCTTACAAAAAACTGACAGTCCCAACCGTGGCCTTTCTTCAAGGCACTTCTCCAGTGCTGAGCAGGATGAAATGCTGTGATACTGAGACCTTCTAGCAAAACTTTTCTTCACGTCAATGATTTAGGTTTAAAGTGGTGGGGGGCATCTGGAACACTGTACCAGTGGTGAAATCCAGGTTTTTTTACTACCGGTTCTGTGGGCATGGCTTGGTGGGCATGGTGTGGCTTGGTGAGTGTGGCAGGGGAAGGATACTGCAAAATCTCCATTCCCTCCCCACTCTGGGGCCAGCCAGAGGTGGTATTTGCCAGTTCTCCAAACTACCATATTTTTCAAAGTATAAAAGCACTGGAGTTTATGACGCACCTTAGTTTTTGGGGAGGAAAATAAGAAAAAAGCTGATTGGCAGGTGGATTGGCCTGCCCAGAATACCCCCAATCAGCTGTTCCCAGAGGTGAATTTTAGCAACAAGTTCCTTGGTTGGGAACTTTGTGCCTTGTTTTTTTGTTTGTTTGTTTTGTTTTTGCTTTTTTTTCTGCCTCTGAAACTTCTGAAACTCTGTTTCAGGAAAAAAAAAAAATCCTGCCTCTGAAAGCCTCCGAAACAGAGCTTCAGAAAAAAAGCTTCTGAAGCTCTGTTTGGGGGCTTTTTTTCTGAAGGTTCGTTTCTGATGCTTTTTTCAGCCTCTGAAACCTCCATTTGACAAGCTGGGTGGGGTTACATTCGGAGTATAAGATGCACCCAGATTTTCACCCTCTTTTTTGGGGGGAAAAGGTGCGTGTTATACTGCAAAAAATACAGTACTCAAAACTTCCGCTACTGGTTCTCCGAACTGCTCAAAATTTCCACTACCAGTTCTCCAGAACCTGTCAAAACCTGCTGGATTTCACCCCTGGAGAGAAGGCATCAGGCTGCCTTGGCACATTTCTTTAGATTCCCGCCACAAACCTAACCAGGTTATTTGTAAAACATCCGGGAGATGGGTTGTTTTCTATGCATGAAGGTGACCTCCAAGAACTGCGCATTGAGAAGAAATATCGCTCTAATGAAGCTATAATCAGGTCACGAGGACTTGATGTTGCAGCTGCATTTATCTTGACAGTTCCAGGAATACTGTTTACAAACAGACTTGAAACCAGCTGCTCAGCGAGAAGGGTGCCCCCTTTTCTTTACAGAAGGAAGTAAATTACACAACATTATACTGAATGTGTTTGATTTTCAATAGGCTGCCTACCCATTATCGGGGGGAAAATATGCCTTCTCTTCAGCTGATCCTTCAGTACTTGATAATTGTTTTTGGTCGTATCTGCCCAACAGTATCCTGTTTTAAAAAGCAAAACAGCATTGTGAAAAGCACAATCACAGAAGTCTAGATTAAACTGAAGCACCTGCTCTCCTCTCCACTTCTATGGCAACATGGCAGTCTTTTAAGATTTTCCTCAAAATGACATTAATCTGCTTTCTTTCTCCAGCTTGTTACTTGCCCTGATCTCATTCTGCCTCAGCAAGGAGGCCAGTGACTGGTGTTGTTGTCCCCACAGATTTAATGTGGGTCTGAACTACCTGAAGAAAGTGATTGGTGCACTCCTTGTAATCTACTTGCTGGCAGGAAAAATAAGCATCAGTTGTTCTCCCACAAGGAAGGAGCCAAGATTCCCCTGCCTCCACCCCCAATGATCCTGAAGAAGTAGGATCCATGTCCCAAAGGTGCTTTTTCAAGAGGCGACTGGACTTTCTGGATTTTCTTTGAAGACGTTTCGTTTCTCATCCCAGAAGCTTCTTCAGCCCTGACTGAATGGTAGGGAATGGAAGGAATGGAAGAACCATCTAGTCACAGCTGAAGAAGCTTCTGGGATGAGAAGCGAAACGTCTTCAAAGAAAAAACAGAAAGTCCAGTCGCCTCTTGAAAAAGTACCTTTGGGACAACCGTGACCTGGATGACTGAGAATCTCCATAGACAAGTAGGATCCATGTATATGTGCAAAATCCATATTGATAAAAATCCTCCTGCCAACTGCTCCTGCCAGCCCCTCCCTCCCCCAAACATGTGACAAATGATGTCTGTGTGATGATGAATCAGGCTCTTCTCTTTTAGGCTATACCTGCCTAACTATCACCTGTTTTCTGGACTGACAAGGAAACTGGAGAAGACAATTCTTAAATATGGGTCTTGCATTCCTCCACAAGAGGCCTAACCTGTTTTTAAAACCACCTCCCCAAGGGCCTTGACAGGCATTTTATGGGTCTTTGCTGCATTCCTGTCACTTCTGTTTCAGATGGGCTGACAGGCACTGGCAAAAGGGAGCTACTCCATCAAGTCTCTCACTGTAGGGATGAGCTGAAGGAAACCAAAGATTTGGTTGGGAAGGTCTTCCCTCCTCCCATTTTTCTAACACTTTTCTAACCCTCCCAGATCTAGTAGCCGATCCCCTGGCTGCCAGGACTCAGGGATAGCAAGAGAACCAAGAGTACATGAGGTAAAATCTTTCCAATCTTACAGTTCAGCTCTGTGATTTCAGAGAATTGGCTGCTAAAAAACCCCTCTACTTCACCTTCTCCTTCTATCCCTCTCAGACCCCTTCCCAGTCTATGGAGAGTAGTTGGAGAAATTGGGAGAGGTAGTTCACAACTATTAACTTTAATCAACTATCAAAAATTAGCTCTGTGTGATCAAGGACCACGTAATTGCAGGAGGAGATCACACTTTCAAAGAGTCAAGCTCTATACAGGCAGTTCATTTAGTGACCATTCAAAGTTACAACGGCACTGAAAAAAAGTGACTTATGACCATTTTTCACACAGTTACAACCATTGCAAACATCCCCATAATCATGGGATCAAAATTCAGATGCTTGGCAACTGGTTCATATTTAGGACTGTGTCCCAAGGTTCAGCGATCCCTTTTTGTGACCTGACAAGCAAAGTCAATGGGGAAACCAGATTCACTTAACAACCGGGTTACTAACTTACCAACTGCAGTGATTCACTTAAGAACTGTGGCAAGAAAGGTCATAAAATGGACAAAACCCAAGTAACAAATGTCTTATTTAACAACAGAAATTTTGGTCTCCATTGTGGTCATATATCAAGGACTACCTTATATGTGGTCATATATCAAGGACTACCTTATATACTAGAGGGTCATGGTATTGGTGTTAGGATGTGCCCAATTCCAATTGAACACTTTGGGCTGGTATGAGCAGACCTCTTGCTCATGGGCACTGTTTTCTAGGCCTTTCTTGATTTGTAATCTGAAAAAGCTAAAATAAATATAGCTTTGGACTAGGAATCAGCCAAGAGCCAGTGATGAGGGTATGTTCTCCAAAAATGATTATTGAGGCATCTTCTTGTAGTGATTAGCTGACCTTTTTGCTGACCTGTTATATTTATTTAGAAGTCATACATATTGAATTGAATGTGGACATATTCTGTATTAGGAACACAAGCCATTGCAACCTTAAACATATGGATATTTACTTTGCAATTTCCAAGTCTCAAATGGGCATGATTCAGTTCAGTTTCCAGTAAATTTAAGCCATGCAAGAAATCAGATCAAAAGCAAGGGCATTACACTGATCTGTGTAAACTGAACATATGCTTCATTGCATGTTTAAAATGTTCATGTTTGGTTAGGTTTTAAGGGGACTATCCGGACTATCAAGTGTTATTACCATTTTTGTAAACAAGTTGCATAATTATATGATGTAAAGGATGTTGAGTGTTTGTCCTTAACAACAATATCTCCAATTCAAGGTTGTTCTTTCATTGATTCATTTATTACAAACAAACTTGTAAACTATTGTGAAGCTTGATTGGAACAAGAGTCAAAGTGACAGTGATAATTCAGCTGTTTTCACCGGCATACCCAAGTCATTCATTATTTCTTCTGGCTTTCCGGAACAGAAAATTAGCAAATTTTTTTTGCATTAAGGCACGCAGTAAAAAAAAAAGCTTTTATAAAGCCTGGCTATAAACCTTGATCTCTAAGGTGGTATTCTGATCTCTCCTTTGATTTCAACTGAAGAAAGATCAGCACTTAAAAACGTAAAGATTTTTAAAAATTAAGTGTCTGTATAAAAACTAAAATGCAAAACATTCTAAAGTAATTGATATTATTATTTTAAAGCTACCTAGAATGCTTATCAGTGGTGGGTTTCAAATTTTTTTACTACCAGTTCTGTGGGTGTGGTTTGGTGGGCGTGGCTTGGTGGGCATGACAGGGGAAGGATACTGTAAAATCTCCATTCCCACCCCATTCCAGGGGAAGGATACTGCAAAATCCCCCTTTCCTCCCAATCAGCTGGAACTTGGGAGGCAGAGAATAGATGGGGGCGGGACCAGTCAGAATTTTTACTACCGGTCCTCCGAACTACTCAAAATTTCCGCTACTGGTTCTCCAGAACTGATCAGAACCTGCTGAAACCCACCTCTGATGCTTATTGGGCCAAGAGTTAACATGCAGCATGGGGAGTTCCAAATATTTGGTAATTTGAGAAATCATTTTAGGAAGAAATAATATGTACCTTCCTTGGTCTCTCTCCCCATTCTAAACTTACATTTAAATCACTGGAAGGTATTAATATATGCCTATTATAAAGTATGTTTGGAGATCAGGGTTGACATATGGGTAATGGATTCAGAGTCTTCCTGGTCACACCCAGAGGACATTCTCATGTCTATTCTATTTATTTTCTATTGATATGCTGACTCTATAAACTGCTTAGAGAGGGCTATAAAGCACTATGAAGCAGTATATAAGTCTAAGTGCTGATGTTATTACTATTTGATTCCCCTGCCATTGGGATTATAATTTCAGAGATGTAAGAGTTGCAGAGGTTTATGAACAAAATAACAGAGAAAAGTTTGGAACTTTCTCTTTATTCAGAGCAGGAAGTCTCAAAAATCCTGGGGCCCATGGAATACCACCTCAGAGCAGGGGTAGGTTCTAAAATTTTTTACTACCGGTTCTGTGGGCGTTGCTTATTTTGTGGGCGTGACTTGATGATCATGTGACAATTCTTTAGGATTTAGCAGAGATACTGGTCTACCAGGCTTTTAACTGCTTGCAGAGCTATACCGGTCTACCCATTTATTTTTGCAGGCACCGGTCTACTCATTTGTTTTCTTTTAACACTGATCAGCTGTAGGGTGGCCCTTTGAAACCCGGCGGCAAGAGTTTTGTTATAGCATGGGAATAGCAAGAGGCACAAGCAAGCTAGTGACAACAACTCTTTAATTCAGGGTGAGACTTCAGCAAAGAAACACAGGCAACAGTCCTCCTTATATACAGTTCTGAAACACCTGCTAACCAATCACAAACAGTTCCCAATTCAAATCTCCCACTCAAATAGATACATACATAACACCCCTCCATTCCCAGAAAACACTTAGTTTACCAATTTACATTCTTACATACAAAATCACGCAGGTGACCAGGGCGTGATGTCACTTTGGTTGATCTGCGCAGTTCAGTTGTCGGTGAAGCATCGATCTGGTCAGAGGGGCCTGCTGCCTCTCCTGGCTCCATCAATGGAACCTCCTGGATTTCTCCTGAGGTGTGGTCTTCCCTGGCAGGGAGTGTCGGTTCGATGGGGTGATGCTGGAGCCTAGGCTTGCCAGATAAGTAATCCGGCTTACTTGGGCTTGAGGTAGCTGTTGTGGGAAAACTTTGGCAGTCAGGGTCAATAATATTTGGATACTCTGGGTCTTCACAGTCTAAACGTTTCCACAGTTGATCTATATGTCTCCTCCAAACCTTCCCTTGCCCTACATCTACTGTATATGATTTAGAGCTGGTGATTCCCACGATTTTTCCGGCAACCCAAAGTGGCCCATTGGCATAATTCCTAGCGAACACTGTGGTGCCTATTTGAAATTGTCGAAGTCCTATTCCTTCCCCTTTAAACGTGTCTTGGGAATAGTTGGGGTGTAATCGGTCTAAGATACACCTAAGTTTCCGGCCCATTAGGAGTTCTGCTGGACTGCGCCCTGTGGCAGTGCATGGGGTGGCATGCTGTACTGCTAGGAACTGGTCGATCCTAGCTTGTCAATCTCCTGCATCGAGCCAGGAGAGGGCTCCTTTGGTGGTTCTTACAAATCTTTCAACAAGGCCATTAGAAGCTGGATGAAACGGGGCCGATAAGGCGTGTCTAATTCCTAACTCCACCAAATAGCTTTCAAAATGTGTGGCCATGAATTGGGGCCCGTTGTCCGATACCAGGGTATCGGGCAATCCGTGGGTTGCAAAGAGTTTCCTGAGGACCTTGATTACTGCTTCAGACGTGGTAGATGGCATCAGAGCTATCTCTAGCCACTTAGAGAAAGCTTCAACAATTATTAGAAAATTTTGTCCGTGAAACGGTCCCGCAAAATCTAGGTGAATCCTCCCCCATGGCCCTTTTGGCCTTTCCCACTCTCTGACAGGGGCTGAAGGGGGATCCGGCCAAGATTCCTGATATAGCCTACACTTGCCTACCCATTCAATAACATCCTTATCAAGCTGTGGCCACCACACATAACTCCTTGCTAGACCTTTCATGCGGACTATACCAGGGTACCCCTCATGCAAAAGTTCCAGAACCCTTTGCCGTAACCGTAAGGGAATTACCACCCTATCGCCCCATAGCAGACAACCCCCTTGCATAGACAATTCATTCTTTTTGTTAAAGAAAACTTGAAATTCCCCATTGTCTACCTTGGGCGGCCACCCCCTCATGACCCAACCCATAACAGTATGAATAACAGTGTCTTTGGTAGATGCCCTTGCCACCTCACCCGATGTAAGCGGCCCCAAAGATACAACATCAATCAACAATACAGAGGCTTCTGGTGTAGGATCTTCCAACAAGTCAGGAAGGGGGCAGCGACTGAGGGCATCCGCGTGGCCCAGAGTTCTCCTGGGCCGATGTACCAGTCAATACGAATAGGCGGCTTGGAAAATAGCCCACCTGGTCATCCGGGGGGAAAGGGCAGTGGGGGTAGGCTTGTCCCCGGCTAGGAGTCCCAACAGGGGCTGGTGGTCAGTCACAAGTTCAAAAGTCCGGCCAAACAAATACTCGTGAAATATTTTAACTCCCACAATAGCCGCTAAGGCTTCCCTGTCCAGCTGACTGTAGTTTCGTTCTGCGCTGGACAGGGTGCGAGAGTAATATGCAATGGGCGCCTCTGACCCATTCGGTAGTCTATGGCTCAGCACAGCGCCCACTCCGAAAGGGGACGCGTCACAAACGAGGACAAGCGGCAAATTCGAATTGTACTGGATTAGGAAACTGTCCTCTGATAAGAGTATTTTTACAGCCTTAAAAGCGGCCGCCTCTGCCTTGCCCCAGACCCACGGAACGTTTTTTCCCAATAGTCTGTGTAGGGGTTCTGCTACGGTGGCTTTGTTTTTAAGGAATATCGTATAAAAATTCAAAAGTCCCAAAAACGCCTGCAGTCCAGCCTTGGAAGTTGGAGTGGGCGCGTTTTGGATAGCCCTAACTTTGCTTTCAGTGGGGTGGATGCCTGACCCATCAACTCGGTAACCCAAAAATTCTACGGAAGGAACTGCGATCATGCACTTGTTTTTCTTAACTCGCAATCCCGCTTCCCTAAATTTTAAAGGTACTTGTCGCACTCTGTCCTTAAGTTGTGATTCGTTTTGGGCACTGATGAGGACATCGTCAAAATAGGGTACTACCCCTGGCAGTCCTTGTAACAGTCTTTCCATGGTGCTTTGAAATAGCCCTGGTGCTACGCTAACCCCAAACTGGAGCCTGGTGCATTTAAAGGCCCCTCTGTGAGTTACAATGGTTTGCATTTCCGCAGTAGCATCATCGACCGGCAGCTGCTTGTACGCCTGCGCCAGGTCTAATTTTGCGAATATTTTGCCGGGCCCCAGGGAATGAAGTAAATGGTGAACAACCGGCACAGGATACGCGCTCTGCTGGAGTGCCTTGTTGATTGAACACTTATAGTCGGTGCAGATCCTTATAGATCCGTCCAACTTGACTGGTGTGACAATAGGGGTCTCCCACTTAGCATGATCTACTGGGACCAGGATCCCCTGCTTAATAAGTTTGTCCAGCTCTGCGTCAATTTTGGGTTTCAAAGCAAGTGGCACCCATCTCGGTTTGAACCTAATTGGGGCCACCTGAGGGTCTAAATTAAATGAAATAGGGGTCCCCACATACTTGCCCAGTGCCTCTCCAAAAACGTCCTGGAATTCTTGTAGAAGGCTGTCCTTGAGAGATGGTCTGCTGAGGCTGTGAACACCCGTGAACCCCATGCCAAGGGCTCGGAACCAAACAAGGCCCAGGAGACTCGGTAGCGGCTTGCTGACGATCGTCAGGGGTAACGATTCTCAAAACTCGCCATAGGTGACCCGGAACGTGCCCATGCCTTCCACTGGAACTTGGTTTCCTTGATAGTTGAGGAGACGAACTCGTTGTCGTAACAGCTGGCTTTTCTTGAATGTAGGGAAAAGAGTCTTTAGCGTTGTCCAAGACATGATTGATAAAGCTGACCCGGTATCGATCTCCATTTCGCATGGTTTCCCGTCGACTTCTACCCGGGTATATACTTTTTCCTTTGCAGCTGTCCTGGCTTGGCCTATTCTCGTGCTGTAGGCTTCCCGCTTTTGATTTTCAACTCCGTCCTTTCTGGTGGGCTCTGTGTTGGCTCTGATTGGTCGTGGCGGTCACGTGGCTTGTTACCACTCGGAAATGGAGCTCTATAGACTCTTGCCAAATGTCCTTTTTTCTCACAGCACCTGCAAACGGCATCTCTGAATTTACACGCCTGTCTTTCGTGAGCCCCGCCACAGCTAGAACAGTTTTCGTGGCGGCTATTTTGCCCGTTTTTCTTTTCGGTGTGGAAAATGTCCTCATCTGACTCTTCCTCGGTACTGGTCTGCACTTCTTCTTGGTGTTCAGGCGTTGATTTTGGGGTGTCTTTTGGACTTGGATGGTGTAGCATTTCAGCAGCTTTTGTGGAAGATTCATGTGCCCTTGCTTTGTCTAGAGCACTGGCTAGGGTCAAGTCTGGTTTCGCGAGTAGTCGCCTCTGCAATCGCGTATCTCTAACGCCGCAGATCAGTTGCTCTAGGAGCGCGTCTTTGAGGTCTCGGTAATCGCAGTGCATTGTGGCTTTTCGTAGGCTCGCCATGTATGTGCTGTCCGATTCTCCCTCTTTTTGTACTCATTGCCGGAACTAGTAGCGTTGTACAAATTTTGAAGGAACCGGAACGTAGTGAGCCCTGAGGGTGGCTTGTAGTACGTCCCAGGAGATGGTCTGGACCGGTGTTGGCTCACAGAGGGATTCGGCCATTTCAAAAACATCGGGCCCGCAGTGGCTCAAGAATAGAGCTGTCTTTTGGTTCGCAGAAAGACCTTGCATCTCACTGGCCTCCAAGGAACACTCATACCTGGTCATATACGACCCCCATTTCTCCCGGGCTGGATCGAAGGGTTTTGGCAGGACATAGGCAGCCATCGCGGTATGCCCTTCCGTTGTCCGCTCGTCACCCTGGCTGAATCTCTAAGCTCTTTTTGTCAGCTTCTTGTGGCCTCTATCCCATCTTCGTCGCCAATGTTATAGCGCGGGAATAACAAGAGGCACAAGAAAGCTAGTGACAACAGGTCTTTAATTCAGGATGAGACTTCAGCAAAGAAACACAGGCAACAGCCCTCCTTATATACAGTTCTGAAACACCTGCTAACCAATCACAAACAGTTCCCAATTCAAATCTCCCACTCAAATAGATACATACATAACAAGTTTAAACAGGTTTTTTTTCCCTCTAGCCATCAGCTGGGACTCAGGAGGCAGCAATAGATGGAGGTGGGTGGAGCCTTGGATAGTAAAGTGGTCTAAAGCCCTGTTATTAACATCAGCTGCCTGCAATTATTGCAGGTTCGAATCTCACCAAGGCTCAAGGTTGACTCAGCCTTCCATCCTTTCTAAGGTAGGTAAATTGAGGACCCAGTTTGTGGGGGCAATAAGCTGACTTTGTATAAATATACAAAAGTATGAAGGCTATTGCTTAGCGCATTGTAAGCCGCCCTGAGTCTCCGGAGAAGGGCGGCATATAAATCAAATTTAAAAAAAAATAAAAATAAATAAAAGGTAAGAATAATGTGGGGGGTGGGAGGCGGGGGGCACAGAACCAGTTTGGTGGCGTCATATTGTCACTGCTACCGGCTCGGCGGAAACGGGCGGAAACAGGAGGAACCCACCACTGACTCAGAGATCAAGAATTATAGCCACGTTTTAGAAAAGCATTTGTGTGCGTGTGTGGAATCTCTCTTATTTGTAGAAACAGAAAATCCCAAGGCTTCCAAACCAGGCACATTACAATGCTAAGAAGACCCTACTTTTTTATTGCAGAGGATAAGACTTCTTTTAATACAAAAGGGTATCGACAAAATTGAACACAAGTTATTACTAAGCATAAAGTAATATTAAAATCCAAACCTATAAGAAAATTTGACACAAAATTCCACAGAGAGGCTAAATGTAACAAGGAACATTTGTCGGTCCTCCCCATCATCCATATCAATTTATTAGCCCGTCAAAATTTGGGGACAGAATTCCTGAGTGAATTGAAGTTCAGTTGAATTCTGACATACGGTAATTCAGTTGTGAGGAATTGAGGAAATTTGTTGTTCAAACCAAAAGGCAAGATAGACATTTTTCTCCAATATGCTCCATGTAGGTTTATCAAGCTTGGAAATGACATTTTCAAATCCCATGGAATGAACACTTCCAAATGTTTTGTTGGACTCTGCCTGCATCATCTTTTCCATAGATTTGCTATTCTTCTTCTTGTACCATATCCATCATCGGACATTGGCGATCATGTTGGCAATCCTATTTTTGTCAACAGCCGTATGAAAAAATGCTGCTGAGTTTTATCCAAACCAGTCCCTTTGGTTTTGAAGCCATAATGGTCTTCTTCTGCCTGGACCTCGTTTGCCTTCAATCTTTCTCTGGTTAAGTGAAGGATGCCATATTTTTCTGGGTGTCGCATCACATGTCCAAAATATTCTAACTTTCGCATAGATTTGCTATAGAAGGTTCTTTTCCAAGTGATTTTAGAGCCATAGAAAGCGTACATTTTCATTACTATGGAAAACATGTAACATCCAAGCTTTCCAACTAAGATAACATTACTGTAAATTACATTCTTTTCAAATGCCACTTTATCTGTATGGTACTGTGGGCAGAATACTTTCTAATTTGTATTTGCACTGGAAATTAAAACACACGCACAAGCACACAAATGAACAGAGGAACAATTATGTTTCCTTGCTAATTAATGCTTCAAAAATGAATTATGTAAATGAGCCACAAAGGGCTCATTCTAAGTTGGTTCCTGATATTCTGTAGGGCAGTGTTTGTCAACCCTGGCAATTTGACAATGGGTGGACTTCTGGGGAATTCTGGGAGTTGAAGTTCACCCATCATCAAACTGCCAAGGTTGAGAAGCAGTGCTGAATGGGAATATTTTGAAGGATTTCTGGCTTTCCTCTATATGATGGTTCTTTAAAAACCATCCAATCCTTGAGTTAGCTTTGTAGGCTTTTCCGACAGGAGAATAAAGACAGACAGATGCAAACTAATAAAAAATTAAAACAATTTACTTCCAATTGTCTGCTCCAGTCTAATGGTATGCATTGCTTAATATTAGAGGCAGTACCATTTTGCATGTTAGGCCTAAGAGACTGCAATCAATCTTATTACAGTCTGCTTATCTGAAGTAAGCCTGGTTAAATTCAGTGGAACTTAACTTATGAGTATTTAGACCCAGAATTGCTTTGTAAGCCCATGTTTTAATTCACAAATAGCAAGGCTGACTTGATTTGACTGGAAATTTGGGTGGCAATGGTCTTTGCAATTTCAAAAGCAGAATGCTTTAGGAAACAATTGACACATTACTTCAATCACTGGTATGTGCTAATATTCAAAGCTACCAATAAAGACATTAGGCATCGTTTCTAATGCAAAAGCCAGAAAGGAAAGTTAAATTGTCCCTGAAGCAGTTGCCCCCCCCCCCCCACCCACCACAGCCCACTCACATATCAAAAGCAGCAAAAGAGAAAAATCTAAGCTGCAAAATTTATAGTGGAAGCTATAAGCATGAACTATTTTCTTTCTTTCTGCCTTTTATAACAACTGTTGGTGCGCTCATTTTACTTTTTGAGAATGATCGCATAAAGACCATGGATGCTTTAAACTGTTTTTTTCCCCTACATTGTATTAACAACTGAGACTTGTTTAATTGTGGCAAGCTTTAAAACTTTATATAAATCCAAATGGGGACTTTCTAACTTAACAACTGCAGTAATGGGGACTTATTCCTATATATAGGTCAGAGGTGGGTTTCAGCAGGTTCTGACCAGTTCTGGGGAACCGGTAGTGGAAATTTTGAGTAGTTCAGAGAACTGGTAGTAAATATTCTGACTGGTCCCACCCCATCTATTCTCTGCCTCCCAAGTCCCAGCTGATTGGGAGGAAAGGGGGATTTTGCAGTATCCTTCCCCTGGATTGGGGAGGGAGTGGAGATTTTACAGTATCCTTCCCCTGGAATGGGGTGGGAATGGAGATTTTATAGTATCCTTCCCCTGCCACGCCCACCAAGCCATACCCACCAAGCCACACCCACAGAACCTGTAGTAAAAAAATTTGAAACCCACCACTGATATAGGTGTAACCTAACACAAATCCAAGTCAATCAATTTCTTTGTGTCATTAAAAAGGGAAAGCATCCCTTGAGTCAAACTTAATCCTTCATGATTTTATGGACACATCTACATACTGTTTCTTTGGCCACATTATAGAAATCACTTGCCCCTGGCTTTTTCTGAGATGTTTTTAAACTTTCTAGTCTAGCCTACATCCAGCGGTGAAATCCACTTACCTTTGCTACCGGTTTGGGAATGGGAGTGCACGGGAGCGTGCGCACACTGTGTGCGCGTTCACCTCTTCTGCACATGCACAGCTTGTAAAAAAATGGGATGAAATGACATACCAATGGGTGGGCGGAGCCTCCTGCTGCCGGTGCTACCAGTTCGGCGAGCCGGATAGAACCGGGGTGGGTGGGGGGATTTCACCGCTGCCTACATCCCTTGTATTCTCAGGAGGGTTCCCATCCATGAACTAATCAGGCAACAGAATTGGCCAGGTTCTGCAATGAGTGAACAGTCCAGAGTTAAAATCTCAGTCTCTCTCTCTCTCCTTTCTCACCAATGTTTAATATACTGTATTTTCTGTTCCATCAGGATGTTCCAGGGAAAGGTAAACAACTGTTGTCCAGTTGCAAATCATCTGCCTTCGTTGTAGAAGGTGCCAAAGTGTGTCATAGCTTCTCCAGAATTGAACAAGGCTTATTCAAATCCTGGATAGCTATTGCTTAGCTATTACAGATGATAAAGGTAGTCCTCAACTTACAATAGTTCATTTAGCGACCGGCACTGTAAAAACTTATTCATGATAATTTTTCACACTTATGACCATTGCAGCATCTCCCTGGACACGTAATCAAAATTCAGACATTTGGCAGCTGATTCCTATTTATGACCGCTGCAATGTCATGTGATCACCTTTGGCAACCTTCTGGCAAGCAAAGTCAAGGGGGAAGCCAGATTCACTTAACAACCATGTTACTAACTTAACAACTGCAGTGATTCACTAAACAACTATGACAAGAACGGTGGTAAAATGGGGGCAAAATTCACTCAACAACTGTCTTGCTTAGCAACAGAAATTTTGGGCTAATTTTTTTTTTAATTTGATTTATATGCCGCCCTTCTCCGGAGACTCAGGGCGGCTTACAATGCGCTAAGCAATAGCCTTCATACTTTTGTATATTTATACAAAGTCAGCTTATTGCCCCCACAAACTGGGTCCTCATTTAACTTACCTTAGAAAGGATGGAAGGCTGAGTCAACCTTGAGCCTGGTGAGATTCGAACTTACAGTAATTGCAGACAGCTGGTTTTAATCACTTTACTTTTAGTCTGCTGAGCTAAAGAGGCTCTCTAATTTATTTATTTATTTTATTTTATTAAACTTGTATGCTGCCCTCTCTCCCAAAGGACTCAGGGCGGCTCACAACGATAAAAAACACATAAAATTCAGTATTCAAATATAAAAACCAATAAAATCCCCTTTAAAAACCCCCCTTCAGTCCATTCAGTCCAATTGTGGTCATAAGTCGAGGATTACCTGTACTAGACTAAATGAGGCACTGATCTGACTTGATGTAGGTCAGGACTGTCAAATTCGCAGCCCACGGGCCAGATGCGTCAAGTGCTGACCACGCCCAGGCCCGGGTTAGTGAAGAGGGAAACAGTCCCGCTATGTCACATGATGAGGTAAGTTTGATACCCCTGATGTAGGTTGTTTTTTATGTTCATCTCACCTCCCCCCATCAGTCCTTTTTTCAACCATACAAACATAAGTTTGTTTGAGAATGCTTGAAAGACCCAAGACACCTTATCAACTTTGGGAGTGGAGATTCCTCTTGACCTTCTCGATCATCCAAAGATGTTCCAAAACACCCAATCACTTTTATTTGTCTTTCTGAACCTTATTACTGATCTTCAGTGGATTTTTTTAATTGTTGTTGTCAGTCCAGGACTATCACCTAATATTGTCCTGTATTGTTTTGCCAGGAGAGCTGAATTTGTGTTTTTTTTGTTCCTGCACTTTTTAGGCTAGGTAGAAAGATTATTCAGGAAATGAGAATGATTTTGGCTTCATTTATAAAATATAGACATGTCTGGAAAATGAGGTATTCAGGTGTTGTTGGGTTTTTTTTGCAAAGCGCAAATATTTTAAGAATTCCCTTTCCTTCTGATATATTTAAGTTTATTTTGCTGTGGGTCACATTTGCAATTATAGTAATTTGATCCATATGAAATGTATCGGAACCCGCCCACAGCAGGTTTAAACTTGTCTTCAGCTCCTTTCTTACCCTTGAATGTCCATAATATCCGTTGCCACAGAAGCCACTGTGTTTAAATCCCCTCCATTTCTAACTCCACTCCCACTGTCCATCAGAGTAAAAATTTGGAAAAATCATTTACTTGTTAACCTTATTTTGTATTTAATTCAGGAGCTCAAGCAGTTATAAATAGCTTTCCCCTGGTTTTTCACCACAGTGATCCAGAAAGTCGTCCTGGGCTGAGAGATAGCAACAGACCCAAGAGGTTGCAAGACTGAGGAGGGATCGGAGTCTTGATTCTTTCAAAGAAAGAATTATAAGCAACCATTTTGGAATGGGAATATTACTTTCCAGGTTTGCTAAGCAGGCTATAGTTCTTTTAACTCAGGGGTGGGGAACTGTAGCCCTTTTATGACTTGTGGACTTTAGCTTCCTTGTGGACTTCAAATTCTTGTGGACTTCAAATTCCTGAGCATAGCTGGCTCAGGAATTCTGGGAACTGAAGCAAGGGTGAAATCCAGCAGGTTCTGACAGGTTCTGGAGAACCAGTAGCCAAACTTTTGAGTAGGTCGGAGAACCGGCAGCGGAAATTTTGAGTAGTTCAGAGAACTGGCAAATACCACCTCTGGCTGGCCCTAGAGTGGGGTGGGAATGGAAATTTTGCAATATCCTTCCCCCAGGAGTAGGGAGGGAATGGGGATTTTGGAGTATCCTTCCCCTGGAGTGGGGTGGGAATGGAGATTTTGCAGTATCCTTCCCCTGCCACGCACACCAAGCCACACCACGCCCACCAAGCCACGCCCACGGAACCGGTAGTAAAAAAAAATTGGATTTCACCACTGGGCCATGGTTCCCACCTTTGTTTTAATTAATAGATTTGCTTTCATGGAGCACTTTATCTTTTTCCAAAGCTGCAACACAGGGTAAGAAGTCATGTGAAATCAGAGCTAATTAATCTCTATGTATATGGACTAATTAGCTCTGATTTCACACGACTTCTTACCCTGTTGCAGTATATATTCATTCTGCATCCTACTTTGTGAGAACAACCTCAGCAGTGTGTATCCCAACTACATTGTGAGTTTACCAATAAATCTGGAATACAAAATGCAAATCATTTGCTGAACTTTTCAAGCATCCTTGTCATGTTAATCTGAGTACTTGCAGTGCAGCTGACTGGCACTATGGTCAGTGTGAGGGAAGAACTGGTATTTTAAATGCTTTTACAAGTCAATAAAAAGTGGTGTCAGCTCTGCCATTTCCTTTCCTGATCACTACCTGACAACTTTGTGTTGTCCTGCCCTCCAGTCTTCCCTTTCACTGCAAATAACAACCTCACGTATCCTCTTCAGAAAGGAAGTAATTCACCCCATAATTGCCCTGGCCCCAAATAAGCCATGAGCATACTCAAAAGGCAATTTGTCCCATGTTACACTCAAGCTTAACCAGAGTTTTTGCTGTGAATCCTAAGTATAGATAGAATCAATCACTTTTGAACTGCGAGTTATTTATATTATGAGAAAAGTGGGGGGGGGGAGACGACGACACATTTTTCCTGACACAAAACAAGCAGAAAGAATATAGGAACATTTTGTTTCAAGTCTGGTGTCAGTAGGCTATTCTGGGATAACTGAAACATTTTGGAAACAAACCTAATAGAAGGTGGATGGCATTTGACTTCAGGAACAGGGTTTGAGGTGGGTTCCAGCAGGTTCTGACCAGTTCTGGAGAACTGGTAGTGGAAATTTTGAGTAGTTCGGAGAACCGATAGTAAAAATTCTGACTGGACCCACCCCCATCTATTCTCTGCCTCCCAAGTCCCAGCTGATCGGGAGAGAATGGGAATTTTTCAGTATCCTTCCTCTGTAGTGGGGTGGGAATGGAGATTTTACAGTACCCTTCCCCTGCCACGCCCACCAAGCCATGCCACCAAGCCATGCCACGCCCACCAAGACACACCCACAGAACTGGTAGTAAAAAAAATTTGAAATCCACCACTGCTTACAGCACATAATCTTTTCACATTGATTTGGAAAGGTTAGGGCAGTGTTTCACCCTTGGCAAATTTAAGATGTATGGGCTTCAACTCCTAAAATTTCCCAGCCAGTCTAGTGCTTAAATTCACCGACATCGCTGGTTAGGGATTTCTGGGAGTTGAAGTCCATACATCTTAAAGTTGCCAAGAGTGAAAAACACTGGATTAGGGCATTGAAGAGTTTCATGTCAAATCTAGTTACACAGCTGTTTCTCAAACTAAGCCCAATACCTCCATGACAAAACTAGAAATTCTTTCTTACATTATGGGCGTTGCAAAAAAGATGAAAAGTATGGCCCCCTCACACCCTTATTTATTTAGAGATAGCAGACTATCACACTGTTAGAATGTTTTTAAGAATTCTTGAAGAGTGGGTCCTTTTCGTTATCTCATGTTCTTTATAAAACATTTCAAGGTAGCTTTCAATAGGGGTATCAAACTTGCGGCCCGCAGGCCAGTTGCATCACGTGCTGGCCCCGCCCCTGCCCGATTTGGTGCCGTTACCGCTAGATCAAACTTATTGTTTTGAATTAGGACTAAGGCACCCAAGAGAATCACTTTCTGAATTAGTCTTTCTCATCGAACCAACAAGCAAAAAACTTTTTCAGCCACCTCTATCAAAGGATTAATTTGCAACCTTAGTACTGCTGCACAGTTTCCCCACTTTATTCTCATCAATATGATTCCTATGATCCCCATACTCTCTGATAAGATGGGTGAGTCTGCCACACACTCGCTCTAAAATAGCTAGAAAGCAATAAGGTGGGAAGGGGAAGGGAGGGAAGGGAAGGGAAGGGAAGGATATTTCTTTGGGAATAAGCGATGGTCAGGGAGCAAATTTCTTTTTGCAGATTACAGCGTATCAATGCTGCTTTACAATCTGCACTGTGTTGCTGCCAAGACACGTCCCGCAATAGATGCAGGATATAATTCTTGTATAATAAAATTATATCCAAAGTATGATGGAAGTGAGATTGGCTGGATCTTCTCAAAAACTGCTGCACATCTTTCCCCAGATTGTGAAGAGTTTTATCTAGATTTTTTTTTTATTGTCTTCCAACAGGATCTGAGAACTTTTCTTTGTTGAGAAAACTTTTACCATGCCAAAAAAAAAAATCTATCTATTGGTTTTTGTTTTTACTTAGAACGACTGTTTGTTACATTTTTTGATGTTTTTTTTTCAATTTGACATTTTAATTGATTCACGTGCGCTGAATAATGTATACCTGCATGCATCTTTATGTAAACAATGCTAGGAAGAGATGGCCTACATGTATTCCTTCAATCTGAATTGACACAGTTAACTGTAAACTATTAATAACATAAATACTCTCTGGTATGTGCCAAATCCCTCATGGGGACTGCATGGAATCCTTAACATATTTACAAGGGCGTAAGCCTCATTAAGCCTCCAAAAGACTTGCTTCTGAATTTAAGTGCCTGAGATTGTACTGTAAAATAGTTTTCCTTTGATAACCAACATCAACTTCATGACTTTCCAAGTCTCAGCCATTTTCCTCGCTAGCAACACTTCATTGCATAACAGTCGGCTATTTACATTGTAAGCCATTAATGCATTCCTTATCCTCTCCCCTGCCTTTTCAGTAAATCTCACAGCAGATGAACCAACAGCTTGGCAATAAACAAACACCTGTCAATTGGGGGCACACTCGTCATTCCAAATGCCTCCATGTTCTGTCATATAAGAGGAACGATGGATTAAAATATTCTTATGAAGCACAACTTCCATCATTCCTGAATTTAAAATATCTGTTCCAATTTATTAAGCAGCCTAGTGTGCTTACTAGGCTATTAAGCTGGTGGAAGGCAAGATAAAAACATGAAAGAAAAACAACGAGAATAGAGAAGAAATTAAATTCACTGTAATTTGTACAGTGGTCATATTTCATCAAAAGAAGAACAGTGGTAAACATTTAATAATATTAGAAGACCTCTTAATATACTTTTTGTTTTAATATCTATACTGAAGACTAAAATATATTATTCCCTTTGGTTATTATTTCCATATATTAAGTTTTTAAGAGCATGTTTATTTCATGAGGCTTTCAAGCGTCCTATTTATCTCAGCATTACACCAACATAACATTGGATTAGAAGCTGCCATCACGTGTAGGGATACAACTTCAAGTCAGTCTGATCTTAAACATATCTGATTCCCCACCCCCCCCTACATAAAACATAGTGACAGGAAGATCCCTAGCAGAAATGTCTCTGGTTCTCCTCTTATTGATTGCTGTCTCCATGGAAAATTATACAAAGGAAATAAAATATTTAATACTACACATTCTAACAGCAGCCCGCATAGTCTATGCACAAAATTGGAAAAAGGAAAACCCACCAACAGGGTTTTTTTTGTTAATTAACAGAGTTAATTAAAAAAAATTAGAATGTGCGGAGATGGACAGACTGACAAAAGAACTCAAGGAAAAAGAGGATACAGAATACTATAAAATTTGGCATAGATGGTATGAGTAGTTGGAGGAAAGAAAAAATGAGAAAGAAGAATAAAGGGCAGAAAAAAAATGTTAAAACTAATGGTGAAAATTGGTAAATTACAATATAGTGATTGAAATGTAAAGGACAATTAAAATGTAGATGAAATGAAGAGGACAGATAGTAACATGGATTAAGATAAAGTCAAAATTTGTATAAATAGTAAATATTAAGGAAGGACCACTACAAAAGAGCTGTAAAAAGAATTTATGTATATAAATGTTATATATTTTGTATTGTATTAATGTGTTGCAATAAAAAAGACATAGTGACACAGACAATGTGGCCTTGATTCCCTACATCAGGGGTGTCAAACTGGCGACCCCGCAGGCCAGATGCGTCACACGCAGGCCACGCCCACCCCAGCTCCACAAAGGGGAAAAATGTTGTGATATGTCATGTGATGGCAATATGATGCCGCAAGTTTGACACCCGTGCCCTACACCCTTATAACTAACTACCTGACTTTAAGCAGAAATAACTATCTATCTTTGATAACAAATCAGAGGTTTCTTTTGATTCTGGATGCAGCAACTTAAGTTTTGAATGATAGTTGGACTATATTTGGCCATCTGTGAGTTGGCCCATGAATTACAATCTTTCCTGCACAGAGATAATCTGGCCACAAATATCAACACTCTGCCTGTTCCTTTTTTAAGGGGATCTCAACCAGTGAACCTTTTCCCCTCTTCATTTCATCCATGACCTTTGAAACAGTAAAACCTGATGACTTTTTCCCCTTCAATTGCATAGGAAAGAAGAAGAATAAATCGATCATTAGCAATGACCTTGGTTGTTGGTTTGGTTGAAGACTTTTCCGATAGTGCCCATGGACCTCTGATCCTTTTTTTCCAGGTTAGGGGCAAGTTCTCCACTACGGGACTTTCTTCCTGGCTTCTTTGTTCTTCCCCACATTTCACCTCCCCCACATCCACACCTATCCAGTGTGACTTTTTCCCAGTTCTTTTCCTGGCTTTGTATGTCATGTAGTCCTCCATATGTTGTTCACATCAGTGGTGAAATCCAAATGTTTTTACTACCGGTTCTGTGGGCGTGGTTCGGCTCAGTGGGCGTGGCACGGGAAGAATACTGGAAAATCTCCATTCCCTCCCCACTCCTGAGGGAAGGATAT
>WNWU01000017.1:19669151-19735871 GCA_012654045.1 Ptyas mucosa | reverse complement strand
CCATTCCCTCCCCACTCCTGAGGGAAGGATATTGCAAAATCTCCATTCTCACCCCACTCCTGAGGAAAGATATTGCAAAATCTCCATTTCCACCCCACTCCAGGGGAAGATACTGCAAAATCTCCATTCCCTCCCCATTCCTGAGGGAAGGATATTGCAAAATCTCCATTCCCTCCCCACTCTGGGGCCAGCCAGAGGTGGTATTTACCAGTTCTCTGAACTACTCAAAATTTCCGCTATCAGTTCTCCAGAACCTGTCAGAACCTGCTGGATTTCACCCCTGGTTCACATCCAACTCTTAGTCGGCTCACTATGCATGGCCATTGATTAGACACATATAGAGATGTAGATCAGTAAGTTACAGGGAACTGTGCTTGTTTCACCACCATTCCAAGCAGCATGAAATCCAAGCATCTCTCCCAGAGTAACCTAAAGTCCTTGCTGGATAGTTTTCTCCAAATGCCACCACCATCAAAAGTAATGAGTGTTTCAGGATATTTATAAGTGGCTTTGAAGGCTAAGCAAGGCTACACAGACACAGACGCAACATCCTACACAGAATGAATAAAACATTAGGCAGACCACATAAGTACATAATAGACAAAAGTAAATAGTTACATAAGAACATTTTGTATGGAATATAAAATCATGGGTTTTATTAGAAAACTTCGCAATATAAACATAGGTTTTTATGGGCCAAGCAATGTTAAATCAAAACTTCACAACTGTCTACTGTGAAAGCACTTTCTCCTGTACTTGCCAAACTAGCCAATTCTATGCACATACTCATTTTGCTATTACTATAATATTGCAGCAAAACCCCAAAGGCTGACACCCATTTTGCTTTTTTTAACACACAAACCTTGGGAGACATATATCATCAAAATACCACAGATCTCTAAGGGCCACTTTGCTGTGGTGATTAAAGCATCAAGTTAGAAATGAAGAGACCTTGAATTCTAGTCCTGCCTTAGCCTCAACGTCATCCAGACCAGGGGTCTCCAACCTTGGCAACTTTAAGACTTGTGGACTTCAACTCCCAGAGTTCCTCAGCCAGCTTTGCTGAGGAAGTCCACAAGTCTTAAAGTTGCCAAGGTTGAAGACCCCTGATCTGGATGACCTTGGGCCGGTCATTCTCTTCCAGCCCTCAGAAGTGGGCAAGTAAACCACTTCTGAAATCTGGCCGAGAAGACTGCAGGACTTGTCCAAGAAGTTGCCAGGAGTCAGCACTACCTCAAAGGAACAAAAATATGATACATTTCAAACAAACATATTTTGAAATGTGTTTTAAAACTTAAAAAATATAAATTTGAAATAAATATATAGATAAATTGCATCCGTACACTCTTAGTTCTCTGCCAGGGGCTGCAAGTGTAGTTCTCCACATGAACTCCACTAATTAAAGTTATCTGTAAAGCTGCCATGCATTATTTTGAGAGAAGAAGTAAAGAAGACTACAATTCCAGAACTACATACAGTATCCTCTTTGAGGGCAAGATAATTGAGAGGGTAGTGGCTCAAGGTAGTGCAGCAATTTCTGGAAACTGATTTTCTGCCTCCATTCATATGCAGTCTTAGGGGACAGAAGGTACCCTGGGTACACTACAGATAGTCCTCGACTTACAACAGTTCTTTTAGTGACCATTCAGAGTTACAACAGCACTGAAAAAAGTGATTTATGACCGGGTGGGCTTCAAAAATTTTAGCAAGGGGTTCTCTGCCTGGTTGATGGGTGGGTGTGGCCATGGTGGACATGGCCTAGTTGGCCTCCTGCACCATGGCGGGGCGGGAGGGGGCTTTTTGCCCTCCCTGTGCTCCGGAGGCTTTCCTCGAGCCTCCGAGAGGGCAAAAATGGCCTCCCCAGGCTCCGGAGGCCCTCTGGAGGCTAAAAATGGGCCGGTTTCCGGCTTTCTCGAACTTCTGGTAGGCCTGTTTTTCGCCCTTCCCAAGCCTTCGTGTGTGCCCTGTACTTACCTGCATCCAACATGGGCCGCATAGGGACTCCTGGGAGGGGAGGGGAGGGGAGGGTGGGGAGGGGCTAGCCAGGAGTGGGATTTGGGGGTTCTCCGAAGAATCTTCGGAGAACCTCTAGCTAAGATTCTGCGCAGAATCTTGGCTAGAGGTTCTTCCAAACCCCTGCGAACCTCCAGCAGCCCACCCCGTTTATGACATTTTTCACACAACCGTTGCAGCATCCCATGATCACGTGATCAAAATTCAAGCGTTTGGCAACTGACTCATATTTATGACAGATGCTGTTTTCTAGGGGTCACGTGATAACCTTTTGTGACCTTCTGACAAGCAGAGCCAATTTCACTTAGTAAATATTTCGCTTAGCAACAAAAAATTTGGACTCAATGGCAGTTGTAAGTCAAGTATCTTGTAACAAATGACCTTTTTAAGAGAGAAAAAAAAGAGGACCACCTTGCCCTGTTGAACCTTCTCCATCTCTCAATGGCTTTTGATACTATAAACCATGTTTTTTATTGGGCCAACTCTATGAGTTGGGAACTGGAGGCAGTGTGTTAGGGTGGCTCCATTCCCATCAACACAGCTATTTCCAAAAAAGTAATGCAGGGGAACTTCTGTTCAGTGCTTCAGGCTGTAATAAGACTGGATAAAGCTCATAGACCTAGGCTAAATCCTAAATGGACAGAAAGCCATTCTCATATTGAGGAACAGAAATTAATCCCAATGATGGTACTTCCCTTATAGAACCAATGCCAGCATTTTAGAGTGCTTTTGGATACCAAATTTTTCCTGGAAGCACATTGGATCAGAAAGACCTGCAAAAAACTTTGGTGAGGCAGCTTGGTAATGCAGCTCACATCTGGCCCTTAGAATATTGTGTGAAAGCCACTCATTTGGCAGAGGTTTAATTTTGCATACTTTGCCTCTTTGCAGAGAGGTACTGCCACAACGATTTTTCAAAATACAGGTAGTCCTTGGGTTACGGTGGCAATTGAGACTGGGGTTGCCGTTACTATTTTAAATGTTTCATAGTGTTTGTCATTTTTAAGAATGATTTTTAAAAATATTTTTATGGTGATTGTTTTTATCTATTTGTTGTTTGATTCAACATTGCATGTGGCCCAGAGTCGCTTGTTGTGAGATGGGAAATCATATAAATTAGATAGAGAAAGAGACACACAGAGAGAGAGAGAGAGAGAGAGAGAGAGAGAGAGAGAGAGAGAGAGAAAGAAAGAGAGAGAGATAATAGAAGATAGATAGATAGATAGATAGATAGATAGATAGATAGATAGATAGATATAGAGATACATAGATACATAGATAGATAGATAGATAGATAGATAGATAGATAGATAGATAGACATAGATAGATAGATAGATAATAGAAGATAGATAGATAGATAATAGAAGATAGATAGAGATAGAGATAGATAGATAGATAGATAGATAATAGAAGATAGATAGATAGATAGATACATAAATAGATAATAGAAGATAGATAGATACATAGATAGATAATAGAAGATAGATACATAGATACATAGATAGATACATAGATAGATAGATACATAGATAGATACATAGATAGATACATAGATAGACAGACAGACAGACTGACTGACTGACTGACTAGCTTTTAAAGCACAATGTCATGTGACTGCATTGTTTAGTAATGATAATCCCAACAGACCCCCCCTTTACAGTGGGTAACCCATGAGCTACTCCTTTTCTGCCACCACTAAAAGCCCAATAGAGGGGAGGCAAGACAAGGAGGATCAGCTGGGGGGCAGCAACAGGGAAACCGCAGCAGGTAGGTCGAAGCAGCAGAATACAGCAGCCTCTTGACTTAACTATACTGTGTAGGACAGACAAAGGGGCAAAGATGGAAAAGGGAAGTGGACAGGTGGAGGGAACTGAAGCAGAGGCAAGTCATACAGGATGTATGCGACTATGGGACACTGTGATGGTCATAAATGTGGGTCAGCCACCAAGTTCGCAAATGTTGAATGTTGCAACAGCTGTAAGTGTGAAGATTCATCATAAATCCATTTTATCAGTACTATCTTTTTGGTACTTAAGAGGTCCTTAAAAAGGACCGTGGGATTGTGTGTGAAGCCAGGAGATCCTCGCAGATGTCTGGCTACCAGTTCGTCTGTTACTCATTTAGCACCACCCAGGAGGCACGTGTGGCTTAAGGATTGCCATGGACGCGAGTAACTTTTTTTAAAAAAGATTTATATGCCGCCCTTCTCCGAAGACTCAGAGCGGCTTACAATGCGTTAAGCAATAGCCTTCATACTTTTGTATATTTATACAAAGTCATCTTATTGCCCCCACAATCTGGGTCCTCATTTTACCTACCTTAGAAAGGATGGAAGGCTGAGTCAACCTTGAGCCTGGTGAGATTTGAACTTGCAGGCAGCTGATGTTAATAACAGTGCTTTAGTCTGCTGCACTACCAGGGCTCTTTGCCTCCCTTATCAGTACTGTTGGATCTGGATAGGGCAGACAGACTTCAGCTCAGTCCTAACAAGACCTGAGTGAGTGGCTTTGGCTGTTTTGCCCGCCAGGGTCAAGGCTGCTAACAATGTTGGTCTCAGATGAGGCTGCACATTCCCATTCAAGACCAGTGCACAACTTTGAGGTACTTCTAGACTCACAACTACTGCTCGAGGTGGCAAATGTGATCAGGAGGGCCTTTGCACAGGTTCATTTTGACCACTGGTGGTGCTCTTTCCTTTTGGGAAGCCCCACAGTTACTTAGGCCCTGGTCACCTCACAATTGAAGTATTGCAATGCACTCCACCAACAAACTGCAGGTGATTTAAAATGCAGCTGCATTAGTTATAGTGCTGTACTGTACACCCAGGTGTCACTGCCAATTACATAAGCTGCATTGGCTGTCAGTCAACTTCTGAGTGTAATTCAAGGTGCTGGTTATTACCTATAAAGCTCTGAATGGCATATTACCTTGATATCTACTTGACACCAATCATTTCTGCCCACCAGCCAGGTATATTGTGGCAGAGTGGATGTGCTCCAGGGGCCCTCTGTTAAATGAAGTCATCTTGTGGAACTAAGGAAGCACACCTTTTCTGTCGCGGCCCCCACCTTCTGGGAGAGCAACCCCTCCTTCAGAAATAAGGACTGTGCCTGTTTTTCTTTGCTCGCGGCTTAGCCAATCAACATCGGCTAGCAAGAGTTCCACCAGAGTTGAGTCGTAGCCGCGAGGACTCAACAGTGCCCTTTATCCTAGAGAGTTCCAGAAAGTTCTGAAAACCTGGCTTTGGTGCCAGGCCTTGGTTTAATGCATTACTGTTTGTCTAGGGCCGCCATTTTGTTTGATTTATGTTGTTTATAAGAGGTCAGTTTGATGTTTTACAGGTAGTCCTCAACTTACATTTCACTTACTGACTGTTTGAAGTTATAACGACACTGAAAAAAGTCACTTATGACCACTTTTCACACTTACAACCGTTGCAGCATCCCATGGTCATGTGATTTACATTCGGATGTTTGACAACTGACTCACATTTATGAGAGCTGCACGGTCCTGGGGTCACGCAACCCCCTTTTACGACCTTTTGACAAGCAAAGTCAATGGGGAATCCAGATTCACTTAACAACTGTACTATTAATTTAAAAACTGCAGTGACTCACTTAACAAATTTGTCAAGGAAAGTCGTAAAATGGGGCAAGACTCACTTAACAAATTTCTCACTTAGCAACATAAATCTTGGGCTCAATTGTGGTCGTAAATTGAGAACTACCTGTAGCTGTTGTATGGATTTCTCAGTCTCACATGCTTCCCAGAGTCCATTAAAGTTGGATAGCTAATAAATCTAAATAAATGAATGAAATCCACAGATTATATCTAATGTTGATTTCACTGATGATCTCTTTCCCAAATCATTGAGGAAAAAAAAATAGTTTCCACCTCCAAGGATCTTGTCCAATGCAGCAACCTTCTCCAAACTAATGACATTCAGATACCCTGGGATTATAGTTCCCAAAATTACCACCAGGGTTGTACTTATAAGGCTGGGTCATCTGGGAGCTGTAGCCCCCAAATTCCAGGGGGTGCAGTTTGACTGATGCTGCTGTGACCATACAAGGAAATGTTCCCATATTCAATAAATCTAGGAGGTTGGGGGAGAGAGAGAGAGAGTGGGTGGGGGGAAAGAGAGAGAGAAAATAATCCTCTGTTATTAGATGGGAAAAAATATTAAAGGAAATTGAAGGTTAACAAAAGGGTATAGCACCAGTAGTTATATACCACCAAAACATTGCGAACCATAGACTAAAGCATATACTATATTTATCACGGTAAAAGAACTGATGTTTGTCAGAGGGAGGGAGATATGATGAATGGATTTCACAGCATCAGAAATGACTACTTTATATGGCAATAGAAAGGGAAAGGAGATCCATTTCTGAACGGCCTAGTGTTTTCACAAATGAAGTATATGTAACGGAAATTTTATGTGGAAGCAAAAGAACGTGGCTGTAATGGCCCCCCATAAAAATAATAAGCAAAATGAATGGCCTTCTCGTTGCAGTTTTCTGTTATTATGAAATAAATCTGTAACCGCTACAGTTGCGTCTGACATGATTTTGTTTCAAAAACTATTAAAACAAATATAATAACTACTTTTCATTTAAAAAATAAGGAGTGTACAGATTTTGAGCCAGAGTATAGCATACCTTTTGTGCTTTCAAACAAGGTTGAGCTAAAAATTCCTCCCCCTCCTTTTTTGATGTTTGGCAAAATTGGAAAGTTAAGAGACAAACGGGTGCCTTAAGCTTTGCACAGAATTAATTTACTTTTTAAAAAACCCACCCCAACCCCCCTCCCCTCTCCATTAAACCAAAAATCCTGGGACTATCTGTTTTTTGGAATGCAGCTATTGACCTCACTTTATCCCTTCCTGATTTAAATGATGCTTTGTAATTTTCACATTGTTACAGTTGGTCACACTTTCAGTCAGATGTTTAGACTGAATTTGGCATTTCTTATCCTACTATTTGTCCTTTGATGAATCTGGAATATGTAGAAGTTGTTGTTTGATGGTATTAAATTCAACATCATTTATTTGGGGTGTTCCAAATAAAGCTGACTTTTGCAATTGATGATGATGATGATGATGAATTCTGTATTAAGGCTGCCTACTAGCCATACAGCTTTGAACATCTTACGAAGGGTTAAAAACAGGGGTGAAATGCTCTCGGATCAGACCGGATTGCGTGATCCGGTAGCAATTTTTCCTTGTGGTTCAGCAATCTGGTAGCAATTGCCGCCTGGGTGTCATTACTTCCTGATTTTAACGAGGAAGTAATGTTTTTTTACCTTCTGCACATGCACAGAAGGTTTTGCGCATGCACAGAAAGTTTTGCGCATGCGCAGAACAGTGGTAGATTGCCCCCGGTTCGCACCGGTTGTATAGAACTGGTAGTAAAACTGGCGGGAGGCTCTGCCCACCGACCCTGATGTCATCAAAACGCTTCTGTGCATGCGCAGAAGAGTGCGCGCACGGTCCCGCTGCAAACCAGTAGTAAAGGTAAGTAGAACCCACCCCTGGCGCAGAAGGTGTGTGCATGCATGTGATGCGCACATGCAAGTGAAGCGAGCGAGCGCATGTGGTGTGCGCGCTTCTGAACCGGTAAGGAAGGTAAGTAGATTTCACCCCTGGTTAAAAATATCAAAGTACACATAACTTATCAAGTGGTATTTGTCAAGGTTGAGCTGCCTCCTCTTTATAAATAAAAGGAACCCTTCTTCCTATCTTTCTTGACTATGGATTATCTTTCTATAAAATTTATAGACCTGATACTGCACTCTGTTTAGGTTAGTGTATCTATAAAACTATTCTACTGGGAATATTCTCTGACAAATCCTATTCCTTTAGCTTGAACTGGCTACAGAAACAGGTCTCCTCTCTCCTGTTAGGAGGCAGAGGAAAATAGCCAACCTGGCCACTTGTAACCGCAAGCATAAACTTCTACTTTTTGGTAGGACCTGACAGGGCCATCTGAAGCATTTTATAAATTAACCCATGCTAAGAGGCCTAAGAAGACCCAAAAGACCGGATTAGGACAGGTCATTATGGAGAAAATCTAAGTCAGGGGTGTCAAACTCACGGCCAGCAGGCCAGATGCGTCATGCACTGGCCATGCCCACCCCCATTTTAGCCAAGGGGGTAAAGTCACGATACGTCACCTGATGACAACGTGACGCTGTGTGTTTGACACCCCTGTTCTAAGTGGTGTCTAAGAATCAACACTGATATTCAATCAAACTAATTTAAATAATAATGCCATTTATCAGCATCTGGAAAATATGCTCTTACTCTCGTCCTCCGGAATGGCATCTCTTCAGAAATCCCACCTGAGGATATTCAAAATCATCATTCTATTTATGAAACAGGCGCAACCGCTATGCTATATGACAGATTTGTATTGCGCAGTGATGACTAATAAAGTTGATTTCAGATTCCAACGTCATAACTTTCATGTAAATGATGGTGTTGGAAGTAGTCGGGCTTCCCCGATGTGGCACCCCCTAGACATGTTGGGATTTGGACTGCTAGTATTTTAATTCTGGATAATACTCCACCCATTTTTAACTAAAAGCTTTTGTAAGAAAAAACAAAAAACAAGTGTTCTACCATCTGAGAGTAGGGCAATGTAGTGCAGAGACTTTGGGGTATCCTGTGCACAATCAAGAGGTCTCAAGTAAAGACATAGCTGGTTTAAAGAGTTGCATACTGATATTCTACCCCTACTCATTTGTTCTGTTCATACACACACATACACGTGTTAGTGCTGTTCATAGTTCGTACACTGAATCCCTATAACCATCGCCATAGGTGATGGCAAACCTATGGCACGTGTGCCACAGGTGGCACGTGGAGCCATATCTGTGGGCACACGAGCGTTTCCTTAGCTCAGCTCCAGCATGCATGCGTGCATGCGTGCGCCAGCCAGCTGATTTTCAGGCCTTCTGAGACCACTGGAAGTCGGGAAATGGGCCGTTTCCGGCCTCCAGAGGGCCTCCGGGTGGGTTGGGGGAGGCTGTTTTTGCCCTCCCCAGGCTCCAAGAAAGCCTCTGGAGCCTGGGGAGGCAAACAATGGGCCTACTGGGCCCACTGTGCCATCATGTGCCAAAAGCAGGGGGAATGCGGGGGGGTCACGCATGCATGCATGGGGGCAGGGCACATTGAATTATGGGTGTGGGCATGCACACGTGCAACCCCCCCCGCTCTCCACGTTTTTGGTACATGAGAGCAAAAAGGTTAGCCATCACTGCCCTATAAAATGGTCATCAATAAAGATGGAGTGTTAGTGGATGCCCATTGAAAGATGTTTTCAATCTTGACAATATTGAACTATAAGGGAACACAGAGCAGGGTAACTGGAGATGGTCTTGGTATTCTGGCAGGTACTTATAAGAGAGAAGACAGTTCTTATATTGTGTCATGCTCTTCTTGTCAGATTAAATGTGATTGAAGCTTCCCAGAAACTTGACACACCACAGCTAGGAAGGAATCATTATTGATATATCAGAACTGAAGTCATTTCCAACATTTTATTGCTTTTGACACTTATTGCTATTGCTCCTTAAAATGTTTTGGGCTTAATAACACTGCCTTTTCCTTCTGCTTTCTCTACTTTTCTGTTTTATGTTTTCCATAGTCCATGCCAAGAGACAGTTGCTTGTTGTCATTCTCTGAATTTCTTGTTATGGGGAACTCAAACTTTCATCTTCTCTCCCACACTTCTGGTTCTAGACCATTCCAAGTTTTAAACTTCAAAATCTGTACTTTGAATTGCACCCAGAAATCTTCCAGTAGCTATATTTTAACCAGATTTCATTTATGAATTAGGCTTAATGGCAGCCTTAGGAGAATAATCATAATTCATGAGAATACCAGATGGATGTAATCAGAGCCAAGGCTGACAAATGACACCATGGCTATGTTATTACTCCCTATCCATCCAGAAGGATTGCTGAGTTTTTAAGAACCTGATTTTTAAAAATAATCCTATTCAGGGACATCAAAACCCCCAGTCAATAATTCCTTACTTTTTTTTCTGGATTAAACTGCATTTTGTTTGCTTATTCATTTCAGTCTAGACAGGGCCAAACACGGAAGGATCATAGGTATTACCTCTTTATTTTTTTAAAAAAGTTTTTTAAAAAGTCCTTGTATAAATCTTAATTCCTGATAATTATAAATGCATCCAAACTGTTTCCATATACCAGTAAGGAAGCAATTTATCACTGCATTTTTCTGGTGATGTTTTCCAATCTGTCAGTCTATCTCATAACCCAAATATTCCCTGGAGGTCTTCCACCCAATTTCTAACTAGGACTGCCCCTTTTTTTAGCTTCAAAGCTCAGATAACGTTAGCCTGGTGCTAGGGTTGCTCCTATGCCTGAGAAATATGCCTGAGGTTATATAATGAGGATTGCCACAAACTGCTCATTCTTCAGAAAAGAGTGTTTCAAGTGAACCAGTAATTTAAGTAAATGGAATTAAGCATTTTTCCTCTCCTCAAATCTTCTGTTCAATCCTATACAGTGACATAACTGATGAAAATTATATTCTGTCATTATCATTCTACCAAAGGGTGTACTCATTACATAGATTTTTTTTTAATTTGCTAGCTATCCTGAAATAATTAAGAAACACCAGTTCCTTCAAAGGAAGTTCGTTTTCAATTATCCTTCTCATTCTATATGTTCAAAAAAAAAATTGAAAGAAGAAGGGCTGCATATAAACCTCCAGGCAGGAGGCCCAGACCAACTCTCCAATTTTCTTCTCTTCATTGAACACCAAACATGGGCTAAAACCTTCCAGATTATTCAAAGGGATAATTAATAACCTATTTGCCTAATCTGACTATAAAAAGGTAAAGGTTCCCCTCGCACATACGTGCTAGTCATTCCCAACTCTAGGGGATGGTGCTCATCTCCTTTTCAAAGCTGAAGAGCCAGCGCTGTCCGGAGACATCTCTGTGGTCTTGTGGCCAGCATGACTAAATGCCAAAGGCACACAGAATGCTGTTACCTTCCCACCAAAGGTGATCCCTATTTTTCTACTTGCATTTTTTTATGTGCTTTCGAACTGCTAGGTTGGCAGAAGCTGGGACAAGTAACGTGGCGCTAGGGATTTGAACCGCTGAACTACCAACCTTTCAATCGACAAACTCAGCGTCTTAGCCACTGAGCCACCGCATCCCCCTAAGCTGACTATACTTATTTCTAATTAAGTAAGTTGTCATCTCCCCTTAATTTTCCTATAATTTTTGTCTTCACAATAACTCCCTTTTATGTAGAGATTTGGTTTCATTGGTATAATAAAGGAATTCCTCATTAAAACCTCGTGTACAAAACTGCCCAATTATTCACTTACTTGATGCATTTCAGGACTGGCTCAAAATGTATTACACCTGAATTTCTGGAGACTGGACAAAAATCAAGTTCCCATTTTTTCTTCTTCTTAGAGTTGAACTGAAGGCAGAAACCCTGAGCAGAGTGCTTAAAAATTCCTCTGTTGGGTACTTCAGGAAATTCGACCTAATGAATGATAGTCTCTCATGTCCATAGGAACCTTTACAAGAAAGAGCCGGCCAATGAGTTTTTAAACTATTCTTTGTAACAGTTTGTAACACAAATGTTATATGACTAAACCAGGGGTGGGTTCTACTTACCTTTACTACCAGTTTGCAATGGGGCCACGCGCAAGCACAGAAGCTTCTGCGCATGCACAGAAGCGTTTTGATGATGTCAGGGTCAGTGGGTGGAGCCTCCCGCCAGTTTTACTATCAGTTCTATAGAACCGGTGCGAACCAGGGGCAACCCACCACTGGGCTAATGGGATAACCCTAAACTTAAGCCTTTAGAAAATGAGTTTTAAACTTAAAGGACGGACAAGCTTCTATACTTCAATAAATGTAGAATCTCCCCAATTCATACAATACCAAGGCAAGCAAAAGCAGAGGGAAAATGTTATCTCATAAAGTCATAAAAATCTCTTTCTCTGGGCATGGAGAACCCCAGGACCAAGTTATCATCTGAACAGTCTCAAAATGAACAGCAAAAATTGGAATTGCACTTGAGCTAATTTCCCCCTTAAATTGCCATCAGAAATAATATCCCTTCTTTATTTGATGAGCACAAGACATGTTTGTGAAACAGGGGCCCTCTGTAACTGTATAGAGCACAGTAGTTTTACACTGCCTTCTCTTTACTACTGTCAATATCAATTGAACCTCACACGACAGTGCTAATTTGTCTCACGCTGACCCCCACTCCGTAGCTTGTAAATATACCAAAGTGTTAAGATTTTGTTATGCAAAGTATTCCTCTATGAGTCATGAAAGGTCCCCTTGGATTTTATTTGCACATTTTGACATTCAATTGGCACATACATATACTATTTGAATTAACACACATTTGCAGGCCACAAGCTGTCTCATAAGATCCCAGCTTAAATGTTTTCTCTTTGTTAATAGCATTTACAATGTGCTAAAGTAACACTGGTTAGTGATAGTTCTTGAAGTTCAGAAATGAAAACTGAATTGGTTTTATTGAGGCACCCTCAAGGTGTGACTCTGTGGATTCAGCATCAATTTGATACCAAATGTTTGACATAAAAGAGTAAATAAGAGTAGCATGCCAAAATATGAAAACAGAATATTAGGTCTGAAAGGGTAACAAGCAGGGCATTAGGTAAAAGCTAAGAACTGTGATCATGAATGTGATTGAATTTAACAACAATAATTGATTAAATTAATTTCTATCAGTGGTGAAATCCAATTTTTTTTACTACCGGTTCTGTGGACGTGGCTTGGTGGGTGTGGCAAGGGAAGGATACTGCAAAATCTCCATTCCCATCCCACTCTGGGGCCAGACAGAGGTGGTATTTGCGGGTCCTCCAAACTACTCAAAATTTCCACTACTGGTTCTCTGAACTGCTCAAAATTTCCGCTACTGGTTCTCCAGAACCTGTTGGACTTCACCCCTGATTTCTAGCCATATGCTATATTTATTTCCCTCTTGTTAATTACCACCTGAATTCATTTTGCTTCTTTTATAACACTGCAGTCCAATCTGGTGAATAGATATAATGCAATCTACACCTCAGAAGTCACTTTATATTAGTTTAAACATCATACTTTTGTCTGACCGATTTCTAAATGAATGCATTCTTCTAACATACAAGATATCAGTCTATTACACTACATAAGAATCCCACCGATCTTTGCTTTCTCATCTCGAAAACAACAGTAAAATAGGTTAGGTGGGGAATAGGTGGTCCTTCTATTATTGAAAAACCACAGTTCTTAGCAGCAGGAGCCAACAAAGCCAATGTTAAAGGAAGCTGTGAACTAATTTGCTATAATGTCTGTAGGATCAGAGTCCTGATAGAGCTCTATTTTATGAAGCAAAGGTTTTTAAATAAGCATAGCAAGTTGGTGTGAAATCCTCAAATATGACTGACACTATTTCATTAGAGGTGGGCACCAACATTGCAACACTGTTTACAATTGGATTACTGTGCTCATCTCCCATTTTCTTATACACTGGCGTTCCCCACCATCACTGACAGAGCAAGTTACTGTTTATTTTATTTTTATTTTATTTTGAATTTTTATACCGCCCTTCTCCCAGGGGACTCAGGGCGGTGCACAGCCAAGTAAAAACACACAATACAACATTAAGAACAGTTTAAAACAAATATTTCAATTGGCCCAAGATTTAAAAAAGAACAACCCAATTTAAAATCGTTTAAAAGGATTCGCTTAGGCCAGCCCGGCTTGTTGGAAAAGGAAAGTTTTAAGGGCACGGCGGAAGGCACGGAGGTCTTGGATTCTCCTTATCTCTGGGGGCAGCTGATTCCAGAGGGTAGGAGCCCCCACAGAGAAGGCCCTCCCCCTGGGGGTCACCAGCCTGCATTGCTTGGCTGATGGCACCCCGAGGAGGCCCTCTCTGTGGGAGCACACGGGTCGATGGGAGGTTGTCGGTGGCAGAAGGCGGTCTCGAAGATAACTAGGTCCTATGCCATGGAGCGCTTTAAAGGTGGTGACCAACACCTTGAAGTGCACCCGGAAGACCACAGGGAGCCAGTGCAGCTCGCGCAGGAGCGGTGTTATGTGGGAGCGCCATGCAGCTCCCATAATTACCTGCGCGGATGCATTCTGGACCAGTTGGAGCCTCTGGGTGCTCCTCAAGGGGAGCCCCATGTAGAGAGCATTGCAGTAGTCCAGGCGAGAGGTGACGAGGGCATGAGTGACTGTGCACACGGAATCCCGATCAAGAAAGGGGCGCAACTGGCAAATCAGGTGAACCTGACAAAAGGTCAGGTTCATACACAGAGAGCAAACCCCACTGCCTTCTAGCATTGAAGATGATACCTGATCAGGTAATGAAATATCTGCAAGAAAACAATCTCAGAGAGCACCAAGGACTCCACAGTTCAACCCTGAATTTACATATATTCTCTTCTATTGTTAACACTGGCATAATGCACTGAAAAAAAATATTGAAGAACAGTCTCTGTCTCAGATCTATGTAGGGACCAGATTGGAATCTCAATCTACCAGGAAAAGTGGAGGAGAGGATGGGAAAGAACAATCAATTACTGACAACCAAGGTATGGTAGGGAAGCCAACCTTTCTCAACCCAACACATGAGCTATAACTCCCGTTATTCCATCAGACGTGGTGAATAGGGTGATGAAAATTGTAATCCAACCAACATAAATGTAGGACATTTGATGTGGGAAGAGTGTCCTAGAACAGGAGTCCCCAACACCCAGGTCACGTCCTCTTATTGGGCCAGAGCCCCTTCAGAACTGAATATGCAAAAAGCAGTTGAACGTGCACGCACGGCTCTATTTGCACAATTGGCGTGCATGTGTGTCCACTACTCACACAAATGGAGTTACACCAGTGGTGGTATTCACCCGGTTCTATCCGGTTTGAGTGAACTGGTAGCGGCGGTGCGGGAGGCTCCATCCACCCACCCCAACATCATCACGTCCCATTTATAGATATTTTTTGATGCTCTGCGCCTGCAGATGTGCGGAGGTGGCACGCATGCTCACATTTGCGAACAGGTAACAAAGGTAAGTGCATACCACCCCTGAGTTGCACTCACGCATGTGCGCCACCAGAAGCATCCCTTCCCCCTACCAGTCCACCAAGCTGGAAAGATTGGGGACCGCTATTCTAAAGTGATAGAGGGAATTTATGATACTTTAAGATAATTTTACCGTGACACTATGCATTTTTATTCCAAAATAAGTCCTATAATTTTCTGTGACAGTCTTTTCAAAGTACAATAAGTCTAAATTTGCAGGTTAGGTTTTAACTCCAAACATTTCTCTGAAAATCCCCTTGAATTCAGGAGGGGGGGGCATATCTTCTTGGATATGACTCCTAGAAGTTCTGATTGCGTGCAATAGAAAAGCAAAATATGAAGGCGATGAGTTTAATTGTGGTTCAATCCATAACACTGCTCCCTTTACCTGCAGATTAAATTGCTTTCCAAAAACCAAGAAACAGTGCCCTTTATAACCCTCTTTTACTTTTGAGGAAAAAGAAAAGGAACTTAATAGCAGATGTAATGATTTGCCCAAACATGCCGTGTAAAGGTATGCTTGGAACTATAAAGATGTTTCTTAATTGTGATGAATTGCATAAAAATACAGCTACATTGGTTCCTTCCTGTGTTTGTGGGGCTCCAGAGCCCTGCAGCTCATAACTCTGGAGAGAACAGGACAGGTTTGGTCAAAGGTAAAGACAAAAAGAAGGAGGAGGAGGAGGAGGAGGAGGAGGAGGAGGAGGAGGAGGAGGAGGAGAAGGAGAAGGAGAAGAAGAAGAAGAAGAAGAAGAAGAAGAAGAAGAAGAAGAAGAAGAAGAAGAAGAAGAAGAAGAAGAAGAAGAAGAAGAAGAAGAAGTTGTTTAAACAGTATTGCAGTGCAGCCAATGGGAACTTTGTCGAATATACACACCCACACCTGCCCACCCACAAAAGCAGGAAATCATAAAGTTATTTCCAGAAACTATTGCTGAAATTCTGGGTATGTTTGGCAGATGCCCAGCTGCAGCAGCCCAGTTACTGCTTAGCTGCTAATTTTGGCCTTTGCTTCCATCTCAGCAGTCTGAACAATTCAGGCTAACAGTAAATCCTATGTAAATCAAGCAAGGGCAGAGTGCTGCCTCTGTTTTTAGATTTCCAGTTTCTTCAGTGATGCAGACCTAAAAGAAAATGCACCAGATCAGGAAAACTCCTCATGTACAGTACTTTGAAATGTGAAAATAACTGAGGGCTAATACCTTCAAATATTTTAATGTCTGTAGTAATCCCTGCATATCTCCTTAGCTATCTTCCGTTCAGTCACTAATCACCTGACATTTAGTACAATATATTAACTTCTGGCATCATCCAGACCTTGAACTGCCTTCAAATTTCCTATCAAAGGGTTGTTGTAAATCACAGGTAAAGTGGTTACCAGCGACAGAGCTGGCAACATTTAACATGCCTTTTGCAATAGATGGAACTGAATCCAGACCATTTTTTCCCCCTCTCAAAATGTAGCCAGAGCTAACATTATCCTTACACATAAAACTAAGAGTCGCTTGAAATGATGCATTCACCTATTATTGATTTTGATTCCAATATATTTCTCCTTGCCACATACAAGTTCAAATAGCAAAAAAATCAATTTAGTGTGATTCACAAATTGGTATCACAAAACTCAATTGGTGCAAGTCTAGCATACAGGTAGTTGAGTCTAGTGTGTGGACATAGTTGCCATAGGGCCTTTAAACACTAGTTGTCATTTGTGCAAAATGGAGAAAAGGAAGGTTTGGTCTGAGGAAAGCTCAGAAAGAGTTCATTTTGAAGAACTTCAAAAGAATACAAGAGATTGCAGATACACTTTGGATACGGGTTTATCCTCTTTTACTATTATACAGTACAGTACTAAAACTCCCTTCTTATGAACCTGCAGTCCCTGTACAGTGTAGAGTCAGGATGACTGGGATGTTGCTGAAGAATTTACTGGCTGGATGCCCTTCCTGACACCTATGCAGAGTTCACAGCAGAGCTTTTTTCTTTGCGTCTAGGAGAGAAACATCTGATGCTATCTAGGATTGAACTCTCAACCTTCCAAGTGGGAGGCAATTGTCTTCACTACTAGACCACCATGCTGCTCATGAATACTATACAATATTTCAAATACTATACAGCACAGGTGTCAAACCCGATTGTGTTACGTCACGCGCGCTCACATTTGCGAACTGGTAGCGAAGGTAAGTGAATACCACCCCTGATAAGCATGGGATGTATGACTCCCTCCTATTTATATTGAATAAGGAGTCTCTGTATGGATCATGGCAAACTTCACTTAATTTGAAAGTAAACCAGACATGGGAGAAAACAGGCAATAAATATAGGCTCCATATCCAGATAAAAGTCCAAAAAGTCCGTAACTGGCAAACAACTACAAAATATAATAACAAAAGCAGACTCCTAACCCATCCTTAAAGGTAAAGGTTCCCCTCGCACATATGTGCTAGTTGTTCCTGGCTCTAGGGGATGGTGCTCATCTCCGTTTCAAAGCTGAAGAGCCAGTGCTGTCTGAAGACGTCTCCGTGGTCATTTGGCCAGCATGACTCAATGCTGAAGGCACACAGAACGCTGTTACCTTCCCACCAACGGTGGTCCCTATTTTTCTACTTGCATTTTTACGTGCTTTCAAACTGCTAGGTTGTCAGAAGCTGGGACAAGTAACAGGGGCTCACTCTGTTACGTAGCACTAGGGATTCGAACCGCTGAACTCCCAACCTTTCGATCGACAAGCCCTTCCTTACATCACACCGTTTATTTATATACTGCCTTTTCACTGAATGAATAGCTTACAGCAGCTATTTAAATACCTAGAGCAGTGATTGCTAACCTTTTTGCCGTCATGTGCCAAAAAGGGGGGAGCACAGGGGGGTCATGCTCGCATGTGACCACACCCATAATTCAATATGCTCCACCCACTTCCTGCCATGCGCATGCGACCCCCCCCCCCGCACTCTCCTTGGTTTTGGCACGTGGGGGGCCCAGTAGGCCTGGTTTTTGCCCTCCCCAGGCTCCAGAGGCTTTCTAGGAGCCTGGGGAGGGTGAAAACAGCTTTCCCCATCCCCCTGGAGGCCCTCCAGAGGTCAGAAATGGCCCGTTTCCTGACTTCCAATGGGCCTGGAAGGCCCAAAAGTCAGTTGGCCAGCACACGCATGCATGCTGGGGCTGAGCTAGGGCAACACTTGCATGCCCACAGATATGGCTCCACGTGCCACATGTGGCACGCGTGCCATAGGTTCGCCATCACAGACCTAGAGCCTTACATTAGATACCTAGAGCCGTGGTGGTTCAGTGGTTAGAATGCAGTATTGCAGGCTAATTCTGCTGACTGCCATTAGCCAGCAGTTTGGCAGTTCAATTATCACCAACTCAAGGTTGACTAAGCCTTCCATCCTTCTGCAGTCGGCCAATGAGGACCCAGATTGTTGAGGGCAAGATGCTGACTTTGTAAACCTCTTAGATAGGTCTGTAAAGCACTGTGAAGTGGAATACCAGTCTAAGTGCTGTTGCTATTGCTACCTAGGGTTGAGAAAGAGAGATTAGACCCAATCACCTAGTGGACTCTTGTTAGGTAGCCCAGACAAGAAGCAAGACAATGAGCTCTATCTTTACTTTAATGTTAATTAGCAGAATCTTGCAAGCCTGAAAAAACCTTCCCTCCCCCCCCCTCTCCTTTTACTCTCTGGAAAACCAGGAAGAATCCAATCTGAGAACACTTCCTCTATTTTCTCCTTTGGACTCAAATTTCATTTATCAGACCTTTGTCTAGGCAGCGTCTCTTCCTCCTGTCTCCCAAGGTCATTCCCGCACACCATTACATCTCCACAAGGATGGAGGATTTGATCCTGAGCCCCCGTGGTCCAACTTCAGCACTCTAACCACACACCACACTACACTTCCAGTCTCAATCTATCTCTGTCATCTCCGTATCGTGGCTCCATCCCCGGCAGTCTTCATCTGCTCAAAACATTACTGAGAAAGAGCGGCAGTGTCTGGGCTGCTGAAAGATTGACCAATCCTGATTTATAGATCCAGGAAAACAAGCGTCACTGATGGACATCAAACATTTTATCTTAATTTGCATTAAATGTCAGATATTTCATATTAACAGACTTTTGGAACTTGAGCGTGAATACAGTGCCTTTCTCTGACATTTGTTTTAGGGGAAGGGATTTAACATGACTTTGGCTCTTTTCTGCAGGATGCTCATGTGACAGTGCAAAAATGAAAGGCAAAGAACCCCCATCCTGGCATAGCAGACTAAGAGCTTCCCACCCTCATTTTAATGTTGACTCTATATCCTCTAGCGGGGAAATTGTATTTTAAAATAACAGCCATTCAACTAACTGGAAAGGTAGTTTTTGTTAGTCAAGCCAAATCAACAAAAATAAATACTGCTCGCCTTCTCTCTCTCTCTCTCTCTCTCACACACACACACACTCTCTCTCTCTCTCTCTCTCTCTCTCTCTCTCTCTCACACACACACACACACACACACACACTTTTAATCTTTTTCAATCCATGTTTTGTTGTTGTTGTTCTCCTCACTTTGATATTGGTAGCATTCAGATATATCTCCCCACTCCCAAGCTCATTTCTTTATGAAGGAACAAATGATGTTTGTTCAGGGTTTAGACAAACTGCACCCCATATATAATGGCCAACATTTCCTCTTCAGAAGATTGCCAGTGAATTGGGATATTCAGACAGGCCCTTCCGCATTAAAGCTCTTCCCCGGAGGCTAAGCTCAGTTTATCCAAAGCCTTGTATTGTATGTGCTTTGGTCAGCAGATAACCAAAGGCAGACAATAGTGTCTTTTCCTAAAACAATTGCCAGTATTAAGAATGTCATCAGAAATAATGGCCAAGAGAGGGACAATTCTGCTTGCATGTAAAAGCTTGCATAATGGAACCATTTGTAGCATGGTATGCGTGTTCATGGCTGTAGGTCTTTCTCTTTAAAAAAAAAAAAAAAGGAAGAAGAAAAAAGATCCACCAACACATAGTAGGAGCAGTCTCTCCGCTTCTTAGAAGATCTCATTCATGAAAGGTACCATTTACGGTCCATGCATACCAAGGACCCCAAGAATGGAAATATTAGGTAATAGTAAAATCCAGAGCTGGACTTCATAAATGCTAAACACTTTCTTATATTACCTTCTTTATAGAGGTTTGGGGATGCCGCAGCAACAGCCTTCCAGCTGTAGACCTCAAGCTGAATCATCATAAAAATGAATGGAAATACTAGCTACTCCAAAATTAATATCACTAATATTCTTCCGCTACTCAACTACCTAGTTTTCTCTCATTAGTTCCTTTTAATATTTTTCTCTATCCCGACTCATAAAAGTGCATGACAATATATAGAAGTGGGGTTCCCCCCCCCCAATGCTAGCAAGAAATTCAGTACACTTTGATCGATAAATCATCTACAGCTACTTTGGGACTTTTCTAAAGGGCTAGGGAAATGCAGTTGGTTATTGCATTATATTTTCAGTCACTTTCTTCCCTTGGACATAATGTTTTGTGACAGTAGCCAAGGGGCTCGCCTGCCACTTCAGTTAGCTTACCTTTTTATTTTAATGAATAGCTGCTTGTGTAGAAATTAGGGGGAGCCATCACTTTTCTCCTTAATTTCATCGAATTACATGCACTGTGATTTCAGTCAGGTCAGACCGCAGCATTGTTGCTTTTGGCATGCAAAGCAGTAAGTTGAAAAATCGTTTTCCATAATTTCAATGCGTAGCAAAGAGATTTATTTCCAATGCTTATACAGTATTTTTTTTCCAAATAAAACTATGGGTGGCTCACACTAAGATAACTGAAAATTTAAAAAGACAACTGTGCTTCTTCAAAACAGACAGCTGGGTCCAGAATCCTTACTCCCTATAGGGGAGTGAGTGGGGATAGGGGGAGTTTATTAATCCATCATGTATTTTACTTCTATGTACCCATCATTTTATATAAATACCACAAAAAATAGACTATATCTGAATTTCAGCATGTTAAAGTTAATGTTTAAGTACACTTAGAAAAAATCCTCTCATCTCCGAAAAGATGTGTAACAAAATATGTGTACAATACATCAACAACAATAACTAGATGCTGGTGGGAAGTGTTTTGATTTTGCCTTCTATTTGACATGTTACTCAAATGATTTAACCTTTAATCATTTCTCTTCCAAAGTATATTGAATATTAGCATAGAGTTTCTCTTATTGGGGCATTTGGACTCTTGGTTCCAAATCCAGCTCTGTCAATATTCATGCTTCATTGAAAGAGTCAATAAGGGATCAAGTGATATTGCAATGTGCTAAAGCTACATTCCTTATACATAAATATTTGAGGAGTAAAGATAATTGAAGTCCTCATGGTTAATTTTGAGGAGGCATACACAACCTCAGTATGGATGCATCATCCCCAAGAAGGCAGCATATTCCTATCGTGTTACCCTTGGATGTTGACTTCATTGAGTCCCATGGAATTATTTCCTAGAAAGTGGATTTAAAATTAATTGTTCCTCTGTTGGAAGAAATATCCTCTAGGTTCTGCTCCAAGTGGGGAAAAAGACACTGGAAACATGGAGACTGCTTGGAAAGATGGTTTAATGGTGTACAGGCTTGATCACATGGCTTGAGTTCCTGAACAGAAAAAAGGGCAGATACAGTAAATCCTCAGGTTTTTATGCTCTCTCTGGCTTTGCATTTCTTGGGGCCCCGAAAGAGTATCCTGATTGGTTATCAGACTCCCAGGGGGTGGGGGTCTTAGCTAGCCTTGCTGGCTGATGGTCACATGTGCTTCTCAGGTCACATGCTTCTCAGGTCACAAGTGGTGCATTTCGGTTGCTAGATGCGGCCCATTGTGTTAGTTTTTGTTGCTATTGTGTTGCAAATGTCTAAAGGATTGGGTTTCTGCCTCTGGCCCATTAACAAAGGGTGGGGGGCAGGAAGGTGGGAGCTGCTTTGTCTGTAAAATATGCTTCTCCATTTCTCATCCAGGGAAATATAATATTCTGCCTTTTTAATATTTCCCAAAATATTTCACTCTTCCAGGAAAGGGGTGGGTGCTAACTTCCTACACCTTGATCTAGGATCAACTTACCCAAAAGAAGCAGATAGTCCAGGTAAGACATGAGTACCTTGTCTTGTTTTAAGAGTCTGTGCCTCTTTCACTAAACATTTCTGTTCATATTTTACCTCCATCTCACTAAGGACCAATTTTGTCCATGGGTGTTGAATGGTGTGCTGCTGAATATGTCTCTTTTCTTCTGTAATCACAGCAATATAGCATGAAAACTGATTCTATTCTGCTCATCTCTGCTCTGTAATTATGTAAATAATTAGTGGATGAGATTCTGCAATACTTGAATTCCAGGTTAATTGAAATGAGGCACCTGCATGAATTGATAATAGATGGGGCCATGTAACAAAATCAGGACCTGTTAAATTACAAGATTTGATTTGTTTTTCTTAATGTTTTTTTTGTTATGAAGCCCATTTTATTATTTAACTATGCATCTATTGAACATATTTTTAAATAATAATCTGAATGCAACTAAAGAGGAAAGTCCTAATTTGCAACTATTTTGAAGTAGGAAAACAAATCTTCAGTGTGATCTTTTGATAGTGAGAAAATAACATATATTATTATAGTAGTATGGTTCTAGCATGTGATTCAAGCTATGCCACTTACACATTTGTTGAAGCAACATGGCACACGTAGGGGTCTGTCCAGTGGTGAAATCCAATTTTTTTTACTACCAGTTCTGTGGGCGTGGCTTGGTGGGCGTGGTAGGGGAAGGATACTGAAAAATCTCCATTCCCACCCCACTTCAGGGGAAGGATATTGCAAAATCTCCATTCCCACCCCACTCTGGGGCCAGCCAGAGGTGGTATTTGCCAGTTCTCTGAACTACTCAAAATTTCCACTACTGGTTCTCCAGAACCTGTCAGAACCTGCTGAATTTCACCCCTGGGCCTGCCTCATGTTATATAAAGCAAAATTTAACAGCAATCCATTAGGTGACATACTAAGTCTCACCTCTGCTGTTATGCCAAATAGAAATTTGATAGCCAATCCTTTGATGGACTGAAGATGAAAATGGGGAACTGTCTGATATGATGAATATTCTCCTGCTGAGATTTTCCACGACTGGAAAAATAAAACATGGCAGCCTAATCCAACTTCCTATATTCAGTTTGAAATTAGAATAATCAGATGCGAGAAAGGCTAAGCTCCAGGTCTGAAATACGTTTTAAGGAAGACAATCTGTAGATGCTGTAGGTCTGACTACTAAATATGAAGAAAATTGCTAACAACTGGGGGTTTTTTTGCCCTGTAGGAAGTTAGCACACATCCCTCTCCTAGGAAAATGAGATATTTTAGGAAATATTAAAAGGGCAGAATATTTCCCCTAAAAGGGAGGCAGAAAGTCAGCCCCCCTCTACCTTTGTCAATGGGCCATTAAGGCCTGGGCCAGTCTATTCTACATAACAAAGATCTACTTTCTTCAGGCAGAGCCATAGTAGGAATTGCCCAAAGCCCTTTCATTACACCATCACCCAGCAAGAGTCAACCAAGCCTGGGACTCAAAAGACAACCTACAGAGGTTGTCTGTAGAGGTCCCATGGCCCCATGGGAGTTTGACAACCAATCAGAACACAAGCTCAAATTCAATGCCCAACAGAGGGCATAAAACCCAGGCACTCTCAGCATCTCTGCCCTTTTTTTTGCCCAGAATCTCAAGCCATGTGATCCTGTTCATCAATAAACCTTCTTTCCAAGCAACTTCCATGAATCCAGTGTCTTTTCCTCCACTTGGACGTGAACCCAGATGGACAGTTCTTCCAACAGCCTCAATAATTTAAAGAATGTGTCTTTTTTTTTCTTTTGCAAATGATCAATTTATGCAATTGACGGCATACATATTGGATCTTAAATGTTGAAGTGGAAGCTCCAGCTAACATGGGCCCTCTATGCATTTAAATATAAATACTTGCTTTTCATTACAAATGTCAACCCTAAAGAGATAGGTTCAATTACTTTTCCACTGCGCTCTTGAAAACCAGAAGATCCTCAGTGGAATAATAAAGGATTAAAAGATTCCAGTGGCTGGTTCCTGAAAATGAAATATCCAGAGCAAGTCTTATTTTAAAACAGATGTAATATTGTAAAATTAGTAAATAGCTTTCTCCCAGAGCTAATAAAATCTTAGCAGTTTACTTAGATTCATTCATAATATAAAATATATGTGTCGTTTCACACACATACCAAGTTCGGTGTAGGGTAATTTTATTACCTGTAGTATTTTAAAAGGAAGCCGGGCTCGTGTCATATTCTTAATAAAAGGAGAATAAACACACTTCAGATGCGAGATTATTATTTTTTTGCATGATGATATCCAAAGTCCCTTGCCTAGTTGTCTATCAATATATCTTGCAATCAAGTGTTACAACTACCCAAATTGGGATACCTTAATCTAGATGTCCAATAGATAGATGTTACATTACTAGCACCTAATAGTTCAGATTGCTATAGCCCAGATATATTTGCATATATACATAACACCCTCAGAAAAAAAAATGTGATGAAAGTGCACTAAAAGGGTTTCTTTGAGCTAAAGTAAGCTCCCATTGTGCAATGAAGATACCTTTACAAAATTAAGATATCATTTCTTTTGAAGGAAATGTAGAATTATATAAAACACAATATAAAGATGTACTGTTATTGGAATGATTTAGGAGGATGAATGGCATAATATAAATTAACTCAAATCTTAGACTATTTTGTATGAAATGAGGGAAGAAACAGCCATAGTTAAATATATGATTAATGAGGATAATAGTACATGGATCTATATGAATAGTGAAGATGCACAAAAGACTTGTAACCAACCGACACACTGTTTGTATTTGCATTGAAGAAGGTTTTATATTTGTTTTTTATATTTGTTTAAAAATAATTTTTTGTCAAAAAAAAAAGATGAGATATATTTTATTTATTTGTATCCTGCTTTTACTATTTTTACAAAGACCTCAAGGCAGCGAATAATATCCAACAAAACTCCCTCCTCCTATATTCCCCACCACAACAACCCTGTGAGGTGGATTGGGCTGAGAGAGAGTGACTGGCCCAAGATCACTCAGCTGGCTTTCATGGCTGAGGTAGGACTACAACTCATGGTCATTATTTGCATGATTTGCTTAAGATTTGCATAAACACTGAAAATATTCAGTTCCAGTCGATGATAGTTCTGTCACGGTGTATCTGTCTACTTAGAAGGTTAATTTTGGTTAAACCATTCATATAATGAAAGGAAAAGGGGGAAGGAAGTTATTTTCAGAAGCTGACTTGGCTTGTCAAAAGTATTCATGAAAATGTTCGTTAAAGCTAGGAGATGAATTGAACTTACATACATAGTTAATGTTTCTGGCATTATATTGTCACTTCCAACTCTGTTACTCTGTTAAGCATGTACATTTGAAAAGAAATGAGCATTGCAACTCCCGTGATTGTGTTCGTTGAGAAGAAATTCAATTGTTGTAACCCTGAAGTAGCTACTCATTGTTGAGACTGCAATCCAATTAGTTTGTTTAGCAGCTTCCTTCCCTCATACCATCTCAGGCCAGATGTAATCAATAGAAACAATAACAGAAGATGAATCATGGGAAATCAAAACAGATGACATCAAATCAGGGTTCTCTCAGAACCAAAACTAACTTTGACACCAGCCTGTCCTTCAGCCAGAGGGCATTCTATGATAGACATACCTTTGCTGGGAAGGTCCTTTTTTCCTCTCCCTGAGGCAAACTGCCTCCAATTTTCACAGAGAAAAGATTCCTGGATAAATCTTAATTACAGGAAGTCCTTGTTTAGTGACCACAGTTGGGAATGGCAACATGGTTGTTAAATGAAGGAGTTGCTAAGTAAAACCATGACTGTGCTTATGATCTTTTTTGCTTACCGTGCTTACTTGCTTGTTTTACAGACCTACAGGGTCATAAATGAAAGGATTGGTCACAAAATTACCTTTTTCATCGCCGTCATAACTGTGAATGATTGCTAAACAAGATAAGGGCTTGATTGTTGAATTAAGATAGTAAAACCTAGCTTTCTCTCAACACAGAGGATGAAATTCACATTTCTGGTCATGTATTTATTCCGCTCTTCACTGAAGACAGTCAGAGATGGGTTTCAGCAGGTTCTGACAATTCTGGAGAACCGATAGTGGAAATTTTGAGTAGTTCAGAAAACCGGTAGTAAAAATTCTGACTGGCCCTGCCCCCATCTATTCTCTGCCTCCCAAGTCCCAGCTGATTGGGAGGAAACGGGGATTTTGCAGTAACCTTCCCCTGGATTGGGGAGGGAATGGAGATTTTATAGTATCCTTCCCCTGCCACACCCACCAAGCCATGCCCACCAAGCCATGCCACACCCACCAAGCCATGCCCACAGAACCAGTAGAAAAAAAAATTGAAACCCACCATTGAAGACAGTGCATCCAATAGTCTGTGTTTAGTAGGCAGGATTTTGATTGTGTGCAAAAGTCAAAATTCTTGGTAACTTCCTGGACAAATCCTAGCAGTTTCAAAATTTACTTACTTACTTATTCATATCCCACCTTTATTTATTTCCAATTTCCAATTTATTTCCAATTTATATACCGCCCTTCTCCCTGAGGACTCAGGGCGGTGAACAGCCAGAATTAAAAAACATACAATAGAAATATTAAAACAATTAAAATATATATAAATTTGGCTCCAATTTTAAAAAATAACAAACCAATTTAAAACATCTAAAATTACTTCTTAAGCCAGCCCGGCTTGTTGGAAAAAGTGGGTTTTAAGGGCACGGTGGAAGGCACTGAGGTCTTGAGTTCTCCTTATCTCTGGGGGCAGCTGATTCCAGAGGGTAGGTGCCCCCACAGAGAAGGCTCTCCCCCTGGGGGTCACCAGCCTACATTGTTTGGCTGATGGCACCCTGAGGAGGCCCTCTCTGTGGGAGCGCACGGGTCGGTGGGAGGTCATTTGTGGCAGTAGGCGATAACTAGGCCCTATGCCATGGAGCACTTTAAAAGTGATGAGCAATACCTTGAAGCGCACCCGGAAGACCACCGGGAGCCAGTGCAGCTCGCGCAGGAGCAGTGTTACATGGGAGCGCCATGTTGCTCCCGTCACGCGGCCACATTCTGGACCAGTTGGAGCCTCCGGGTGCTCCTCAAGGGGAGCCCCATGTAGAGAGCATTGCAGTAGTCAAGGCAAGAGGTGACAAGGGCGTGAGTGACTGTGCACAGGGAATCCCGATCAAGAAAGGGCCGCAACTGGCGAATCAGGAGAACCTGACAGAAGGTCCCCCTGGTCACAGCCGTCAGATGATCCTCCAAGGACAGCTGCATATCCAGGAGGACTCCCAGATTGTGAGCCCTTTCTGTGGGGGCCAAAGACTTGCCCCCAATAGTCAGTGATGGAGTCAACTGACTATATCGGGATGCCGGGAGCCACAGCCACTCAGTCTTGGAAGGGTTGAGTTTGAGCTTGTTCTTCCCCATCCAGATCCGCACAGCCTCCAGGCACTGGGACATCACTTCAAGGGCATCGTTGGGGTGGTCTGGGGTGGAGATGTACATCTGGGTGTCATCAGCGTACTGATGGTATCTCACCCCAAAACCAGGGGTGAAGCCCAGCGGCTTCACATAAATGTTGAACAAAAGGGGCGAGAGGACCAATCCCTGTGGCACTCCACAGATAAGAGGCCTCGAGGTCGACCTCTGCCCCCCTGCCAACACAGACTGTGACCGGTCGGAGAGGAAGGAGGAGAACCACCGCAACACGGTGCCTCCCACCCCCAACTCTTCCAACCGGTGCAGCATGATATCATGGTCGATGGTATCAAAAGCCACTGAGAGATCTAATAGGACCAGAACAGAGGAGCACCCCCTGTCCCGAGCCCTCCAGAAATCATCAACCAACGCGACCAATGCCGTTTCCATGCTGTGCCCAGATCTGAAACCCGACTGGAATGGATCTAGATAAGATGTTTCCTCCAGGAATTGTGGAAACTGTTGCACGACCACACTCTCCACAACCTTCGCCATAAAGCAAAGGTTGGAGGCAGGACGATAGTTAGCCAATATTGCCGGATCCAGGGACAGCTTCTTGAGGAGAGGCCTCACCACCGCCTCTTTCAAGGCAGTGGGGAAGTGACCCTCACTCAACGAAGCGTTGATAACACCCTGGAGCCAGCCATGTGTAACCTCCCGGAAAGCCAGTACCAACCAGGAGGGACACAGGTCCAGTAAACATGTGGCCGCACTAAGTCTCCCCAAAATCCTGTCCACATCATCGGGAGTCACAGAGTCAAACTCTTCCCAGATAACATTCTCAAGACTGTTCCTCGTCACCCTGCCTTGATCTACCCAGTCGGAGTCCAAATCCCCCCGGATCTGAGTGATTTTGTCGTACAGGTATTGTCCAAAATCCTCCGCCCTGCCTTTATTGTTTTTACATATAATTTAAGGAAGCAAAGCAATGGTGAAATCCAAATTATTTTACTACCGGTTCTATGGGCATGGGTTGTTGGGCATGGTATGGCTTGGTGGGCGTGGCTTGGTGGGCATGACAGTGGAAGGATACTGCAAAATCTCCATTCCCGCCCCACTCTAGGGCCAGCCAGATGTAGTATTTGCCGGTTCTCCGAACTACTCAAAATTTCTGCTACCGGTTCTCCGAACTGGTCAATATTTCCACCAGTTCTCCAGAACCTGTCAGAACCTGCTGGATTTCACCCCTGTGGCAAAGAAGTAATACTCCTTCCTCTTTCTATTTTCTCAACAACAACCCTGTAAGGTGGCTTGGCCTGAAAGAGAGTAAGTGGTCCTCCCAGTTGGCTTTCATGCAATCCTCAAGCCTTTCCTGGCCAACAAAGGATTGCCCATCTTTGACATACAAGAAGAGAAGATCCAGAAAGGTCAGTACAAAATCAATGACAGGTGGAAGCGTTACTTTTACCAATCAAGGGATACATTATAGGACCAATGGGGCACAAAATAACATACACCAGGAATCTCATCGGCTACTCTCAAGATTAAATGCCTAACACAAAAGACACTTTTGAAAAGATCCCAAGTAACCATTTTCATGCCTCCAACTGTGGCAATGACAAAATCCACCATGATTTCAGGAAGCAAGGTGAGAAAAAGAGAAGGAGAGAGACAGAAAGAGAGATAGGGAGACGGGGAGAGAGAGGGAGGGAGGGAGGGAGGGAGGGAGAGAGAGAGAGAGAGAGATTCTGTTTTAGCTTCCTGAGAGACCCATAGCTGCGCTTCACTCAAACCTGACCTACTTTAAAGAAATCAGGTCATCTCTGAGCTCTTCATTACCACCAGACTAAACAGTGCAAAAGCTAGCAGGCTTCCTTTCTGTCTTTTCAGTGCCCTGCTAATTCTCATTACAACATTATTATGTATTCCCTAATATGTATTGACTTAGTCATTTAGCCACATCAAAGCTGGTAAACAGTATCAGGAGAAGGAAGCCAAGTAAACATTATTGCTGACTCTTAAAAAAAAGAAAAAGAAAAAGAAAATAGTGGGAGAAGGAAGAAGAGGAGAAATTGCAAAGTAAACAAAGCCTGCCTCTAGAATTTCCTCCAGGGAAAGAAGAAACAAAGAGAGGCACAACTGCCTATCAACATTAGCCATGAGTGATGGCGTTCACCTCTTGAACACCGGCAGAATCTAAAACGCTACTAGCAATTTCAACAATTGTTGCTCAGACTTGAGAACAAGGCAGGATAGGTTGGTGGGGGAGGGGGGGGAGAGAACTGCCAGCTAGGAAGTGTTTTATTGCATTCCTTTTTTCCTAAAGACCATTTTGCTGGAAAAACTGGGACTATGTGTCTTACCATGTTTCTCCACTAGTGACTTATAGCATCTTCCTGAAGCATCCTAGAAGTAATATAAAACCTGTCCGGGAAATGGATACAGCCTCACAATAATGGTTGTGTGATTCCAGAAGCCATTCTAACAGCCATCCTGTCTTAGAATATACTGAAAATGCTTGCGCTAATATTTATATATTGCCTTACTGAGAAAGATTTGCTATGTGTGACTTCTATGCAGATAATGAGCATAGTTGACATAGTCAAAGCGACTTCCTTAAGATGTTAGCGATTCCAAATATGGCTTTAATTTGGCTTTAATAGGCTTGTTGTTTTATTGATATCTGTAATTTGCTTTTGTATGTGTGTTTCATTATGTGAGCCGCCCTGAATCATGAATGGGAGAGCAGCAGCAGCTATATAAATTGAATTCATTGATTTATTTATGGTCTAAATTTTCTCTATTATAACAAGAGAAATTCCATTCTAACCTCCACAAGAAGATGGAGTTTCTGTACCTCTAACAATGATCTGTGGAAAAAGTTATATCAACACTCACACCAGTGGTGAAATCTAAAATTTGTTACTACCAGTTCTGTGGGTGTGGCTTGGTGGGGAGGGTAATGTGACTGGGTGGGCGTGGCCAATTTTTTTTTTTTTTACTTTTAAAACCATTTTTTCTACAACCTCTTCAGTGAAGAGGTTGTAAAAGAAATGCCCTCAAAAGGCTCTGACGATCCCAGCTGAGTTGCCTGACCGGCAGAGACTTTTTGTTAAAAAATGCCTCTGACGATCAGGCAACTCAGCTGGGATCATCAGAGGCATTTAAAAGAAAAAAAAGGGTTTTTTTCTTTTAAAAACCTTTGATGATCCCAGCTGAGCCACTCAATCATTAGAGGCTTTTTTTTATTTTTAAAAGCTTTTTTTGCCCAAAGAGGTTGTAGAAAAAATGCTTTTAAAAATAAAAAAAAAAGCCTCTGATGATTGTGCGGCTCAGCTAGGCATGGGGGGTGGGGCAGGGATTTTTGCTACCAGTTCTCCGAACCACCCACCTCCATTGCTACCGGATTGGGCAATCCGGTCTGAACCGGGAGCATTTTACCCCTGACTCACACTGATCATACGTAAACTAGTTGCATCTGCAAAATCTCAATGTCTGTACCATTTTCTATTTAGTCACCAGCCCTCCCATATTAAAGGTGAAGACCTAAAAGAATTACTACTATGTCTTCTTCTGTCTCCTGAATGTATACATATGTTCCAATTTTACTTCCCATATATGATTAGGTCAAATACCTACATGGGACTATTTGCGTGCCATCTGCACTTAAGTATGGTTGTAAAATATATTAATTGTCTACAATACACTGAAAAAAGCTTCTCCATCTTTGTCTTTGCCACCATTTGGGGCAGTAGTGAAATCCAATTTTTTTTTACTACCGGTTCTGTGGGCGTGGCTTGGTGGGCGTGGTGTGGCTTGGTGGGCATGGCAGGGGAAGGATACTGCAAAATCTTCATTCCCTCCCACTCCTGGGGGAAGGATATTGCATATTCTCCATTCCCATCACACTCTGGGGCCAGCCAGAGGTGGTATTTGCCAGTTCGCCAAACTACTCAAAATTTCCACTACCGGTTCTCTGAACTGCTCGAAATTTCCGCTACAGGTTCTCCAGAACCTGTCAGAACCTGCTGGATTTCACCCGATATGGGGACATATCATCTAATTTCAAAACACACATGTCCCTGATATTATGAGGGCTGCCTAAATATCATTTGCAGAAGGCGACTGTAGTTCTGAAATAGTAGCAACTATCATGCATCATTTGAACATTTAAGAACTCCGAAAGATCTACCCATTGGGGTGATAAAGTCTTGACTCCACTCTATAATTTGTTATCATTATTTCCACCCTGCATTGTATTGAAACAATGAGTGAAGACCAACACAGTTGTTACTGAATAAGAAACATCAGAAACATGAAGCTCTATATTCAAATGTTTGGGAAGTATCACAGGTTTTTATTTCAAATTTGTACATCTTAAAAACGGCAGCATCTTAGAGATTTCTACTGGTGCAGGCATGCCGGTGGAAGACATGGGCGCAAATGTGCCTATCCCTTTGTGTGCATGGATTATCTGTTTCTACCAATTTAATTGTTATAACTACACGATTCAGCTGTATGATTGACTATACATGGATCTCAAAAGCAAAGATCTCTGCTTTGGCTGCAGAAAATAATTTGATATGATGCGATCTTCCACTTCTTACAACTTTCTCCAGGACCTGCCTTGATATCTATTATGAAAGGGCGAATGTACAAGTAATTTTCAACTTACAACAGTTCATTTAGTGACCATTCAAGTTGCAATGGCACTGAAAAAAAGTGGATTAATGACCGTTTTTCACACTTACGACCTTTGAGACCTCACCATGATCATGCGATCAAAATTCAGATGCTTGGCAACTGACTCACATTTATGACCATTGCTGTGTCCCAAGGTCATGAAGATCATCTTTGACAACCTTTTGAGAAGTAAAATCAACGGGGAAGCCAGATTTGCTTAACAACCGTGTTACTGACTTATCAATTGCGGTGATTCACTTAACAACTGTGGCAAGAAAGGTTGCAAAATAGGGCAAAACTCACAACAAATGTCTCACTAAACAACATAAATTTTGGGCTCAATTGTGGTCATCAGTCGAGGGCTACCTGTATTATTACTTCATGTAGGCTGAAGTCTGAGATGTGGATTTAAGGCAGTGGTGAAATCTAAAATTTGTTACTACCGGTTCTGTGGGCGTGGCTTGGTGGGGGGGGGTAGTGTGACTGGGTGGGCATGGCCAATTTTTTTTTTTTTTACTTTTAAAACAATTTTTTCTACAACCTCTTTGGCGAAGACGTTGTAAAAAAATGCTTTCAAAAGGCTTTGACGATCCCAGCTGAGTTGCCTGATCGGCAGAGACTTTTTTTTCTTTTAAATGCCTCTGCCGATCAAGCAACCGCATGATCATTAGAAGCTTTTTTTTTTTTACTTTTAAAAGCATTTTTTCGGCTGAAGAGGTTGTAGAAAAAATGCTTTTAAAAGTAAAAAAAAAAGCCTCTGATTGTGTGGCTCAGCTGGGCAATGGGGGGGATTTTTGCTACCGGTTCTCCAAACCACCCACCGCCATCGCTACCGGATCAGGCGATCCAGTCCAAACTGCATCTCACCGCTGATTTAAGTTATCCAAATTCCTAAAGAAAATATATAGGGACTACTTTTGTTCAAAATAGCAATACCAAGGAAATCTGCCTATAGAATTCTGTTAGAGCAGAATTACAAGGTCTGAAAAAACAGTACAAGTTTTGACCTTGACTTATGAGCAGTCACTTAGTGAACAATGGGTTCACTTAACAACCACCATTAAAAGGTTGTAAAATTGGATCAGTCACACAGGCCATTGTGGTCGTAAGTTGAGGACTGCCTGCAAGTCCCTCAAAACATGGTTGCGTCAACATGTTTGAAATGTCAAAGAAATTGTGAATTAATGAAGTCGCTGCATTACCCGATGAAGTCATGACTCTGAATTTCCTCTCCTAATCTTTTAATAATAAAATTGATTTTTTTTAAATTGCAGAACGTTTTTAATATTATTTATTTTATAGCTGTTTGTCCAGTATGTCGCTCAGAGTCACATTTTATAAGATAGGTGGCTATATAAATACAACGAAACAAATAAAATGAGATGGCAGTATCAAATGGACTTTGCTAGCTCTGTCTTTCTCTCCTCAAACATCCATACTGAAATGAAATGAAGAACCCTTTTAAAAAGAGCCAATCAAGTTTAAAAAAAAAGATGGAAGAGAGAATTTGTGTTTTTAAAATAATTCTGCATTGTACATGCTCAAGGTTGTTGCCAGGGTGGTAGAAGGAAATTGGGAAGGAAAGGTGGCCTTTTGGGAATAATCTCTCCAATCTCCATGGAGAGTCTAGTTCTGTGTTTCTCAACCTTGGCAACTTTAAGATATGTGGACTTCAACTCCCAGAATTGCTCAACATACCATAACATAACATAACATAAATTTATATAATATAAAGAAGGAAAAAGATCTTGGACTTGACTTAGAACATATGCTATTTCTTTATTTAAAAAGGCACAAAATAAAACACCCAAGGTCTTTACATGAATGCAACAAACATTTGAACATTGTTACTTGTAATTTGTTTCACAGCTCAGTTGTCAAGCGAAACACAATTTCACTCAAACTCTGAGCATTGCTACCTTGTGTTACACTGAAATCAGTCAGGCTTGTTTCTGTGAAAGCCTGCTTACTACTAGTCCACTTCAGTGGTGGGTTTCAAATTTTTTTACTACTGGTTCTGTGGGCGTGGCTTGGTGGACGTGATATGGCTTGGTGGGCGTGGCAGGGGAAGGATACTGTAAAATCTCCATTCCCTCCCCAATCCAGGGGAAGGTTACTGCAAAATCCCCATTTCCTCTTGATCAGCTGGGACTTGACAGGCAGAGAATAGATGGGGGCGGGGCCAGTCAGAATTTTTACTACCAGTTCTCCGAACTACTCAAAATTTCTACTACCGGTTCTCCGAACTACTCAAAATTTCTGCTACCAGTTCTCCAGAACTGGTCAGAACCTGCTGAAACCCACCACTGGTCCACATATCTTAAAGCTGCCAAGGTTGAGAAACACTGGTCCAGTTGCTCCTGCTCTGTTTTATTCCTTCCATTTTTTGCACCTCTGGTTCTCTCTTCTGTTTTGGCATTTTACACTTATTCATACTCGCTTCCTTCCCTCTAATCATGTTCTCACTCAAATAAACTCTGTCAGCTAGAGGAAAGTTTGCAATGAAAGCAAATATATTTTTACAGGGTTTTTTTTTAAATGTTAAAAGCTATAGAACCCAAGTAACCCAGATGGTATTGTGTTAGGGGGTGTGTGCACTGAGGGAGCTCAACCAATCTCATTGTACATATGTTGTGCACTGACAATAAAGATTTGAAATTGAAATGGTAAATACATCCATTTTATATTGACCCATTCGAACCAAGTCCTCGGTGCATTCCGTTTTACAAGTAGCTGTATACTCAAAACATCTTTTTAACAAATATGGAAATTAAAGCCAAGCAGTTTGCTTATCTAAAAGGCTAGTAGTAAGCAGGCTTTCACAGAAGCAAGCCTGACTGATTTCAGCGTAACACACGGTAGCAATGCTCAGAGTTTGAGTGAAATTGTGTTTTGCTTGACAACTGAGCTGTGAAACAAATCACAAGTATCAATATTCAAATTTTAGTTGCATTCATGTAAAGACCTTGGATGTTTTATTTTGTGCCTTTTTAAATAAAGAAATAACATATATTCTAAGTCAAGTCCAAGATCTTTTTCCTTCTTTATATCATATATATATTGTAGGCCTTATGTGTATTTCTCTTTAGTCAGGTTCTTCCTACGTAAACCAAGATTTTTATGCAGCCCTAGTTCAGTGAAATCACAATCCACTAGTTTCTAGGCTTTTTTTCTGGCAGCCAGCAAGCACTCTGTTGCCCATTGGGAGACTAAGAAAAAAAAAGCCTAGAAATTAGTGGATTGTGATTTCACTGAACTAGGACTGCATAAAAATCTTGGTTTGCGTAGGAAGAACCTGGCTAAAGATACATACATACATACATACATACATATGCAAAAAACGCCCGCGAAAACTTGAGAAGACAGATACACACACACACACACACACACACATATTTGTGTGTGTGTGTGTGTGTGTGTGTGTGTGTGTGTGTGTGTATTTTTCTTCAACTGGGTATTTTCCTATGTAAACCAAGTTTCTCAACTTGCAGCCATAGCTCAGTGAAATCACATCCACTATCCTAGGCTTTTTCAGACAGCAAGCAAGCATTTTGCTGCCTATTGGGAGACTAATATAGATCTATTTCGGACTGATTGGTCGTCATCAGTTAGCCGCACCTATATATACACACAAAAACCTACGACAAGAGAAGAAAGCATGTATGTATAATATTTGTGCATGTGTGGGTATATATACATTTAGTTTGAAGCATATCTAACCAGAAGGTTTGGAAGAAAAGAACCACTTAAAGCAAGGGATGGGAGAGAGACAGAGAGAGCAAGAGCAAAACTGTTCCACTTCATCTCGCAGTGCTGCAATACATCACTCCAATTAAATCCCGTCCAATAAGCAATAGGAGGACGTGTTAAGTAAAATTCATGAGCTCTGAATGCGTGTGAATGAGTCTGCCAATCAGAATCAATGCCACCCATTCATCTGTTCTAACTCCATGGTGATGACAAGGAGCTTGAAACCCGGCTTTGTTGTCATCAGCTGTGCCGGAGTTGGTTGGATCAAATGTGTGGGGACATTTAAATCTTCAGCACAGAAGCAACACACAGGATATCTTATTCACCGCTCAAAGAAAAATTGAGGGAAGAGAGGTGCCTTAGTCAGCCTTTACATACATAATGTAGGATGGATTCCCTGTGTGAAGGCCACCATTATTTTTCCTAGGGTTTTTTTGTTTGTTTTGAGTCCGGCTTGTTTGCATATATGAGAATGACAGAAACAGAGGCACTGTGCTTTTTATATATCTCTATCCTTTTCTCAGAGGTTCTGTTCCAAAGCAAATTTCCTGGGTGCATTATTGACACAATTGCTGCTAGGATAGTTTCACTGGGATTCCCCCCCCCTCTCTCTCTCTCCCTCCCTCCCTCCCTCCCTCCCTCTCACTCTCTCCCTCTCACTCTTTTCTTCTCCCCCTCTGTCCTGCCTCCTTTACAGAGCTCTTCTGCCAGATGTCAAAGTCTGACTTGTTATGAAGGCCACTGCATTTGTGCTACTTGACCTGCATCCTTGGCTTAGTGGAAATGTTATTTTTTTTTAAAGTATCTATTTCTTCATCATTTTACAAAATTGCCCATGTCTCTCTAAACACTGCCGCTATTGTTCTTTTGATCAAAGGTATTGTCCCACAATTGCAAAGAAGCAACATTGATGATGTAATTATGAGAAATTTGCTTGCGTAGCTCCTACATGGTCTTAGCAAATATTACTGGGGTGCCAGCTGCAACAGAAGAAAGGCCAACAGCATTAAATCAAATCAGTATAAAGAATGATGGAAATCCTAATGATCTTTTGAGTTACTTAAGTGCTTGTGCTTTGGTGACCACCTCTGCAACCAATATGAAAGCCCACAAGAACCACATTGTCATGTTTAGCGGTGAAAACAAAATGATGAAATGATTAGAAGATTAGAAGATGAAACTGTAGCAGTGGTGGGTTTCTACCAGTTTGCCCCGGTTCAGGCGAACCGGTAGCAGCAGCAGTGGGAGGCTCTGCCCACCCGCCCAGACGTCATCAAAAACACTCTGCACATGAGTGAACCAGTAGCAAAGGTAAGTGAAACCCACCACTGAACTGTAGTGAGGAAATGCTAGAAACCGTATTTTAAGGATAGTATGATAATGCGAATACTTCCCCATGGGATCACCTGTCCTCTGGAATGATGTCCATTCCCCCCAATGTTTGATTGTCCCTGACCATATTGGCATTTCATTAGTGGCATTAAAAACCTGTTTTTCCCCTAAGCACTCGGGCCAGGATGTTATATATACCCCTCTTGAGAGACGGTAAAATATAGTTTGAAGGCCAGATTATAAGTCTGTTTTTAATCTTATTATTATTACAGAAATCCTTGGGTTAAGTGGGTTAAGAACATCTGACTTATTTTTTTTTAATTTGTCAAACATATATAAGATAACAGTTAAAAGTATAAACATGATTATGAATACATGAAATGGATATGAATAAAAAGAGACATTAAGACAGGGACAGTAGGCATGTTGGTGCTCTTATGCACATCCCTTACAGACTTCTTAGGAATGGGTGAGGTCAACAGAAGACAGTCTAAGGTTAAAGTTTTGGGGGTTTGGGGAAGAAACCACAGAGTCAGGTAGTGCATTCCAGGCATTGACCACTCTGTTGCTGAAATCATATTTTCTACAATTGAGTTTAGATCGGTTTACTTTAAGTTTGTATCTATTGTGTGCTCATGTATTATTGTGGTTGAAGTTGAAGTAGTCATTGACAGGTAGGACATTGTAGCAGATAATTTTATGTACTACACTTAGGTCAGACCGAAGGCGGCGTAGTTCTAAGTTGTCTAAGACCAAAATTTCAAGTCTGGTGGCATAAGGTATTCTGTTGTGAGCAGAAGAGTGGAAGACTCTTCTCGTGAAATATTTCTTATGGACAACCTATACTCACAAATAGGATGCTTATTACTAAAATGGTGGATGGTATTGTCCTTCCTTGAGCCAATGAACCACTGAAGCCACATGGTGTTTTTATGAATCACTGAAGCTGCACATTTCTAATATTTGGCTGGTTTTCAGTGGTTTCAGTGGCTCATGCAAACATTGCACAACTTCAATGGTTCACCGGCTCAAGGAACAAAAATGTTGACCACCATTTTTTTGAGATAGGCAATCATAAGTACGAGTTCTGACTTACATATAATATTTGAGTTAAACACAGACTTAGGAATGGAGCTTCTTAATCCAGAGATTGCCTGTATTTTTCATTGTATTTTTTTTTACTGTGGTTTGAAGTGGGCAGTATGTATGCAAACCAGATTTTTGCCCTTTAGCAAGTCACTGAGGAGTAGATGAATGTGAAAAGGTTTATTGAATATGTATTGCTTTAGAGAAAGCAAATAATAAAGTGAAACGACTTGAATTATGGAATACTTTGCATTATTACAGAGTTGAGGTTAGATTGCTGAATGCCTTAAGAGCAGTACGTGATAGAAGTGAAAAATATACAGAAAACATGGAACAGTTTGCAAATTATTGAATGCTGAGGACAGAGTAAGACAGAGTGTGTGGTGTCCCTTTTACTGTTTAATGCATTTATGGATAACTATAACTATATGGATAATTGGTGCTTGTGATGGCACCAGTTATTTATGATGGTTGCTGTGTCCTGGGATCATGTGATCACCTTTTGTGACCTTCTGACAAGCAAAATCAATTGGGAAGCCAGATTGACTTAGCAACCTTAGAATAGAATAGAATAGAATAGAATAGAATAGAATAGAATAGAATAGAATAGAATAGAATAGAATAGAATAGAATAGAATAGAATAACAGAGTTGGAAGGGACCTTGGAGGTCTTCTAGTCCAACCCCCTACCCAGGCAGGAAACCCTACACCACTTCAGACAAATGGTTATCCAACATCTTCTTTAAAATTTCCAGTGTTGGGGCATTTACAACTTCTGGAGGCAAGTTGTTCCACTTATTATTTATTTTTATTTATTTTATTATTCATATTTCTATGCCGCCCACTCTCCGAGGACTCTGGGTGGCTTACACCAAAGACAGCATACTAAATAGCATATTGCTCCCAACAATCTGGGTCCTCATTTTACCCACCTTGGAAGGATGGAAGGCTGAGTCAACCTTGAGCAGGTGAGATTTGATCCACTGATCTGCTGAACTAGCAGTCAGCTGAAGTAGCTGCAGTACTGCACTCTAACCACTGCGCCACCTCGGCTCATTAATTGTTCTAACTGTCAGGAAATTTTTCCTTAGTTCTAAATTGCTTCTCTCCTTGATTAGTTTCCACCCATTGCTTCTTGTTCTACCCTCAGATGCTTTGAAGAATAGTTTGATTCCCTCTTCTTTGTGGCAGCCCCTGAGATATTGGAACACTGCTTGTTAGTAACTTAACAACTGCAACGATTCACTTAACAACTATAGCAAGAAAGATTATAAAATGGAGGGAAAACTTACTCAACTGTTTTGCTTAGTAACAGAAATGTTGGGCTCAATGGGACTAGCTGTGTTCTGTGCATTCGATACACAGGATTTTAAGAGAAAGACTACATTGGCTATGTGGCATTCTGTATTTGAAAATATTATATTCAGGGGTGAATTCAAAGTTTGGTCACTTGTAAGTTGATGTTTTAAAATGATTATCTCCACACAAGAGAAAAAGTTACTAATTCAGATCCCGTCTTTGGAACTCTTGGAAACTAATGGATTCCTGAATACTCTAGGAAATTTGTAGATTCTAGAATGGCAATTCTGTTACAGTCTTAAACTCATAGGCAAAGGAACACACTTCTCCACAAGTAGGTTCCCCAAGACTTGAGACGATGAAAGCCCCAATTGGTCTGTGCAAACAACACCTTGAATCATAAGAGTCTGAGGGAGATAATGTAGGAAAAGATCAAGCAGAGCTGTTAAACACATCATTAGTTTAGAGTCCTTGGATTCCCACAAGTGCTACAAGTCCAACCCCTTCTGTATTTTGTTAACCTTTATCTGGTGCCAATTTAGTGTTGAACTTTAATTGATCATATTCTTGTTTATAGGCTTGAATAAATATCCTTTGGCAAAAACATATGAAGAACACTTGCAGGAACTGGGCATGGCTAATCTAGTGAAGAGAAGGAACAGGGGTGACATGATAGCAGTGTTCCAATATTTGGGGGGGGTGCCACAAAGAAGAGGGGCTCAACCTATTTTCCAAAGCACCTGAGGATAGGACAAGAAGCCCTGGATGGAAACTGATCAAGAAGAGATTCAATCTAGAAATAAGGAGAAATTTTCTGACAGTGTGAACAATCAACCAATGGAACAGCTTGCCTTCAGAAGTTGTGGGTTCCCCATCACTGGAAGCTTTCAAAAAGAGACTGGGCAGCCACTTGTCTGAAATGGTACAGAAATGGACTGTATTGAAATGGTACAGTCCAACCCCCTGCTTGAGCATATAGGATATAGGACTCCTTTTGAGGAAGATGCATATTAGACTTCATCATATGATGATGAAAGCAGACTAAAAAAAATTGGTAGCTTCATCAGATCCTCAAAGAACCAAAAGATAATGATCAAGCTAATTCACGTGGAAGAATCAATCAATGGGTCATATGGCACTTTAATTTCACAGTCAGCATTTGACAGTTGACAATGATAACAATATCTCGACTCACAAACACATAAATGCAAATTGACTAGATTTAGTGGCATATTATTTCAAGTCAAGTCAAGTCAAGCATGTTAATCAGATTTAATTAATCAGAGTATCTCCCCTAATATAATTATTATTTATAATTTCATGCTTCAGTTTGGTGGGCATCCAATACCATTTACAAGCGGAGAAATTTTTAGTTATTAGTTATTTAGTCATTTTAGTTAGCTTAAACATCTAAATTGGGTTGGGATTAAAATCAATGTTACAATCCTTGTTGTCAATTGTTGCCTCTGCTGAAATTTAACTGAGGAGAATTGTGTACCTTTAAAAAAATAAATCAGATATTTTCAAAGACATTTGATCAGGGAAGCATTGCTACAGACATGGCAGGGGATAAAAAAGAACCATTACGATAAAATTCCGGAATGGTTATCCACTATGGAGGCACAAATTTACCCAAATGCTTTAGATATTGGTAAAATGAAAACTTACAAAGGTCTGTTGAATAATCAAGGGGAATTAAGAACAAGACAGAAATTGAAAGAATCGGGTACAGACATTGATTGGTGGCCCTATATGCAAATAAAATCTAGATACAAAACAGATTTGGCACAATTTGGATTTCAAAAGGGAACATATGAATTAGATAAAATTCTTCATGGAACAGAGGATAAATTGATAAAAAAAAAACCTGTAACTATTTATTAGGATACAAATTGGAAGAAGAGATAGTTAAAGAAAATATGATAATTTGGGCAATTTTTTTTGGATACAGTATTGAATTAGATAAATGGGAGAAATTATGGAATATAAGTTACAAACTAACAATGTCTGTACCCTATAAAAAATATGTATAAAATGTTTTATAGATGGCATCTCCCACCTGCCAGATTGGCAAAGATGTTTCCAAATACCTTCCCGCTATGTTAGAAATGTAAACATCAAAAAGGAACTTATTATCACATGTGGTGGTCCTGCCATAAAGCAAAACAGTTTTGGCATACAATTAAAACACAAATAGAAGAAATTATAAATCAACAAATAGAAATGAAGCCAGAAACTTTCTTACTGGGAATAATTACCGGGTCATATGAAAAAGAAATAAGATACTTAATTATTCACATAATTACAGCAGCACGAATAGTTTTTGCCCAAAACTGGAAAAACAATGACATACCATGAGAAGACAAGGTGATTAGAAAAATTATGGAGTGTGCGGAAATGGATAAGCTCATAAAGGAGATACAAGAAAAAGATGAAACAGAATACTACTTAGTCTGGGAGAAATGGTATAAATGGTTGGAGGAGAAAGGGGGGGGAAGGGGGGACAAAAGAAAATTAAACAATGGTTAAATTAGCTGGAGGAATATGGAAACAAATGGGAAGATATAAATTGTGGAAAGGAAATTAGGTACCTGTTTATGTTAAATGTAAATAAAATATTTAGATTAAGAGAATATATTATAATGGTATATATATGATATATTAGAAATATATGTATAAAAGATATATTAAGATAAGAAAGAAAAAATGTATAAATATGGATTACTGATGCGAAGATGTTGAAAAGAAGATGTAAATATCTGTTTTTGTTTATTTGTTTGTTTTTTAATTGTTTAATAAAAATTATATACAAAAAAAATATATTGTGTGCATATATCTATGGAGATTCTTATCATCCAGGTCATGGTTGTCCCAAAGGTGCTTTTTTCAAGAGGCAACTGGACTTTCTGGTTTTTCTTTGAAGACATTTCACTTCTCATCCAAGAAGCTACTTCAGCTCTGTGTGCATATGTGTTGCATTTACACTTTTGTCTAATTTACAGTTGGAACTTGCCTCTGTTTTTATATTTGGCTTGATGGCATAATAGAGTGGACAAGAATTCAGTCTAAAAATCTACACTTTTATAATTTTGATTTTACAGTTAAGATTATTGTGAAAGATCGGTGGTGGATTGCTACAGGTTCGCAGAAGCATCGCACACGAGCGAACCAGTAGCGACAGGATTTGAATCCTACTACTGGGAAAGGTGTATTAAACATGGATATCTAAAATGATATTAGTTGATGATATTAATCTTAGACATCTCAGAAATATGGATCATTTTTTCCATCTGCATGTAGAATAGAAAAAAATGTCAATTGTTTTTTTTCCCCAAGTAATTTGGACTCAGTGTGTCAATCCATCAAAGGTAGCCTGTGGATCCAATGTCTTCCCATGCATTCATAATCACCAAAGTGGATTAGCGGAGTGGATTGCTTTATGAAGACATAAATAATTTTAATGCAGTAGTAACGAGAAAACAGTTGACAACAGTTGATATTTATGAGAATGGCTATTTTTTATTTATGAGAATGGCTATTTTTATTTATAAGAATGGCTATTTTTAAGAGATTTATAGAAGAATGAAAACTTTGTAACATTAGCCCTTAATAACACGTTAGTGTTGAGGATCATTTTACGTGCACGGTACATTTATATAACAATATAAATTTATATAACAATATCTAACAATCTCTAACAAGGCTGAATGGACAAATAGTTAGAAAGTTTCCACAAATTACTGTAAATATATATTCTTTGTTCATAATTTGTTAAAGTTGGGTCCACTAGCTATTGTCATCAAAGATAAAAATGATGATTATAACACAGAGCCTTGGTGGCACAGCGGACTAAAGTAGCATTTAGCTGCCATCTGCCTGCAATTACTGCGAGTTCAAATCTCACCAGGCTCAAGGTTGACTCAGCCTTCCATCCTTCCGAGGTAGGTAAAATGAGGACCCGGATTGTGGGGACAATAAGCTGACTTTGTATAAAAAAAGAACACCGCTTAGGGGGTGCTGAAAGCCCTACTAAGCAGGTATATACAAAAGTATGAAGGCTATTGCTTTATGCATTGTAAGCTGCCCTGAGTCTCCGGAGAAGGGCGGCATATAAATCGAACCAATAAAACACATAATCATGATGGGAAAATATTTATTCCATAACTGCCAGCTCACAGTGTTTCTGCTAAATAGAAGAGATCCTAAACCAGTATTCCATCCCTTAGTAGTCTAATCTCATGATGAGTGCTAATAATAACTCATTTCTCAATCTGTGTAAAAGAATGTGAGTGAATGCATTATATTTATGATTTATTTAACTGATCCCTTGCGCCTTGCCTGCTGTCAGCTCTGGATTGCTTATCCAATGATGCCTTTCTTATCTATAGAGAAATTATGTCCCAAATAATCTGCAAATTCTGTTGACAATGACATGTTTGGGAGCCCACTCGGATTCAAGGAAACTGCCATTGTAACTTGGAACAGAATCATGCTTTAGGCATTTTATGCACACGTACTCATAGAAAAATAGCAGTGCCTAATGTAGCTCTCAACCACAATATAAATCAGTCTACCAGCTCTCAAATTTAATCAGGTCAAATCACTTCCCTTTATTCTATCCAAGACCACAAATGCTCTTTCCCAATAAATTATGACAAAAATAAGTGATTGATGCACCCCAGTCTGAAAAATATTGATGGTTTAAATTTTTTTTCCCAAGAACCTGTCAGCAATGTTGGGAGTTCCCTTTTCATGTAGGATTTATTTATGAAAGACTGTAAGAAGAAATACCCCAAACCTCATGCTTGCCCTTGAAGTGGATTTGAAAGGTTTCCTTGCAGTTAACATGACTATACCAACCAGGGGTAGGTTCTACTTACCTTTACTACCGGTTCACAACAGGATCGCTCACTTCGCTCATGTGCACGCCTTGCTTCTGCGCATGCACAGATTGCTGATCACGACATCCGGGGCAGTGGGCGGAGCCTCCCACCACTTTTACTACCCGTTCTTGCGAACCAGTCTGAACTGGGGGCAACCCACCACTGATACCAACCCAGAGAAAGAGGAATAGTTAATCCCCATTCCAGAAGCTGGCTATCTGTCAATCCTTCAAGGTAAGCCAGGACAGGAAACAGACTTTACAAGAAATATTGGAATGTTTCTTTATTGCTATAGCTCAGCGGTGGGTTTCACACTATGTTACTACCGGTTCGCACACGCGCCTGCCTTCCGCACATTCTCCCAGCCGGAATGTGTGGAAGGCATGAGCTTTGCTCACACTCGCGCCTTCTGCACATGTGTCTGGCCTCAAAAATGTGCCTAAATAGGATGGCATAGAGCTGGGATGGGGGGATGGGGGCAGGCCTACCCACAATTTCCGCTACCGGTTCAGACGAACCGATCCAAACCGGCTGAATACCACCTCTGCTATAGCTATACAGTGGCAGCAGATTATTGAAAGCCTGACAATGTTTTCCTTTCTCTTGCTCTTATATCAAAGAGAGTCAAGACAGGGTCACTTTAAGTTTCTTTTCTCACATTTCCTTCCCTTCCCAGACTTAATTCATATTTTGCTAAGGGAAACCACGTTCCTTCTCCAAGGTCATCTCTATGGTGCTATGCACTACCCTGCTTAAGAAATACAGAGCACAAGAGGGCAGTTTGACGCCTGAAAACAAAATCATAAACCTAATCCTAGTGACATTGCAGCTAGCCTTGAAAATTTGGAGGCACTCAGCAGGTTGTTTTTTAGGGCAGAAGTGGCTGCAAGAACCTAGCTGGTGGTGGCAAATTCTTCCTGGAGCCTGGAGGTAATGGGTTGGTTACTCTTCACTGGTGGGCCATGTGAAGCTGCTTGGGGGCTGCATGTTGTTCAGGGCTGCAATCAATCTTCCTCCCTCCCTCCAAGTCCCACATCTCTTTCATGTAGTTTCCAGCATCCTAGTGTTTATGTGTATACAGTCTGAATTGCATGCGGCATGTGTAATGCAGGTAGTCCTCAACTTACGACCACAATTGAGCCCAACATTTCTGTCCAAAAAGTGAGACATTTGTTAATTTGAGTTTTATGCTCCATTTTATGACCTTTCGGGCCACAGTTGTTAAGTGAATCACTTCAATTGTTAAGTTAGTAATATGGTTAAATGAATCTGGCTTCCCCATTGATTTTGCTCATCAAAAAGTTGCAAAAGATGATTTAGAATAGAATAGAATAACAGAGTTGGAAGGGACCTTGGAAGTCTTCTAGTCCAACCCCCTGCTTAAGCAGGAAACCCTATACCCTTTCAGACAAATGGTTATCCAATCTCTTCTTAAAAGCTTCCAGTGTTGGAGCATTTACAACTTCTGGAGGCAAGTTGTTCCACTGATTAATTGTTCTAACTATCAGGAAATTTCTCCTTCGTTCTAGGTTGCTTCTCTCCTTGATTAGTTTCCACCCATTGCTTCTTGGTGCTTTGGAGAATAAGACTCCCTCTTCTTTGTGGCAGCCCCTGAGATATTGGCACACTGCTATCATGTCACCCCTAGTCCTTCTAAGTGTGATCATATGCCCTTGGAACATTCCTAAGGATGAACCAGTTGCCAAGCATCTGAATTTTGCTCACATGATCATAGGAATGCTTCAAAGGTCGTAAGTGTAAAAAATGGTCATAAGTCACTTTTTTCAGCACCGTTGTAACTTTGAACATTCACTAAATGAACTGTTATAAGTTGAGGACTACCTATAATTCAAGGATCTCCATTGGACTAGAAATGCTTCCTTCCTTTTCTCTTCATCACAGAGTCAAGTCTTCTGTACATTTCTGTTAATCCCTTCAGGGCATTGTTAAGTTTGCAGAAAAATATCTGACATGTTAAGCCAAGATTATGTTTTAGTTAGAGCAAAGTGCAGAACTTGAGCTTCCATGGTTTGATTACCATCTGCAAGACAGCCTCAAACATAGTTAAAAATCATAATTTTCATGCTTACAGCTTAAAATCGCATTAAATACATTTGCTATAATGAACCAGTTGATTAACAATTGGGGCGGCATTTTAGATTAGGCATATAGGCTTAATAAAATAATTTAATACTTAACTGCAAAAACAACACGTGTAAACAAGGTAAATGCATACAATTTACAGTGAATTACAAACCAAATTAGTCACGGTTAGTTTTTGTCTTGATTCTGCTTATTATTTGGGAGAACAGTTCTCAGCATGCTACTCGGAGGCCAAGTGAGATAAGTTGCACATCCCTAGGGCTGCATGATTTATGAACCCAGTAATTGTCTTTTTAAATAAGACAGGGCAGAGTTTGTTCTTCATGATCATGAGGCAGAAGGCACAGTGCTCAGAATCAGGAGAGGCAGGCTTAAGTAATTATATACACCAGGCCTTTGAAAAGGAGGGGGGGTCTTCTTTTTTCCAATTCCGTTACAACATTTCGAAAAGCAGCACATTTAGGATACAATTCTAAGACCGGAGGTGTCAGGGTCAACCAAGCAGCTCATTCTTCAGCAGGTTCTCCAAAATCTGCACCTGAGACAATTATGCCGCTTATCTAATATTTCGTTGAAAGGGTGTGACATTTGGATCAGTAAAGAGGGGGGCGGGGAAATGTAGATCTAGATTGATATCCAAACTGAGGGCAATGGAAGTAGAGATCCATGGGAAGGTTAACATGGACTTGCCTGGTCTGTTGAAAAGTGTTGGTGGCACTTGAGAGTATGGAATGAGACCAAGTCTATGTATTCTATTTATTGATATATCACATTTAGAAAACTCCCATTTCCTTAGGAGAACAACTCTGGGTGATAAGAATGAGTCTGGGAGGCTATTTGAGGGACCTTTCTGGTTTTGTCTACACGTCCCATCAGTTGCAGCAGAAGCGGCGTGTTCTGGATACTGTCCAGTGGTGGGTTTCTACCGGTTCGCCCCAGTTCGGGGAACCGGTAATGGCGGTAGTGGGAGGCTCTGCCCAACTGCCCAGATGTCATCATGGACACTCTGCACATGCGCAGAAGCAACATGCGCGAACACTGAGAGCGCACGCACACACATGCTCCCAGTTCTGAACTGGTAGTGAAGGTAAGTGGAAACCACTACTGGTCCTGTCTGTTAGGAAGTCCCACCTGTGAAATATCAGGAGATATGATTTTTCTGCTGGATGTTTCTCTGGAACATCATTCAAGAGCCGCGGTGGTGCAGTGGTTAGAATGCAGTAGTGCAGGCTACTTCTGCTGGCTGCCGGCTGCCTGCAATTTAGCAGTTCGAATCTCACCAGGCTCAAGGTGGATTCATCCTTCCATCCTTCCGATGTTGGTAAAATGAGGACCCAGATTGTTGGGGGCAATATGGTGACTCTGTAAACCGCTTAGAGAGAGCTGTAAAGCACTATGAAGCGGTATATAAGTCTAAGTGCTACTGCAATTGCTATCATTCCCTCTGAAGCAAGGGCCATCTCTGTTAGCCTTCCAGAAGGCCTTGAAAATATGGTTTATCCATCAACCCTGGGTGGGGATCTCATGGTGAACCTGCAAAATGGTTGAATGAATCTAAATCATGGTTGTCCTCTCACCATCTTGGGATTTTTTTTTTTTTACATTTTAATTTCTTTATGTATTTATATTTTATTTATGTTATTATTTATGTCTGCCATCTGTTATATTGTGATGTGGCTTTAATTGCTGTTTTAATTGCTTGTAAAGCACCCAGAGTCACCATTGTAAGATGGGCAGCTATATAAATTTGCTAAATAAATAAAACCAAAATTTCAGGTCCTTCCTACATCTTGGGCAGCTCCTAGCGCTCAAAAACAGCACTGCTTGCAACTCAATTTCTTTCCAGTTCTGACATTTTTAAAATTCATCATAGGTTACAATAGAAGGATATGTTAGAAGGAGAGGCATAGGAAGTCCTCCCAAAATGACAGATGGTATCATGCAACCATTCTTGCTGCAATGCCAAAATAGCACTAGCACTAGCACTTAGCCTTATACACAGTGCTTTACAGCCCTCCGTAAGTGATTCACAAAGTAGGCGTATTGCTCCCAACAATATGGCTCCTCATTTTACTGACCTTGGCAGGATGGAAGGCTGACTCAACCTTGAGCTGGTCAGGATCGAACTGCTGGCAGTTGGCAGAATTAGCCTGCAATACTGCATTCTAACCACTGTGCCACCCGAGCTCTTAGTGGACTTTTTCTTGCTAGTTGCAAATGTGCCAAAGAGGCTGGACTGCCAAGTTCAAAACTCAACAAATTGTTTTGTCTATCATGGGTTCCATTGGGAGGGTACTATTTGGCTTTGAGATGGAACAGATCCAATAGGGAAAGTCAGGACATTAGGGTAGCACATTTTCACAGATGAGAGGGTAACACTTTAATTTAGTGATGGGGGGAAAACCCACCCAAAAAAAGAGGGAGTGGGGAATACCTGGTTTTTTACTCCTTGCAATCATGAATTCATTTTCTATATCAGCTCAGCAGATTGGAAAAGCAATTTCCTTTGAGGAGCTAATTCAGGCTATTCTCAAACAATGAACCTAGTATTATCATGTCACTAATGAAACTGATCACTTTCAATTTGTTCTGCACCTTTAGAAAGAAAGGGGAAAATATTCCTATATAGTACATGCTGATTGAATTAAAATATGCAACACTGCATATAAAGTCTGAAAATCTTATGCAGTTCACGCACAAGTTCCATGGTTTGAAGAGCCCAATTTTCAGGTAATTTTATAGGATGAGAATGGCTTTTTATTATATATATATAATAATTTTATTATATATATATATATATTCTATCTAGCCAGGTTTCTACCTACGTAAACTATGATGTTCTCTGGGAGACTTGCAGGAAAAAAGCCCAGCATTTGTGAATTGGGATTTCTCAGAACCAGGGCAGTAGAAACCTGGCTAGATAGAAAAGCATATGAAGCCTACGAAAGAGAAAAAGAAACATATATATATATATATATGCATTTCTCTCTAGCCAGGTTCTACCTACGTAAGCCAAGATGTTATGCAGCCCAGGTTCTGTGAAATCTCATTCACAATTTCTGGGCTTTTTTCTTGCTAGCAGACAGCTAACTCTGTGTTGTTCTTTGGGAGAGATAGATAGATAGATAGATAGATAGATAGATAGATAGATAGATAGATAGATAGATAGATAGACAGATTGATTTTCACATAGTATATTAAGTCTGTGTCTGTAATTGTGTATGTGTGTGAGTGTATACATAGACAACATTTGCTGATACTGGGTCTGCCAGCTTTCATAGAAATTTATGTCCAATACCTCTGAAGACATCAATATGGACAAGGCCAACATTCTGACAGAATTGTAAATACAAAAAACCTCTCTTTTTTCATTTTTATAGGTTTATACTTTACTTTGTTTTCTGAATAACACGAAGGCAGCAATTTGCAACATTTCTATTAAAAATTGATCCTATTGAGTTCATTAGGAATTCTCCTAGGTAAGGAGCCTATATTTTATCTCTAATGTATTTCCTATGGAAATGATCTCCAGATATGTTCAACTGTCACCCTCAATCAGGCGCAGTGAATAACATGTTGGGGCAAGCTGCCCAGGCTAGCTGATAACTTTGTGGATTGTAGTTAACATTTCTGCTAACATTGGCTGAGGGAAGTCTCTGACTTAGTAGTTAAAGAAAGACTTTTCATACGGTACAATAAATTCACATAGCAGTTCATGTTTGAAGTTCTCATAGAAAAATTGGATATAGAAGAAGGAGTGGCAGAACCTGAGGGTTGAGTTAAAACAGGGATCAGCCTAGGATCCCTATGTAACAGGGTTGGACAAGCGAACTAAGTCCAACTCCTCTTGAATTCTGTGGACTCTTATCTACCTCCAAACAGGTGCTAATTGTAGGCATGAGTAGCAATAGATCAGTTTAATTGATCTTTCGCTTTGGGCCTGATGTTGGAAGAACACTTTTTCTGAAACTGTGAGGAGCTGCAGGTCATACAGTATACCGAACTTACTTATTGAATTAGCCCATCTATGCCATCAACTCTTGAAAAGCCACATAAAAAGTCCTAAGGAAAAGTAAAATACTTTTCAAGTATAGCATACTATGCAACTAACTTGGTTAAACATGTTGCAAATTTTACTGGACTACATGGACAACTGGCCAGTTTCCTTGCAGAACTTTAGGAAAACTAATATTTGAATCCGCATTAGATACATTTACCAAATACTTCTAGATAGGTTATGGGCTTGTGGGGCCTTTTAATAGAGTTGGTATCTATCCAGTGGTAGGTTGCCCCTGGTTCAGACCGGTTCACAAGAACCTGTAGTAAAATCGGCGGGAGGCCCCGCCTACCGCCCTGGATGTCGTCATCGGCGATCTGCGCAGAAGCAAGGTGCACGCGTGAGCAAAGCGAGCGTGCGCACACAATCCTGTTGCGAACCGGTAGTAAAGGTAAGTAGAACCCACCCCTGTATCTATCGTTGTCTTTTCTGATATTTTCAGCTGTGATGCAGTTTATGGTAAAGGATAGTGAGGCTTAGCATCATTCCTCAGGCACTCCCAGGTTCGAAATTATATATAGTTATGAACTCAGAGGTGCTGTAGCAAAACCGCATCACAGTTTGTCCATCACTACTATGGCTGTTCATGAAATGAAGAATGCCTCATAGAAATGGAAGACAGACATTTGCCTCAGTTGGAGAAAGTAAAAGAGTACAGGAAGGAATATGTGGAAGGAAAGCAGCTTTTTTAAACTTCCGCTGCTATGACTCAGCCCTTTGCTGAGCTCATATATTTCACTAAGCCATCTAAATCACCCTAAGCCAGGAGTCCATAACCCCCGGTTCATGGACCAGCAGTGGGCAGTGACATGCCAGAAACTGGGGTGCACAAACAAGCAAAGCTCCATCCGTGGAATGCAGGCAGCACATGAAACCATGCCCCCTCCAGTCCACAGAAAACTGGTTCCGTGGAACTGGTTGCTGGTGCCCAAAAGTTGGGGCCACATTTTAAGATATGATTTACTGAATAAACCACAGTGGCAAAGTTCACAAAACACTCTAAGTCAGGGATGTCCAACTCGTGTTGTCATGGTGGCATCACGTGACGTATCGCGGCCTTTTTCCTCTTCACTAAACCGGGCGTGGCCAGTGCGTGACACATCTGGCCTGCAGGCCATGAGTTTGACAGCCCTGCTCTAAGTCCATATCTGTAATTGTATCTATAATTAGATTTGGGTGGCCAACAGCTGCATTCGCATAAGAAAACCCGTTTTGGATTAGTAGAGTGTGTAAACCTAGCCAAAAGCTTTCCACTGTTTAGATCTGAAGTGGGAATCAGAACAATTGGAGGCTGGAAAACACACCATTTCTGTGTATTGAAGAGATTGGATGCAGTGGGGAAACGTATGGTAGAAAGCAGGCAAAGATATTGTCATACAAATATGGCCTAGATCCAGGTGTTTTGTGAGTATGCTTTGCATAGCATAATAATAAAATAGTTATTATTTTAGAGATTATATTCCAGGTTTTGTTTTGTTATCCTCCTCAAAGTATTGGGAGACTGCGCGTGATGATTTTCAGCAGCTGTGGTTGTGTGAGTCTGCATAGGCTGGTTTGAAAGCTGCATATACTGTATATATATATATATATATATATATATATATATATATATATATATATATATGTGTGTGTGTGTGTGTGTGTGTGTGTGTGTGTGTGTGTGTGTGTGGCTGCAACAGTAGATCTTAAATTGGCAATCTACTTTAATCAGAATGAAATGTGAAAGAAATGTAGAAACTGGATTGTGGATAGATATAACTCCCTTTTTTCTATTGTGCACCTAATCATCACCTAATAAACAAAGGAATATGTAAAATTCCATTAATTGTCCTTTTTAATTTTATTGTAACTAAAGCACCAGATAATCTTTGTAGATAATAATTCACAAATCTGTATGTTGCAGACTGTATTTCAGCACCAATATTAAAGGCTCACATTTTAGTACACCTCTTTCTTCTTGTTATTCTGCAATGGAATTCCACGCGTTCAATGAGATCCTCATATAATGCAGATTTTAAAGAACAAAGAAATACTCCATTTTAAAGGACTAAGGGGAGGAAGAAAGATTTGATTCCCCCATCTTTTTTTTTTAAAGAATAGGAAAAAATGGAAAATTAGAATTTCCATCTAAACTGATACCTACAAAATGAATTAAAATGCTCTCAGACATTCAACTAAAAAATTATAATTTGCTTTATTACTCTGAGTTCCAGCATACTAACTGAACCTTCTAAAAAAAAAAGCAAGCTCATGAATAAAACAACTAAATCTTTCAAAAACACAGTTTATAATGAATAATTTATTGCCTGTCAGTATAGTCTTGGCTCCCTCCCCTTTGTTATCGGTTCCTCTTGATATTTTAATTATCTGTCCCAGATTTCATAGACTGATATCTTTTCCTTGGGATCCTGGCCACTTACAAAACAGACATTGTAACAGGGTTTCTAGAACTGCTTCTCACATACGGAGAAACACAAGCTCTAAAATGATTAAGTTACTATCATGGGCAACTTAAATTACTGTCACCAAATCAAAATAACCAAACGAACAATTTTTTAATTAAAAGTGTCTTTCATATTGAATGAGCAAAATGCTGATATTGACTTAAAATAAACATTCTAGGCTAGCGTTGGTTAAGAATTATGTCATTCAGGGTACTAGACACATTTCTGAATGATCATGCAACACAGATTTCCATAGCCATAAAAAAGAGTCTGCAGACATTACCAGTGGTGGGATTCATTTACCTTCCCTACCGGTTCGCAAATGTGAGCGCGCTCGCATGCACACTCACTCCGCTCGTCCGCGCCTTGTCTCTGCATGTGCATTAGGCACGTGTTACATCAGGTCGGGTGGGCGGAGCCTCCTGTGGAAAAAATGGGCCAAAAAAGGCCTCAAAAATGGGCTGAAAAAGCCTTGAAAATGGCCCCCCAAAAGCCTCGAAAATGGGCCAAAAAAGCCCAAAAAATGGGCTGAAAAAGCCTCAAAAACAGTCCCCCAAAAGCCGCAAAAAAGGGGCCGCAAAAAGCCTCAAAAATGGGTCACAAAAAGCCTGGAAAATGGGCTGAAAAAAGCTTTGAAAATGGGCCAGAAAAAGACTGGAAAATGGGCTGAAAAAATGGGCTGGAAACAGGCCAAAAAAAGACTGGAAAAGGGCCGAAAAAAGGGAGGCCAAAAACTTTTTTGTTGTTGTTTTCCTCTTCTAAATTTAGGTTCGTCTTATAGTCAGAAAAATACAGTATATGTATTACACTTGTACGATCTACATAAAAAGTCTGAAGTTGATTAGTTGAGCTGGTGTGATGACAGGGAATATTCTTGAACAATCCAAATGCTCAACATCATTCAAATTGGATTTGTAATAAGAGATCTTGATCTCTTGGGCTAAAATGAAAAAAATGATGGAGGCGGAAATAAAGCTAAATTGGTCCCAGAAAGAAGAAATCTTAAGGCTCAGAGAATCCAATAAAAAGTGACCAAAGAAAGGAGATACAGGCTACATTTACAGTACATGGTATACTAAATTAATTTGAGATCTGTTTGGTTGGCTTAATATATATTATGTGGACTGATTTACTTTAATTTGTTAATGACATATAACAAACATATACAATACAATGTTTTTGTGATCCTAGTCCATTGTGGTTATATATTACCATATGCAAGTTATGGTAATAAATACTATAGTATGTTTTATGGCGTGTGTGAATCCAATTACAGTGGATTAACAAAGAAACCTGGAAGAAGATCACTAAGAAGAAAAGCTGAACCTTTCTGGTATAGGAAGGTAGCACCCACCGCTCTCCTAGGAAAATGAGATATTTTAGGAAATATTAAAAGGGCAAAATATTTCCCCTAAAAGGGAGGCGGAAACTGACCCCCTCCCCCCTCATCTTTGTCAATGGGCCATTAAGGCCTGGGCCAGTCTATTCTACAAAACAAAGATCTACCTCCTTCAGGCAAAGCCATAGTAGGAATTGCCCAAAGCCCTTTCATTACATCATCACCCAGCAAGGCTCAACCAAACCTGGGACTCAGGACAGCCTACAGAGTTGACCCTGCATGGCCCTGTAGGAAGTTAGCACCCACCCCTTTCCTAGAGGAATGAAATATTTTAGGAAATATTAAAAAGGCAGAATATTATGTTTCCCTGTATGAGAAATGGAGAAGCATGTTTTAAAGACAAAGCAGCTCCCACCTTCCTGCCCCCACCCTTTGTCAAGGGGCCAGAGGCAGAAACACAATCTTTGTCAAGGCACCATCATTTGCAACACAATAGGACCCATCTAGGACAGAAACTCACCACATGGCACCTGGGAAGATTACATCAGCCAGCAAGGCTAGCTATGACTCCCACCCCCTAGGAGTCTGACAACCAATCAGGATATTCTTTCGGGGCCCCGGGAAGTTCAAAGCCAGAGAGAGCATAAAACCCGGGGACTCGTTGTATCTCGGCCCTTTTCTGTTCAGGAATTCAAACCATGTGATCTTGTCCACTATTAAACCATCTTTCCAAGCAGTCTCCATGTTTCCAGTATCTTTTTCCCCACTTGGAGATGAACCCAGAAGGATATTTCTTCCAACAGCCCCATGGGAATCTGACAACCAATCAGAATACAAGCTCAAATTCAAAAACCCAGAGAGGGCATAAAACCCAGGCACACTCAGCATCTCTTCCCTTTTTTTCCCCCAGGACCTCAAACTATGTGGTCCTGTCCACCATTAAAAATCATCTTTCCAAGCAGTCACCATGTTTTCAGGGTCTTTCTCCCCACTTGGAACTGAACCCAGACGGACATTTCTTCCAACATTGGGAATTGGACAGTGTACATAATAAAACAAACACATGAATAAAGTGACGAAATGGCTGGGGAATTGTAGGCTGAGATATGACGTGGTTATGCCTTTAGGCACATAAACCATCTCACATATATGGGTTTTTTTCTTCTTCTGATTTATGTTGCTTAAATGTTGCTTAAATGTATTTATGTTGCTTAAATGTCTTTAGCAAACAGAAAACGGGCCAAGAGCAGCAGCAGGCAATGCAGCAAACAGGCAGGCCGTGTTGAGTTTCACCTGCCAATTGAATTACCCGCTGCAGTCCTCGGTGAATTAAATGTACTTAGCCCTGGATGGATTGGGCCCACTCTTAATGTGATTACTTTTAAGTGGAGCTAATTAGCAGCCTGGGAGTTACCAGCCCAAGCTAAGCATTTAGAGAAAAACCATCTTTAAAGCCTCCTTCAGATAGTGAAGATAGTATGGGTTACTCTCTATCAACAGTTACACTTTCCCAATGATACCATCACAAATAGGAACGGTTTTATGTACGGGTGTCCAGATACACAGAGGGACCCTGTTCCTCTTTTAATTCAAGCTCATTTTTCCCAGCAATGCAGCTAACAAATGGAAGCTGTTAACAGGTGAGATCAAAGAGCCTGAATAACTTCTACCGGCAGAATGACCAAATGCTTTCTGGTCTGAAATAGGATGTAGTCATTAGAGTTAGGAAATGAACGGATTTCGCTGAATGGACACAATGGGGCCTGATTGGGAATGAAACAATGGGCCTTCACCTATTGTGAGATCAGGAGGATTTGCAAGGTACACTGGAACTTGGCTGCTTCGTTTTGAAGTTAATACAAATGAATAAAACAATGGAAGAAATGACCCAAGCTGAGCAAGAGCACTGATGAGGTCAGGACGCATTGACCTTTGGGGTTAAACAGATCAAAGAGGCTCCTGATTAGTGGAGTCGCGCTTTTTTTTTTTTAAATTGCCATAAAATTGGCATCGCCACAGTTATTTTGCGAGGTGTATTTGCAGGTAGCATTTTCCGGGGAGTAAGATGCCACCTTATGCATTTGCGGTTACCAAATTTAACTAAATATGATACCCATAATCCTCAAGAAAAGAAACGGAGCCCAATGGTTTTATGCTCAAGACCAATGGCACACCCTTAAGCTTATTCTGAACGGATTCAAAATCATGTTTGTGCTTCTATGTTCAGGAGTCCAACAAGGATTTATTTATTTATTTATTTATTGGTTCGATTTACATGCCGCCCTTCTCCGGAGACTCAAGGCGGCTTACAATGCGTTAAGCAATAGCCGTCATACTTTTGTATATACCTGCTTAGTAGGGCTTTCGGTCCCACCTAAATGGTGTTCCTTTTTATACAAAGTCATCTTATTGCCCCCACAATCCGGGTCCTCATTTTACCTACCTCAGAAGGATGGAAGGCTGAGTCAACCTTGAGCTGGTGAGATTTAAACTTGCAGTAATTGCAGGCAGCTGGCAGCTAAGTGCTACTTTAACAGCGCTTTAGTCCGCTGCTCCACCAAGGCTCCTAAGGATGTACTTTCCAAGTCTATTTCGGTGTGCCTGAATTACAGATTAGATCCAGATGAAAGCTATAGTTGTAGGCTCTACTGGAGACCAATCTTCTGTGAATTAATTTGGTTTTACCTCTCAGAGTACCACCTCATTGTTAGATGGTTTAAAAAGCAACCCTAACTGAAGTAGGAGAAAAGAACTAGAGCAGAACCATCACAACTTCCAAAGCCTTTCCCAGATAAATATGGTGGGACATAAGGCTTTTTTATTTTTATTTTTTTTGGTGGGGATGGATATCTCTTGCCAGAATTTTTCCCAGTTCTTTTACATTCTGTTGGAGTCAATGAAACATAAACTATGTATGCCAGCTAAGAAGGGTATAGGTCCGTGATGGCAAACCTATGGCACACGTGCCACAGGTGGCACACAGTGCCCTATCTGTGAACACACGAGCCGTCACGCAGTTCAGTTCCGCCACACATGCGCACGCGCTTCCCGCCAGCCAGCTAGTCATCGGGTCTCTGCCACCCATGCGCAGGGGGTGGTGTGCATGCGGGGGGGCTGTGTGTGCATGCATGGGGGCAGGGCACGTGCAGGGGGTGGGGCGCACATGCACAGGGGGCATGTGCAGGTGTGTGTGTGCATTGCATTTTGGGGGGTTGGGTACATGTACTTTGGGTACTCAGTCCAGAAGAGGTTAGCCATCACTGGTATAAGTAATAGATCAGATCTGTGCACCCAAGATCTGTACTCAATTTGAGGTTGATCACTAGCTGATGCTGGGTTTCGGCCCACTGAGTTATCTTTAAACATACAGTTTCTTCACCGGAGATATTCTCTTGCTTCTTCAGCAGAGGTCTTCTTCTTCTGATCCTAACTCCTTCTCAGATGCTATTTCAGTGGTGGGTTGCTCCTGGTTCGGTCCGTTTCTATAGAACCGATAGTAAAACCGGCGGGAGGCTCCGCTCACCCGCCACGATGTCATCATGCACATGCGCAGAACCGCAAGTGCGCACGAGCAAAGCGAGCCCGTTGCGAACCAGTAGTAAAGGTAAGTGGGACCCACCCCTGGGCTACTTGGGGGAATCAAGATTAACCTGTTACTTCTGTAATCATCAGGACTTAAATTCATGCCCAACTTCTCCTGATAGGCTTCAATAAAGCAAGAAACTGTGTCGGGATCTAATATTCTATCTTGGAGAAAGCCCTCTCACAAATACAATAGCCCAACTAGAGGTGGATATTAAATAATATAATCCTGATAAATTGGATATTTCCTTATTTTCAAAGTCATTGTTATTTTCATACACAGGAATATAGCAGAACAAGTTTAATTAGGTGCAAAGCAGATTTAATATTTCACATTCTGAATCCATTCTGTTCTGAACAATATATTTCCAGAATACAGAAATCACCCCTGGAACCAGTGGTGAAATCCAAATTTTTTTACTACCGGTTCTGTGGACGTGGCTTGGTGGGCGTGGTTGGGTGGGCATGGCAGGAGAAGGATACTGCAAAATCTCCATTCCTACCCCACTCCAGGGGAAGGATTCTGCAAAATCCCTATTCCCTTCCCACTCCTGGGGAAAGGATATTGCAAAATCTCCATTCCCACCCCTCTCTGGGGCCAGCCAGAGGTGGTATTTGCCAGTTCTCCAAACTGCTCAAAGAACCTGTCAGAACCTGCTGGATTTCACCCCTGCCTGGATCCCTTGAATTAGCTCATCCCAGAGGAAAATTTCAAGAGTCCGATCCTGCACATCTCTATCCAATTTCATTCCTATGTAACTCTCTGGCTGGGTTCATGTGTTACATGAAGTTGCTAAGGCCATAAACTTTGCTTTATTAGCTATAATGGTTGGGCTTACACAACACACTGAGCCAAAACCAAACAACCAAATAATAGTTTAATGTTACATATGACACCCCCCCCCCCCACACACATACAGAAAAAACATTTGTGAAGTAGAAGTGTTTATACTTAATGGTTACAGGATTGATTTGCAAGAAGGAAAATGGCAAAGAATTGTATCATTCTGTGTAGTGGCTTCTTAGATCAGTTTCTTTAGATCTCTTCCTTCCTTCATATAGCTTGAGGTTGAGTACTTCGCAATTTCCCATCTAGACACCAATCAAATCAAATTTGATGTAAGTTCAGTCCAACTGTTGCTTTATATGCATTCTAATCATGCCCTGATTTTCTTGTATAATGTTAGACAAAAATAGGTAAGGTCATAAAGTCTTAGAATATACAGCAAGTCCAGTGGTGAAATCCAAATATTTTTACTACCGGTTCTGTGGGTGTGGCTTGGTGGACGTGTTCTGGCTTGGTGGGCATGGCAGGTGAAGGATACTGCAAAATCCCTATTTCCTCCCCATTCCTGGGGGAAGGATATTGCAAAATCTCCATTCCCACCCCACTCTGGTGCCAGCCAGAGGTGGTATTTGCTGGTTCTCCAAATTACTCAAAATTTCCACTACCCGGTTCGCCAAACTGCTCAAAATTTCCGCTACTGATTCTCCAGAATCTGTCAGAACCTACTGGATTTCACCCCTGAGCAAGTCACAGTAATCATTTTTTGCATAGAATTTGTGTAAATTTTGGGTTTTGGAATCATCAACAATTACTGTTCTCCCAACAGAGGTTTTGAGGGAATCTCACAGCATTGGATCAAAGAAACTATATCTGTGCCCTGAACTTGAAATCATTAATCAATTATTGCTTCCACTATTTCCGTCCCCCACTTCCATAAGCAGTAAGAAGAAGACTTAAACCAACTTTACAGGGTTATGTTCCTTCTTTGGGGAAAGGACCCTGGAATCTTATTGTGTTTTGTCCATGTGTGTGTAATAAACTAACTATTTCCAACTATACACATTGAGCATGCAGACACACAAACAAGCAGTGTTAGTCCCAACACAGCATGACCACTTGTGCAGTTTATGACAGCCAGCTGCAAAAACAAAGCACTTCTTTCTCTGGTTGAATTCAAATGCTTCCTTTGCCTGCCCCCTCCCAAAACAACCCTTACTTAGTGTGTCAGCAATGCACAAAGCCACCGTAGAGATCGATCTATTTATCTATCTATCTATCTATCTATCTATCTATCTATCTATCTATCTATCCATATCTATCTATCTATCTATCTATCTATCTATCTATCTATCCATCCATATCTATCTATCATCTATCTGTCTATCTGTCTATCTATTTTCTATCTATCTATCCTCTATCTATCTATCTATCCATCCATATCTATCTATCATCTGTCTATCTGTCTATCTATTTTCTATCTATCTATCATCTCTATCTATCTATCTATCTATCTATCTATCTATCTATCTATCTATCCATATCTATCTATCTATCTATCTATCCATCCATCCATCCATATCTATCTATCTATCTATCCATCCATATCTATCTATCTATCTATCTATCTATCTATCTATCTATCTATCTATCTATCTATCTATCTGCTTTGATAATGCCATACTATCAGTTGCAGGTCACTGATGGGTAGGACATCACTATTCCAAAGAAGAGATTGTGCCCATGAAAGAAGAGGCCGCAATACTGCTTCTCCTAGAGGTAGTTTCATTTCTATATGTTTGGGATGAGCAAGATCATCCACAGATCTTATTCAAATTGGGCCAATTAAGTTTCACAGCATCTTCCCTCCCAGCAGGCAGGTGTGAACTGCTCATCCAAATGTCTGCAGTGACCGGTTCCCTGGACCATCCATTAATCAGCATTCACTGTCAATGAGGAATTTGTGCCAAAACAAAAGGAATGGTTTGAATAACAGAAAGGTGCAGCCCAGGCACCTAGTTTACATAAACTTGGGAAAGTATCTCTCAGTGGAAGTGAGTGCACAACAAAAGCCAATCTCTTCCATGAGATCAGGGTCCTTATAAAAGAATTTAAAATGTTACATATTCTTGTTTTTGGAATGCAGATATTTGTATAGTTTTTTATAACAAGTTCTTCCTTTTACAAAGAGAAAGAGCTGTTTGTCTGTTAAAGCAGATATAACAAATATTAAACATCTTTAGTATCAGCCACAAAAATTATACCTTAACGCTTTTAAAGCATTCCAAAGCTCATTTCTTATTTATCTTTTCATTGTACAGAAATCGATTTGACAAAATGTTTCATTGTATGTATATGTCTCTACTACTGTGGGCCTCAGCAGATGGCAGGATCTATTGGATCCTTTTGGTAGATAGAAGCTAAGCAGGTTTATGCCTGGTCAATATTTGGATCAGACACCACAAGAGATACAGAATTAACCAGGATGCGGAAAAACAAAAAAACAGATCCAGAAAAAAGCAGAGACAATCTGCTACCCTGATGTTGCCAAACACACACACACACACACACACACACACACACAGAGAGAGAGAGAGAGAGAGAGAGAGAGAGAGAGAGAGAGAGTTAGGACTGATTTGAAGGAAATGTTACCTTGATCAAAGAAAACAATTACTACAATAATACTCCTAGTGATAGCAGAGACAATGTACAGTAATATTCTGTACTATTAAAATGTAAAGATGAAAGCTACAATAGAATTCTTATTTATAAGAAGTAAACATTGTGTGGCTTAAGTAAGATTTAGTCATACATCAAAGCACTTTGCTGATTTACGTGGTCTACTTTAAAGATTATTAAATACGAAATCAACCTAATATCATTTTTCTGTATTTAAGTAGATAAATACAGAAATGCCTGGATTCATTGAACTCTGGAAATTAGAACAGCTATTCATAATAGGTATATGCAAATATCCAGTGCTATAATCTGAAGTTGTTATAATATTAATACAAAACCAGCTATCACACTTTACATTTCTAATTATGTTATAGTTTTAAATAAAATGTTTTTATATAATTATCTGGTTTGCTTCCATAAAGAATGTAAGTATGAACACAACAGAAAAATACTGATTTCCTTTTTGGAAAATTATTCCATACTAACATTTATAGAAATGCTCCAAAGAAAAATGCAATATGCTTAACAACTAATAACTTAGCGTAACAAATTTGAAGATGTTTTCATAAGTTGGAAATAACTTTGCCATTTTTTTTAATAATTTATCTATCACCTAAACGCAAAGATGGAAGTATTTTTTCATTCCGTTCAAAAATTCATAACTAGTTACATTTTAAAGTGTCAAATAAGGGCATAATTATCCTTTGGGGAAAATTGATATAGTTAAACATTACAGAGCTTCAAATTTCTATTTCTTAGACACAGGGATTTATAAATGGTTACAAAGGAATTCACTACAGTATAACTTATTGTCCTTTTGCACACTTCTGCACAGCTATACACATGGCCAGCATTCAGAGTTTTGATGGTGACAAGCAGGATAAGATAAGAAGTGGACTAAAATCAGTCCCTCCTGGTTAAAAACATCTGATAGATGTTGTTAGTTAGACCAGTTCATTTCTTTAAAATATGTGTGGGGTTTTGACCCAATACTTAAAATGAAAAGAAATATAGGCACTCATCACTGCTAGCAGCAAATTATGTACATATTCATCCATTACAATTCTATGTAACATATAACTTGGTTTTCAAGCATAAAAGTTAGGCACAGATTTTTCTGAACACATTACAGTCTTCAGAACGGTAGCTCAGTAATTACTCAAATGTTTAAAAAATCTATATATAATTTTTATTCATGAATCATCTTGTTTATTTATATTTGTTGACATTTTGTAGCATTTGGCAATCAACGTATTCTTGGATAGATTTTAAGGACATAATATGTCCTGTGATGCTCAGAAATACATGGTTAGATAATTTTTTTAAAAAATCCTGAGACCCCTTTTGAAATTTTCTGGAAAGCCACCTTTATAGCAAACACCTAAGAGTCCCTCAGGCTGGCATAATTTCAGACCTCACAGATCAAAAAGGCATTCAAAATAAATGCCTAATTCCTAAATGGATCATTTATATGGAAATTTAGCTGTTAGGGCTATTCAGGAGTTTGGATACAGCCATTGGCTAACTCCTCACATTCTTATTCTCCCCATTGATTTACTAAAAGAGTTGTAAAATATTATGCAATTATGTAAAACTCAACTTTGAAAAGACAGACACAAACCCAGAAGTTTCAGACTATAATCCTATAGGTAGGGACAGATTTGTTGACATTCTAAGGATTAAATTGCTTAACGCACTGTAAGCCGCCCTGAGTCTCCGGAGAAGGGCGGCATATAAATCAAATAAAAAATAAAAATAAATAAAATAAATAAATAAATCTTATAGAGTGCTATGCAGTATTGCAACCACTAATGTTTATGAACAGAAGTACGTATTAATGACAAAAACTATTGAAAATAATATCACTGTTCTCTTCCCAGCATATCAGTTGATAAGGAGGTTTAATCTGTCACTTTTTGGAAGAACTGAAATTGCAAATCAGATCCAGAAAAAAACAGTGGTGGTGGGGGGTTGTGGCAGGATGCAGACCACACAAAGCAGCAACACACAATATGCACAGAGAGATAAATAGAATGCAATGCTATGATTCTGCCACTGCAGAAGTGACAGTTGTTGTGTGGAATTGTAAATCAGCTGATAGCATAGGATAGCTACTAGATGCAATGGAATCTTTTACTAAAAGAAATTCAGTTTTTTGCTTCAATTTTGCTTAGTTTAAAATATTTCTAAGGCCTACTTCAGAAGAGGAATGAAATAATTGAATAGATTCACGAATCAGATTCTCAACCATTGCTCATATCTTCCATTTAATTATGCCTGAATTTTCTAGCACTATCCTTCCAGACAAAATGAGTTCTCCAGCAAATTAAACAAGCTAGGCAATTATACGCCCAGAAACGCATGCAAATACAATTGTTATGAATATTGTGTTAGTATTCATTAACTAAAAATAATTGACAAAAACTTTAGATTTGGGCAAATCCCCAAACACCAACATATACTCCCTTTTACACTGCTGGTTTCCCAAAAGTACCGCTAAACGATTTTTTAAAAACTGAAATGCGAGCTCTAAATTGTTTAAAACCATTATATCTAAAGTTTTGAACCTTATTCATTATTTATTGAAATACAAAATGAAAAAAAAATCTATCAAGCCATCAACATATGTATGTATTATCTCTTTATTAAATACATTTGTATAGCCACCTATTTACCAGAAGAAACTCTGAGCAGTGAACAAAATTAAAATAGATTTGTAATGAAACTGCATTATTTTACAGCTAGAATGTGGTACCCTCTTAATCTAAATTATGTTTTATTTAAAAGAATGAAGTAGAAACTGAAAATAATCAATAAGATGAAAGAAGAGATTTCAGGGTTTGCTTCCTTTCCAATTTCAAATGTATTTTTAGTTCAGGTAAAAACAATGGACTAGATCCAGACTAAATTAGTTTGCCTGCACTTAAAACCAAATGAAATCAGTGGGACCTAGTATGATCCCAACTAGCTTCAAGCACTATTTCAATGGAATATAAACTCAATTTAATTTAGGCATAATCAAAGTGTTGTGGTCCATTCAAATCTGGATTTCAATGAAATCACCAATTTCACATATTTAATTCGCTAGCATTATTGATATAAAATCTGTGTCTAGAATGTGTCTACAAGACCCAGTGGTTTTCCAAAGCCATATATCAGTATCAAATCCACACTTTTTTCCTCTACCTAAAATATTCCTCTATCATGTGAATTTATAAGCTTTCCTTATTTTATCAGGCACCTCTAATGTCGGGGGGGGGGGGGATGGATTTTTCCAAGCATTCATTATCATTAGGAAATTGCCATTGTGTCACATCAGCATCCTGTCATGACTGGGAAAATCCCTCAATCTATTGCATCCATTGCTATTTGGAAGACTATGAAGAAAATGTGAATGGGAACAAAGAACTTGGATAATGCTGCTGAACATAAGTTGCTGCATATGACTGAGGCACAGTCACTGAACTATCCTGAAAACCTCAATACAGGTAGTCCTCGACTTATGGCCACAATTGACCTCAACATTTCTGTTGTTAAGTAAAATATTTGTTAAGTGTGTTTTGCTCCATTTTATGACTTTTCTTGCCGCACTTGTTAAGTGAATCACTGAAATTGTTAAGTTAGTAACATGGTTGATAAGTGAATCTGGCTTCCCATTGACTTTGTTTGTCGGAAGATCACAAAAGGTGAATCACGTGATCCCAGGGCACTGCAACCATCATAAATATGAACCAGTTGCCAAGCATCTGAATTTTGATTACATGACCACAGGGATGCTGCCACGGTCATAAATGTGAAAAACTTTTTAAAATCCCATTGTAACTTTGAATGATCAGTAAATGAACTGTTGTAAATTGAGGACTACTTGTAGTAATGATATGCTTCTGCCTTGTTTTTGCTTATCCATTATCAACTCCAGAGTTCCTCACCTCTGTGAAGTCACTGTTCCCTCCCCATCCATGGCCTGGAAAAAGGAGGAAAGGCAATAAGAAAGCTTGGATGGTGGCTCCTATGAAGACAAATTCTGAAAAGACTTAACCTCTTCCTTCAGATTTTGATTCCAGTCTCTTCCCATTTTTGGCAACAAAAGCCCAAAGAAGGGTCCTTTTATCTCACGTCTCAAGTTCTACGGTATTTGCTGCCCTGTGGTCAAAGGAAAGATTCTCCACAGCATTCTGGAGCCAAGACTCTTGTCATGATGGAAACCATCATTTCTTGCCAAAGAAGCAGACAGAAGTAATGTTTCATCCATCCAGAGCAAGCTCCATTTACCATCCCACCCGGCATGCATTTAGACATGCGTTGTTTGTTTTTGCTTGCCTATAAAAGAAGGATAGGGGGAATCAAATCTAAAAAAAAAAGGCATTTGGGATAGCACGCTCTTCATCTCCTGAAAAAGCTTCCTTGCTTGAAGTTTACTCTGGCTTGCTGATTATTTCAAGGCCTTTATCTCCAAGGCTAAAGAAACAGGGTAGCTCTACCCTACTGATTTCCCTCTCTCTTTCTTGTCTCCCCCCCCCTTCCTCCCCAAATGCGCACCGTGAACCCTTTGAAATGTGCTTGCTCTTGTTGTCCACTAGAAGGAGAGGGTGAATGCCATATATCTAATTGTGTGTCTCCACAGAAACTTCCCTCTAATTCCTGGTTGCTAACTCGCATTCTTTAAGTCCTCTGGCCTCGTTCCCAACACTCCTCCTCTCTCTCTCTCTCTCTCTCTCTCTCTCTCTCTCTCTCACAAAGAAAAGAATTTGCTTTCTTTCGCTCCACTCCCTTCCTACCCCCAGTCCAAGGTCTTTTCTCATTTCAAAGCAAGCTACTTGAATGACTATTCAGTGTGTGCCGAATGAGGTCTCTCCCAGCCCGGTGCTCTAGTAAAAGCCAGGCATGCTTCTAAAGGCTGCCTGAATGCGGCCCTGCCCTCCACAGTCCAGGCAGCGTACACAGTCCCCTGACCTGGCCATCTGTATGCAAATCTCTGCCGACTAAGTAAACTTTCATTTAAAAGAGAGAGAGAGAGAGAGAGAGAGAGAGAGAGAGAGAGAGAGAGAGA
>WNWU01000017.1:19532868-19669141 GCA_012654045.1 Ptyas mucosa | reverse complement strand
GAGAGAGAGAGAGAGAGAGAGAGAGAGAGAGAGAGAGAGAGAGAGAGTGTTCTTGCCTTCCTTTTGGTGTGTTTGGCAAATGATTAGTGCACATGGATCCTTTGTTTTTTATTATTATTATTATTATTGTGCTTTGTGGACAGAGGAGACTCCTTGGCACCTGCACTTGTAGGTGGCAGATGGACGTTCTTGGCAGCAATGGGGACATTTCCTCAATGTAGCCCGCCTAAGCCGCAAACTGGCATCTTTTCTTCCTTTATGTGGCTACTGAGGAGAAAGGATTAGTAGTGGATTACCAGTAGTCTGGCACAGCAGTTAGAGGAGAAAGAGGGAGTGAGAGATGCAAATCTGAAGACCATTTTACATGGAGGAGGAGGAGGAGGTGGAAGAGGAGGAGGAGGAAGCATTTATTGCAATACTTCTGGTCCTTACCAAACCCCCCACTCAGTGATTTCAATTCTTCCAATCACTATAGCAACTTGGCCCTCCAGCTAAGTCACTCAAAATCCATCAATTTCTGAGGAGAATAAGGCACTTCCTTATTCCTTTGTATTAACTCAAGCAAGAAGCTCCTAGTGTTCCTAAAGTCATTATTAGTCCTGACTCAGAAGAGGCCCATCATTCCTGAGAAGATGTTGTGTGAGGAACTGCAGAAGTCACTTCCTGTAATTCCATAGATGCAATGATTCCTAACACACAACTAGATTTTTTTTCAAGGAAAAGGTGCTCTTCCCCATCTTTTCCCCTCTAGTAATGCATTGTTTTCCTATATTCATAATTTTGTTCATAATAATGCTCATTCTACCTTACCAAATGTTTCTTTTGCTACCTTATATCACATTATCAAAGTGGGAGATAAAAGGAATCTTAAAAGGGAAGGAGAAGAAAAAAGCACTTTATCAGGATTAGGGGTGGGCAACTATGGCAACTTTACAAACCGTGGACTTCAAATCCCAGAATTCCTGGGCGTGGCTGGCTTTGGACTTCTGGGAGTTGAAGTCCACAGGTCCAGAAATTGCCACAGTCGCTCACTCCTGATTTGGATGGATTTTTCTAACGCCTGTAGTTAGGTGTCCTGGAGATTGAATGAAAAAGGAAATTTTTCCTTCCAAATTCACTTCATTGAGAGATATTATGGGGAGACTGAGAGGAAAGTGAGGAAATGAAGATGGGAGAGGAGAGAAAAAAGAATGTGCTTCTTTGGAAATGAAAGCAGTTGAGCAAGAAAAAAAATAATCATGTAAACCGTTTGGTATTAATAATTAAAATATTGGAGGATGCTAATGCGTTTCGTAGACATCATGCCAAGAAAATGTTTTCCAGAAAAGGCATTTATAATCAGCACAGATGGCTACTTCAGCAACAAGCTGCCTTTTGCTGTTCTTTATTTGTGGTGAGATATGTGGTTATGTATGTGTGTATGCATTAGGGTTTGATATAAGAAACAGTATAATTTTATATTATGTAATTAGAAGAACAATCCTCTGAATATACCACTTGAAAATCACTCAAAGCTGTTTTTGGTTTTTTTAAAAAAAATTGAGGCCTCAGGCAGTAGCTGATTATCAAGAACTTGTGACCTACGTTGGAATATGCTTATATCTATATACTCTGATTTAAGACTAAGCAGATGTTTGACCATCTCAGAACAGCCTCAGGTATAGTATTCATCTACAAACATATGGTGGAGACATTGGACTTGAACTGCATGAAACATCTCTAGGTTTAAATATTAATTTTTTTCCTCCCAAGGATCCCATAACAATTGTTCGTAGCATCTGTCACTATATATCTGGAGGGAAAAGGTATGTTTTATATTATATTTCAGTTAATGTCCCATTTTATTTTACTTAGAAAAAGTTGTTTTTATGCTGTAGTGGTGCAAAATGCTAATCCTATTTTTCTCCCCTTACCTTCGTTAACATGCCAGAGTGACTACTTAAAGATAATGAATTTGTAGAATTTATTTTATAAGCTGTGGTGATCACCACTAGCTTAGATGGCTTTTCCAAAGGGGCAGAAAAATAGATGGATGATAAAGTTTATAGGTTAGATGGAATAGTTGATGTGGAAAGGCTGGAGAATGTTAATTGATCTCGTATTCTAAAATCAGTTTGGGGCTTTCCAAAGAGATTTACCTGGATTTGCAAGAAAAAAGAAGCTAATTGTTGTGGTGCAGCAAGGTTATTCTTATATTTTTAGAAGTCTGTAAAAATACTACATTGCTAAGGTCTCCTCGGAATCCTGAATATTATAACTTAAGAAGGATGATGGCAAATGGGCAAAGAGTAAAAATATTTGGTGTGTTATTACAGTTTAGGATTACCAGATTGGTTCTCCAAAATTCTGAACAACCCTGAGATGGCCAACAATCCATAGTATTCATGGTTGAAAAACACTGACCAAATTATGGTATGCTTTTAGTCTCTCTCTCTCTCTCTCTCTCTCTCTCTCTCTCTCTCTGTGTGTGTGTGTGTGTGTGTGTGTGTGTGTGTGTGTGTGTGTGAGTGTTTGTGTATGTGTGTGTGTGAGAGAGAGAATATTTTGTGTGTGGACAAAATATAGCTGGCCTTTTGCATATATGTAAGATAGGTCCCCCCCCGCATGGTTTCATTATCTACAAACCTTAACAACAGCCATCTGAATTTCCTATTTTTTCTCCAAGGGCCCAAACCTATGAACATGATCCTGTAGCCTCTCCCTCCACCACCATTTTATTCCAAGTCCCTAAATGGCCAATATGGCCAACACCATGCCAATATATAAATACATAAAGAATCCTGATTAAATCTTAATGGGCATGGATCAGTGGTGGGTTGCCCCCAGTTCGGACCGGTTCTATAGAACCGGTAGTAAAAGCAGCGGGAGGCTCCTCCCACTAACCCGGACGTCATCATAAGTGATCTGTGCATGCACAGAAGCTTGTGTGCATGCGCAGAAGAGCACGCATGCGTGCACACTTCGCTTGCGCGCATGTGCACAGGCACAATGCAAACCAGTAGTAAAGGTAAGTAGGACCCACCCTGGCATGGATCCTACTTTGTATGATATACTTTTAATGGGAAGCAGTATTCAAATGTATAGCATAAACAATTAATACATGTGAAGATGCACTTGGCAAAGATAATTTAGGGTGAAATCCAGAGATATTTCTATTTCATATCAATAGACCATAGAACTCTTTAAAGCCCAATTAGTTGCAAAGACTTTACTCAAAGCAAGGTGAAATCTCAGTTTCACTGTCAGAGTATAGCTCATGGATCTTTATGATAAAAGAAGAGAAATATAACAACACGTATATATAAACTGTTATTAAACATTAGTTTTAAAACTGTTAATTTGAAAAATAAAAGAACAAAAGAAGATGAGACAAAAATAATGATTTCAGATTAGAGGAAAGATTTAAGTTAAAAGATAGACAATTTAGATCAATTAAGGAAGATTAGAGAGTCTTCTCCTTTCAAGGATTTTTTTAAAAAAATATTTGGTCAGCATCTTTCAAATACTAGTTTAGGCAAGTTGTTGAACATATTCATTTATTCTTATCTTATGTCTTTATAGAATTTGTATTATAAAATGTATCAGCACTTCTCAAATACTATTTCAGAAGAACAAAATCCACCTTTTACCAGTTTTATAGCTTTCCTTTTATCTAAATTAAGACATTTCAAGAGTCTATTGTATACTTATTTTTTAGCAACATCGCATACTTTACTAGCAAAATGTTAGGATTAGAATGCATTGTTAAACGTACCAACACACCAACCTTTTTCTGAAAACACCAACATGATTGGTATTGATATGTAGTGCGTTACACGCTTATATTTGGATGACCAATTAAACTATGGTTACATTTAACCATTCAACCATAACTAATTTAAATGGATTTGAATCCAACAGAATGCTATCATTCCAGAGGTTGTTTGAATCAACTTAAGATGCAAGAGACCAGAACTGCATCCCACTTTATCACAAAAGATCATTGTTATGAAGTAGCTCCACAGTCAACAGTATAAGACAGCAATAAGACACCAATGAATTTGCAAGAAAGTTGAAAATGGAAGAGATATTTTGTTAGCCTCACTTCCATGAACAATTCTTAGTTCCCGTCAGATTTATGAAACTGCAGTCATTTTTTTACTTACCAGTACCTCAACAACAAGAAAGGTAATAAAGGAAAGTTTGGAATTCACACAGATCAGATGGAGAAAGCTTCATTTATGGAAGAACCTTAGATGATGAAAGTGAGTGAGGCTCATACATTAAACCAAGGGTCTCCAACCTTGGCAAATTTATGACTTGTAGACTTCAACTCCCAGAATTCCTCAGTCAGACCCCTGCATTAAATCATGCCATGGTTTGTTTTAACATTAGTTTAAACTAATAAGTGAAAGTGGTCTGACCCAATATCTGATTTTTTAAAAAATATAAACAATGCTGTGCTTCAATGGTTAGCTGATCTAGACCAGGGGTGTCAAACTGGTGGCCCGCAGGCCAGATGCATCATGCACAGGCCATGCCCACCCAGCTCCACTCAAGTGATGGCAACATGACACCGCGAGTTTGATACCCGTGGTCTAGACATTGTTATTTGAACAGTTTGATACCCGTGGTCTAGACATTGTTATTTGAACAGATTTTTTTTGACATTTATATTTTATTGGTTTTACTAATCTAGTTGAAATGTTAGTAGTCCAAGTACGATATGCCATACATTAAATAAATAAATAAATAAATGAATGAATGAATGAATGAATGAATGAATGATCTGGTTTGCAGGTAATGCTAAATTGTAAGCTATGGTTTACCATCCACAATGACTGATTCACACATCAAAGTAAAACAAATCGAACCAATCATTCTACTCCCTAGTATTAGGGACATATCTATACAGTTTTCTTGACAACAGGGCAGAAGAGATAGCCCCACTACTGTTTAGCAAAGATAATTTTTGATTTCTCAGTCTGGCCTACCTAGATTTAAAGATGACTTATCCAATAAACTTGCTTATTGGAAAGAAGTGTGTTGTTTCATTTGTGTTCATTACTAACTATGTAGCAGCTGGTATATTTTAAGCTCATGTTTGGCTTCTCACGAATTGCAAGCTGTGATTCTGGCTACCCCTTTGTAATACTATACAGTTGGGATTTTTTTTTACGAAAAAAAAACCCTTATTAAATGTAACTATTCATGCTTAAAATTTCTGGAATAATTACATTCTTTGAGTCTCCATTAATGCAGATATTTTTGAAAATACCATCATTCTGTTTCTTGCATATAGCCATTAGCCTCAGTTTCATTTTAAATAGCAGCAATGCACTAAAACAAAGGGCCTATTTGAAAACCTCTCCAAAACCCTAGCGTCAATTGTTAAATTATTCAGTTTGATAATACTAACTTTAAGAATAAAATACTATGCAAAGTGTTTTAAAGCAACTCCCCCATTTTCCCTGGAGTTCTATTAAGTTTTGTTTATTCTAATCTGTGTGGTGGCGATGAGAAGAAGCACCTTCATACCATCAGGGATAAGAAGCCTGTAAGGATAAACTCTCTATTTCTTAAATCTGTTTGCTTTTAATCTATTGTCTTCAGGTACATTTAGTTTAATCCCTGATGGTATGAAGATGCTCCATTTAACAACCTTTTGGGCACCAGGGACCAGTTCCATGGAGAGAGGTTTTTCCAGGGACCGGAGGGAGCATGGTTTTGTGTGCTGCCTGCATCCCGCATATGGGGCTTTGCTTGTTCGTGCAGCCCAGTTTCTGACATGCTGCAGCCCAGTGCAAGTCCATAGACTGGGGGTTGGGGACCCCTGGTCTAAACAACTTAATACTTATCAAAGTATTAAGAAAGTACACTAGAGTGTATATACAATCTTAGCCTTTGAATCATACATATTCATAAATTTTCTCTGTTGCAATGTGTGTGTGAATTTGTGTGTGTTTACACACACGTAAAAAAACCCAAACAAACATGCACATTATTATGTTCCTCTACCTCAGCTGCTGGTTCATACAAAGATATTTAAGGTTTTTGTTCCGAGATAGACTAAGGGGCTGCAAGATAAATATGTGTAGAGTTAACAGTCACAGTTACAAATACTGAGATGTCATTCCTAAAATATCTCTCTTCTTTAGCCTGTGCCAATGTCTATGTTACAATTTTGGTTAACTGAGATTTGTTCTTCTCCAACAGTGTGCCTACAGTGACTATCTGCCACCTGTTAGTCTGCATGAAAAACTGCTTTGAAAATACACAATAAGCAGATTGTTTGTTACAGTTGTGCTACAGACAACTGTATTAGTGTTCTCCACTCCGTACCCCCGCATAAACAAAGCTGCAATGAGCAGTTCCCCGGAGATTAGAACCACATCTCAGAAGATTAGAACCGCATGTCATTTGAAATCATACTTTACCTGTTAGGCACCTCTCATAATTGCAGATGCTCAGAATCAAAGCAGAAACATTTTCTCTGATGCCTGCGTGGAGATGTTGACATGAAAAGCAGAGGCATTTTCCCTCTTACTTCAGAGATTTGTTTTCTCCCACAAGTTTCAAAAAATTCCCTCCTTAGATGTAACCTGGTTACAACCATTCTCAGATATCTGCCTTCTGCAGTATCTCTTCTCAGTTTCTCCCCACACAGCATGTCTACAAGAGAATAGATTAGAATGAACTTCAGGCCTGGTTGGATTACTTGCAAACACCAGTGTAGAGTCCCATGGAACAGGGTTTGGCGTTTTAGCTGTACCAAGTGAACTTTACTGAACTATATTTGTAGGAACAGGTACAATTTAACTATAATAGAGAGAAGGAGGCATCAAATGTTGCTAAGCCCTGCCCTTAGTAGTTTTCTCAGAATTCAAGCGCTAAGAAGCATCCTATAATTTAACTGAAACACACACACACACACACAAACACACACGGCTCCCTACATAATAAAAAGAACAAATGGCATTGCAAATTCTCTCTGCTGGTTCAGGAACATAAAGTGGAGGCTGGGTTACATGGTCAGCGTAATAGGAAGCCAGCAGAATAACTCCCGGGACCTTTATGTTACTCCTGTAATTTATCACATTACAGTTGCACCTCACCACTATGCCTGTTGTAATAAGATACAATTCTAACCATTAATTCATGTGGCAGCTACTATCATTACCTTAAAATAAATAGGAAAGTTATTATAAATGCCATCGTCGGAGAAGACTTCCAGCAAGATCCTAATAACAAATTAAACTATTCTTCTAAAATGCAAGACCAGATAACAACATGAAGGTAATTTTTTAAACAAATCCTGGACTGTGCTAATTTGATTGATATAAGGCAAGGTAAACATTCTAATAAGAGGAGTTATATAGAATATTTCATTCAAATAGACATAAGTGCTACTCAAGATGTCCGGCGATCTCATGACAGTCATCCCGATAACTTACAAAGTTAAAAAAAAACACAATTTAAACAAATAGTTTGGATCATAAATGTCTTAGGTTGAAACATTCCCTCTTATAACATAATACATTTAGCTGGCAGTGTTTGCTTAACCCCCAGTGCCAACATCGACATTTTTAATACCTAGTGGAAGGCTAAAAAGGTTATCGTACTTACTGTGGCTAGCTAACTAACCACAATAGGATAACAATATTTCTGTATGGGGGCAATTGTGCAGGGAAATTGTTCTAATAGAACAGCTTGTCATTAAAAAAAAAGATAACAATGCCACAACAGAGATTTTTGTTACCTCACCTGGTTTAAACTTATTTATTAAATACAACAAAGTCATGATTATTGTTTTCTATCCTGTTCCAAATTCTATATAATCCAATTGAATACATTTGTGTGTGTTTCCCTTGTCCAATGTGAAATGACACTGAAGCTTCTGGAGCTATTGTATTGCTTATTCATGGCTTAAGATTATACCCAGTGGTGGGATTCAAATAATTTAACAACCGGTTCTCTGCCCTAATTATTTCTTCTAACAACCAGGTCACCAAACTGCTCAGAAAATTAACAACCGGTTCTCCCAAAGTGGTACGAACTGGCTGAATCCCACCACTGATTATACTGAGCCTGCAGTATAACTCGTTCCTATTTTATTCTGTGCTATTCCCCAACCTGGAATCTTGGCTTAGTAGCTGAACTGTGCTATCAGATAAGGATTTAAGGCAATAATTGTGACATCAAGTTGTTGTTGATTCTTAACAGCCACATAGATAGAACTCCTCCCAAGCCTACTAGGAATATCTCTTCCACCCATCTTTTTTGTGTGGTGTTGTGATATACTGTTGTCTATCAAAAGTTGTGTTTTATGCCAAATCTTTCTGGTTTGCCCACTGCATTTCATTTCATTGCAAGGAAACACCTTCATTCCATCTGGTTACTATGTCCCCTGGCAGGGATTCCACCTCTCTTGCTGAAATCTATAAAAACAAATTGCAATGGAGGGGAATGGCAGGCTAACCGCCTTCCTTCCTTCCTTCCTTCCTTCCTTCCTTCCTTCCTTCCTTCCTTCCTTCCTTCCTTCCTTCCTTCCACAGTTATAAAGAAGAAGGAGAATCCATTAGCCAGAGGATATGTTAAATGCAGTCTGGGCAAACATACAAGGCTCTCCTATGTCACAGAGGACAAAAAAGTGGAAGCCTGGAAAGCGATTGCTTAAAATGGCTTCATTTCCTGCTGGTTGATTTATGGGAGTCAAGCAGTTAAACACTGCAGTCCAGAAAGACCCCACAATTCTATAATTTTCCTTAAACCAAGAAATTTGTTCTAGGAAAAAGAACAGAAAATACTTTGTACGCTGCCTTCTTTTTGATAGCGCTGAGTGTCCAGAATGGCCTTCTATTAATGTACTCTAACAGTGGTGAAATCCAATTTTTTTTACTACCGGTTCTGTGGGTGTGCCTTGGTGGGTGTGGCTTGGTAGGTGTGGCAGGGGAAGGATACTGCAAAATCTCCATTCCCACCCCACTCTGGGGCCAGCCAGGGGTGGTATTTGCTGGTTCTCCGAACTACTCAAAATTTCCGCTACCGGTTCTCCAGAACCTGCTGGATTTCACTCCTGTACTCTAAGTGTGTTAGAATTCAAGTCCATGGTGTTCTTGCTATCTGCAAGACTAGATATGTTGAATTTCAACATTTAACATTGCCAGGAGCTATAAAGTATCACGATTCTGACAACTGAGCTTCAGCATAACCAGAAGGCATAAGACTGGTTGAGAAGCACCCATTTACCCAACCCCAGCAGAAAATCAAACCAAGCTTGATTCCATTAAAACTTATCTTCGTAATGATCACGGAATTAAAATTATTGCGGTGTGGCCCACTTTCTCTTGCATTTTGAGTGGCTAATTGTGTGCAAATATAGCATACGTAGGACACAGAACATAATAAACCTTTCTATTGCCTTTCATATTTCAAGGCAAACGTTAAACAATTCATGGGAAGAAGTGTCGCTTCTTTTCTTCCATGCTTTTGCCTCAAGGTTAAAAAAACCCACCACTTGTCCCCCAAAGATTATTATAAAAGTCCTTGCTCTGTGATGACTTCTTTCTGAGAATATAAATCCAACACTGTTCACTTTGAAACACTGTCAGCTTCACTGATGAACGGCCGCGCTTTAAATCCATAATGTATGATTCGCTTTTCATATTTAACATATTGTACAATCTCAGCGCTGACAACGGTAGACATGCTTTTATTTGCATTTTAATCATTTAATTGAAAGCACTTACCTATTCATGGAATCATTTAAAAATCAGACATATTTATGTTCTGGGATCCAGTATCAAAACAAAGGAAGGAAACCCTGATAAAATCCATTTGACTCAAATTACCTACCTATTCAACCTTTTTCAGGACTGGCATGCTTGCTAGCCGGCTGCGATAATAATTGCATCATATTAATTTGCAAGTAAATGCAAACATGGAACTTAGGGCCCTTTTGCTACAGCCGTGGAAATCCACATAGGTATTCATTTCCTAAGTGCAAAAGGAAAAATGCAATTCCCCCATTCACGTCAAAACAGAAGTCTGTTTGAGTTCAGCTCGACTTAACTTCCAGAGATAGAAAGGCAGCCTTTAAAAATGACCTGTAGATGCCAAGGATAATACCGTGAACTTACTTCAGCATCTGGAAGGGGTTTGGTTGTTGTTTTTTAAACAGTAGTCATTTCTTATTGCACAGCAAGCTTCTTTTCAAACAGAAATGTTTCAAAAGCTGCTTATGATACTGCCGTGTTTACCACTGCCGGCCATAGAATTCTTTAGTAGTGTCCCATTCAAAGACTAACCAGATCTGACTCTGCTTAGCTTCCCAGGCCAGACGTAGTCAGACAGCTGCTAACCCCTATTTCTGAAAGCGGAGATTCTTTTTAGGTCTTGAAATGACATGCAGAGCCCACAAAAATAGGTCTCAACATAAAGAAGGAAATAATGCTGAAAGCAGAGGAAGAGGGCAGAACCAAGTGAGCTGTCCTCACTCATTCTCCTCAAGTATTCATTAGCTGGTTGGTTGGTTTTTCCAAATAGACATTCTGATTCTTCCATATTCAGTTGGGGTCTTCTGTAGCAGAGAAAAAATGGGAGTGAAATTATTGTAGGAGATGAAAAATAAACAAATAAAATTGATTGTCTCTTTTGAAAACATTTGCTACAGGACTTGAGAGTACTGAGTTCAACTTGGGAAAATTCACAGAAAATCGCCAAAACAAAGAGAAACTTGGAATTCAGAAAGACTGCGCATCTGCTATTAATATAGTCATCTGTATGGATAGTCTTCAATCAGAGATGGTGTTATAAATCTTGCAATGTGCAGGGAGTTGGACTTGATGTCCTGTGATTCCCTCCAACTCTAAGATTTTATCCTATACCATTCTAAACAAATGACAATAGCAATATGCAAATGTTCTATGTTAAATAAATATACAAGTAAAGAAAACCGGTAATTGTATAAGAGTCAATTTGGTGTGGTTAAGGTATCAGGCTAGAAACCAGGAGACTGTGATTTCTAGTCCTGCCTGAGGTAAAAAGCCGGCTGGGTGACCTTGGGCCAGACATTTTCACTTAACCCTAAGAAGGAGACAATGGCAAACCATTTCTGGGAAACCTTACTAAGAAACTGCAGGGATTTGCAGAATCAGACATGATTGAAGGGAAGAAAAAAAATATTGTATGGCCTGGCTGGCATATACTTAAAATTGATGAAATTATGGATAATTGGAAGGGGAATTAAGAATTAATCTTTAATGGAGCACCAAAATTAGAGAGTGTGCAGTAATGGCAAAACTGACCGCAAATAGAAGTTTAACAAAATGCAAGCAGGAACACTTCCTTTTAATCCGATGCATTACATAGCAAGGCAGGCATATTAAGAGTAAAAGATAAAGGTTAATTTAAATTATCAGATAAAACAATTTAAGTAAATATAAGCAACAATCTCCAATATTTCAAGAAAAATACAAATATTTAAGTAGTTACTACCTAGGATCAAGGGAATCTGAATTCTTCATTTTTTAAAAATGTTTTGCTTTTTTATTTTCAGCATTTCATATTTCAATATTGATTCTGGTTTTTGCTATCAGCTTGAAGACCATATATCTGCAAGAAAGTTTCATATATCCACAGTTCTTTCATACTTTTAAATTAATTTTTTTTACCCCATACTGATTTCTTTTTTATGTTATGATAGAAGCTCCAGGGAGGATACAAGGTAAAATCATCCACACAGAAATCTAGTTTTTGTACGAGCAAATATGTACTACCAAGCAAACAACAACAACAACAACAACAAATATTAATGAAAGCCATTATCAAATGCACAAGGTCACTCGGTAACGTAAGGAGTGAGTCTTGAAATCCCGTGTTTTTATATATGTACGGCAACAACAATCCAAACAATAAGGACCTGCCACTGCAAATGGAACATGTTTAACGTGGGGGTTTGTGGGGAGGGGGGGTCTGACCTCGCCTGAGCTGGGGAGGGGGACACTTTTCAATAAAAGCAGCTCGCCTGCTGAATTTCTAGCTCATTGTTCGGGTCTCGGTTGCCAAGGCAACTGGAGCAGCTGCTAGATTGTAGGCTTTGGCTTGTGTTTCCTAGGTAGCTCGCCGCTGCCTGTGTGTCCAGTTCATGTGGCCTGCCAGCCATTCACCCTCCTGCTGCTGAGGGTGTCCTGCCAGACCGTGCGAGATAATGTTTACTAACATCAGCCACATGGCTCCCATTTCACCATAGCTCTGCCCAAAATATGTCACTCATAGTCGATTGTCAGGCACCAGGCCAATCGGCTTCTACCACAGGGAAAGATCTGTCACAGGGGAGGAGGGCTGCCTCTGACCTTTCACCAAGCATCTCCTTTCCTATGAAAGGGAAATCAATGTGAGCTTTCACCGTCGCCTTCTGCATAAACAACGCTACGATTGGGGATGCATAATAAGGAATGTGGGGAGTCGGAGGCGCGCTCCTGTGTGCATTTATACAGCAGACTGTCTGCTGTTTGAACTGGAGCTTATTGTCTAGAGGGTGCATGGGTGTTTCCTTTCTACCACAAAGGCTTCCACCAATGTCGCATTTTAATGCCACCGATAATGCTGACATGGCAGAAAGAAAATGAAGGTGTCAATGCCAAAATGCAGCTTCCCTTATTTCAGCCTGGTCTCTCTCTCTCTCTCTCTCCCTCCCTCCCTCCCTCCCTCCCTCCCTCTCTCTCTCTCTCTCTCTCCCTCCCTCCCTCCCTCCCATTTATAGCACCAGATTTCGAGAGGGAGAAGGAGATGAAGGAGATAGAAAAGGAAAAAGAGAAGGAGAAAAAGAAGGAGAAGGAGAAGGGTTAGTTGTGAATGTTGCAATTTTAGCATCTTTTGCTTTCTTACCCCCACGATGGGAAAGCTGCAGTAGGGCATTCTGAAGCAGATATCTTCACATGGCTCTGAAACAGCATCCTAGGATCAAGCTAGTAAAACTGATAAGCAGGATTTTGGTTTGGTTGGTTTGTTTTTTGAAAAACCACGCAATAGCAATAGCAATAGCAATAGCAATAGCATTTAGATGTATATACTGCTTCATAGTGCTTTACAGCCCTCTCTAAGTAGTTTACAGAGTCAGCCCCCAATAATCTGGGTCCTCATTTTATCAACCTTGGAAGGATGGAAGGCTGAGTCAACCTTGAGCTGGTGAGAATCAAATTGCTGGCAGTCGGCAGAATTAGCCTGCAATACTTCATTCTACCCAGTGAATCACCATGGCTGCTCCTCCACAGGTCCTCCAATAGGACCCCCGATTCAAATTTGGATAAACTAGAATAGCTCTGTTAAAAGTCTATGGAGATTCTCAGTCATCCCGCTCACGGTTGTCCCAAAGGTGCTTTCTCAAAAAGCAACTGGACTTTCTGATTTTTCCTTGAAGACGTTTCGCTTCTCATCCAAGAAGCTGAAGAAGCGTCTTGGATGAGAAACAAAATGTGTTTAAAGAAAAAAACAAAAAGTCCAGTTGCCTCTTGAGAAAGAACCTTTTGGGCTCTGTTAAAAGAAGCAGCCAGAGAATTTTTTTAAAAAAAGGAGAGATTCCCGCTTGTAAATCAAGCTTGCTATTAAATTGTAACAGCAATGAGCCAATCCTCATAGTCAAAATCAGCCGTAACATCTCTTAACAATAAACCATCTAAAGCATGCATACTTCAGTACACCAAACATATATAGAATGTTTTTGGATTGACTTTCTGCAATAAACCAGGGATGGGCAACCATCTGTAGCTCTGAGCTTAACCATCTCCAAGTACTGTAAGAGTATGTGGCAAGTCAATCATAACTTCCTTACAATAATTTTGAATCTTTCGATGGGTTATTGTTGGGGAAAGATGAATAAAAGAAGAAAAAGAATGCTTCAGAAGCACGTCAGAGGCAATTTGGCACCTACTACTTCTGGTTTTGCTGTAAGCATGAGCAAATAGGAACAAATTAGAGTGTGATGTTCTTTTTCCTTGGTGACACTTTTGGTTAGAATGCTGTATTTCATGCTAACTCTGCCCACTGCTAGGAGTTCAAACCTGAACGGCTCAAGGTTGACTCAGCCTTCCATTCTTCTGAGGTCAGTAAAATGAGGACCCAGATTGTTGGGGGCAATATGCTAACTTAATTTAATTTAATTTAATTTAATTTATCACATTTCTATGCCTCCCAACTCCCAAAGGACTCTTTTTGCTATTGCTACTTATAGTGTAGAAAAACATGACTGCGCTTCTCCACAAATCTCCAAGAACAAGAAGGCATCTGCAAAGGCCAAGGGAGAGCAAATTGTGAAATGTGCATCATTCCACATAATCCCTTTCTTTTCTTCAGTCATCATGACAATTTTCATACAACAATTCCAGAATCAGTTTCTAATTGAGAAAGTCTCCCTTTTTCAAACTTTGGGAAATTGTTGTTGTCAGCATTCATCAATCTTTCCCAGCTAGGGAGCATTTCAGGTTTGTAGACTTCCTTCCAAAATTTCCAGCCACCATAGTCCTTGCTAAGAATTCTGGGACTTATTCTTGACAAATCTGGAAGAAACCAGGTTATGAAAGACTCATACCCATAATACTGAGTTGGATTGACTAAGGGTCATATTGAAGATAAGAACAATTTTCTATGTTTCAACTTCTCAAATACCGAAAGTGTATATTTTAGGAAGTTCTGACAGTAAACTATAATTAAAAACATACAAATAAAACTAAAATAGTTTTGCTGCCTATGGCAAAGCGTTAGTAAAAGAAGGAACAAACAGATATAAAGGAAGAGATTTGAGTTGCTTCTCTGTGCATAACCCACTGACAAGCTATTTTTCACTGTCCTTTGGCTGGAATTTTAATTCTTGCTGGTAGCTAATTCTGACCAAAAATGGAGAATATAGGCTAGTAAATAAGAACAGGGATGGGAAGATGGCCTGTAGGAGAATATTGATGTAGTTTTTGGTCATTTCAAAGTAGTAAAAATAAATCTTTATAATCTAATATTATGTATTAGATATCTAATATTATATATGTTTATTGAAACCTGCATTAATTAAGACTTGCTTCCAAGTAACTGCAACATACTAATATTTAGGTCTGGCTTTGTAAGAGAGGAAATGCAGTGTTAAATGGAGAAAAATCTAAAATCTATGTATTTGGTTGCACTCTTGTCCCCAAATCTTTCCTTTTCCAGTGGACAAAGTTGCTTTTGCTAAATGTAAGCACATCTATTTTAATCCCTGTCACCTTATTAAAGGAAGTTCATAAAACTTTTGTGTCTGAAACATGTAAACCAATAGCAAATGACTAGCAACTTCACTGAAGGGAATAATTAATAATGAATGCTTGTGTGCACAATTCTTCAGTGGCCTTTCCCGTCCTCAGTTTCTCAGGGGTGAGAAAAACCAGTCTGCTCTAAGAAATGTGTGTTTATGGAGAGGGGGGAAAAAGTTTAAAAATCAACTTGCTTTTCCCCCATATGCATAAGGCTCTCTTTCCTAATTGTGCTCTGATCTCTTGCAAGCCTCCTAAGGCATCAATGAGACTGTTATATGCAGTTGCAGGATTGTATATGGAGAAATATGCCTGGGCTTCACATTCCATCCATCCATACAGTCAACCATACCATTTTAAGGTGGAAAATAATGTTTCCTCATAGGATGGAAATATTGAAAAGTAAGGCCTATTCATTTCATTTGAGATAGCCTTTTCTGTTTCTAAATGAGTGAAAGAAAATAAAGGGCTGCAGAAGCGAGCAGAATATATACACGAAGAAGGAATTTTTAGAAACAATATCTGGTTCTATTATCTAGCAGCCTAGGCTGGGTTGGAAATGTGATCTTTAAAGTCTCCATCATTTTTAATCTATCTGCTCACTTTCTTTCTTTCTTTTTCTTTTTTAAAGTTCCAGAGCCAGATACATGGAGATAGTTTTGAAAAATCACCACATTGTTTTTCCAAAACAGATATTAAGACAGCAGATTGGATAGAGTGCAATTTTGCAGTTTTGAAAAAAAAATCACTGGACTACCAGCGAAGCTCAGTAAAATGATTTGGCACAGTTCACACCTCATATTAAGGTGGATTAGTAAGGCCACTTGTCCCCTGTGACTCTTACCTACAAGCAGTTGTGGCTAATATGTTACTCATGGTTTTGTTAGCCAAGTTTAACATGATGCAGAGAGACAATTTCTGCCCAAAATAATACAGAACGTACCATGGTTTGTTTTTTTACTATAATGGCAGATTCATTCTCTGGCTTCTTCTAAAAAGGTAGTGCTAGCTAAATCCCACGTTCATACATCACTCAGTAAATTCACCTTCTCCACTTCAGTTTTAATGCTATAACCACAAAGCAGTCTAAAACTGATCTGCAGCTGTCTTCATTTCTGCCAACTTTGAAAAACAGAAAGCATGATGGGAACATGACTCTTCTTCCCCTTAGGTGACTAATAAGGGAATGCAAGGAACATCTTCAGTTCTGGTCCTTTTCCATGACTTGCTAGTTGTAAGAATTATTAAAACCCCCTCACCCTATTCCATACAAAAAGGGAGTAGAATTGCTGGTTTCCTTTCTCAATCCATCTTTTTTCAATACCTGTGTTTGTCTGCATCTATTCTAAGGGTTTGCGCAAAGAGAACCTGAAAGAATGTGAAGTATTATGAAAGAAGGTTCATTGTAAAAAAGTATAAACAAAAGGCTTCCAGTCGCCTTTTAGCCATTCCTCGGTGGCATTTTTAAAAAATCCATGTGAATTGAGAGATTGGAATGATTGTATGTCAGCAATTTTGCAACCTAGTATACCTGTAGTCATAATTAAGGTTGTTATGGCAGCTGAATTGGGAGAAGAAGGATGAAAGTTCTAATATGCCTATATAGAAAGAAGTAAGTTCCAGCAATGATGCAACTGGGAGACAGTGGAGTGGGAAGAATTTTGACTGGCTTCCGATCAGGACCTGGAAGATAATGAGATGGAAGTTCATACCCATGAGAATAGGAGTATCCATAGAGTGTTCAGAACCATAGTTTTTCAAAGAAAAACACCAGCTTGGGTGAATTTTCAGAAAATCAGAGCAGAGTTGGAAATGAATTGACTCTCCCTTCCCAAACAATATTATGAAATCAATCAGGCCTGAGGCTGATCCCAAGAAACTGAAAATGTAAGAAACATAATCTGTGGGACAGTGTAATCAATTTTACTAATACAATAGAGCCACTTTGCAGGCACCACATTACCGCTATCAAATCCCCAGGCTAGATGGCTAAGTCATATCTTTAGGCCCTTTCAGAAGGCCAACTAGAATAGATCCAGTCTAAGTCATCTTCTCCTAGGGCAGTCTATCCATTACAAAGACTGGTATACATACATTTATCACTAGAGGGACAACCAGTTCTTCTATGGAGCAAAGTTTTTTAACAGTAGTTTCTGTGTTGTTGTATTTACTTTGCAGAGAATTTTAGATGGCACATTAAAAGTTTGTTTGTTTGTTTGTTTTTAAAAGACTAGGAGGGTGAAGGAAGATTTCTGATGAATTTTAAAAGCCAAATGTTTGGAAGGAATTTACTGTGTGCCTGTTTTATTATGATTGGTAGCAATGCCATCCAGATGTTTAGACTGAATTTGGCATTTTTGTCCACTTATCAAGTCCTTTCCAAGGACCTGGGATAAGCAGATGTTGTTTGATGGTGTTAAAGATACTGTTGCAGGATGTAAGCTGTTCCAAGTAAAGCTGTCTTTTGCAATTGACCGCTAGTGATTTTGTCAATGCCAATAATGTTGAAGTGGTGCTCCAGATGTTTTCGAATTGCATCCTAGGCACCATTAGTGTAGTTTACCCTCATATAATAATAATAATAACTAACTAGTTAGCTGCTGTGAGATGACACAGACTGATTACAATCAGCGGCATGACAAAATGGCAACAATGGTGCATTGGAATATTTACAAGAAATACTAATTCCCTGCAAGCAAGAATTCCTTCCTTCCTTCCTTATTCCCTCCCTCCCTCCCTTCCTCCCTCTCTTGTGTTGTTAATTATTTTTGAATATTTTTATTATGTTTCTCCATCTTCCCAAGAAAGAAAATAAACCTTGAATAGTGGTTATTTGGCTGGCAGGGGATTACAGGAATATAAATCAAACACTTCTGGCCTTTTCAGTAGACTTGATTTTAGAATTTTCATTTAGGATGGGTATTTCTATATTAGAATAAGATTATCTGAAAGCAAGAAATTGTGACGGATTCAAAACAGAATGCAATTCAGGTTCTAGAATAGTGAGACATACCCTCTTCTGTTCAAATAATGTAAAGTGAAGGAAAAATAATTATTTTGCAGTTATTGGTTCATGATTCAGATTATACTTTAAATCAACTCTGCTTCTACCCATATGAAGGTTCTATAACCCAGAAAATTAAGGATTTATACATGATCCAAATTAGCTTCAAGAAATCTTTGTATTTGCACACAAAAATGCCCAGAATGTTATTTTCCTTTGTGCTTATGAGTGACTTCCTTAAGCATAGTAGTTGACATTCTTATTTGGTCTGTGAATGTATCTTAACAACAATTCAAATTGTTGGATATTGTTTGTTTATGAGTAGAAACCTACAAGAGGAACCATTGTAAATTTTTCTACTGCAAATTAACACAGTCCTTGTCCCACTCTCTCTTCAGCATCTGATCATAAATGTAATAAATATATTGAATATAACACTTTTGATGACTGTATAACTGACCTTAATTCTCATGTTCCATGTTTAGTACAAAAATGCTTTCAGAGTTTATAAGTGTGCAGTCTATATCTGACAATATTATTCAGCTGAATATTATTTGGAGACTTTTTTTTTCCAGTCCTGTGTTTTATTTCTTGAAATGTCATTCCAGACAGAGGAAGAGAAATGGCTTCATTATTGTTGGGAGGAACAAGCAATCAGCATACTCCTTATCCAGTTTGGGAAGGTCGCAGAGGCCACCTAATCAGCTACAAACCTACATGGCTTGTTCCTCCTGCAAAAAGAAGAATCATCAGGGCAACCAGATTAGGAGTACAAAAATCCAAATGGCACTAGACAGCAGGAATTAACATTTTCTGTACCTTTTTGCTGTCATCTCATTGTGATCTGGAATTCTGTAGCCCTGATCTGGTAGACCAAACAACAACCAATCTTTTGTAAATGATAATATGATGGGGCCAAGTGAACATTCATATATACTGGGTTCCCACTCAAAACACTATGAGATCCTCTACTTGACAAGCCGTCTTATCCCGCTGAGATTGGACTGATCCACCAGGGCCAACAGAGGAGGTGGGCTGTGTGTCCTGTTGGCCCAATTATTCTGACTAGTGTTGTCCAGGAGAAGGGCCTTCTTTGCTATCACACCTGTCCTCTGGAACATCTTGCTCCCCAATGTGAGGTTGGTCCAAAAATTCTGTCCTTTCGTCAAGGCCTAAAGACCTGGCTCTGCCAGTTAACTTGGGGCCTATTGGGGGAACAGACACTGGAGGTGACTGATCAAGTAACAACAGATCCACCTCCCCCGATCCTGCCCCCCTCCCCATATGTAATTGGATTTGAATGGTTGCTTTCAACTAGTGTGTGTGTGTGTGTGTGTGTGTGTAAGCTGGTCAGGTGCCACAGGAGTTATCACAGGAGTTACCCTCTGGTAAAATTGGTAGTCAGTAAATTTTAAATAAATAAATAAACAAATAAATACTATATTTATTTATTTATTTACCAGGCACATATATATATATATATATATATATATATATATATATATATATATATATATATATATCAGATAAAGTACAGTAATAACAACAGCTCATAAAGATCCAAATAATGGAAAGATCAAGGTTAGAAGGTGGTGTTCGTGATGAGAAGCTGCGGTGGCGCAGTGGTTAGAGTGCAGTACTGCAGCTACTTCAGCTGACTGCTAGTTCAGCAGATCAGCGGATCAAATCTCACCGGCTCAAGGTTGACTCAGCCTTCCATCCTTCTGAGGGAGGTAAAATGAGGATCCAGATTGTTGGGGCCAATATGCTATTTAGTATACTGTCTTTGGTGTAAGCTGCCCAGAGTCCTCAGAGAGTGGGCGGCATAGAAATATGAATAATAAAATAAATAATAAAAATAAATAAAATGACTGAATGCAGATCAGGGCTGCCAATGCTTCCAACCATGACTGCTGGAAGATGTTGCATGGCCGATCGGCCATTGGATTTTTGTTTTATGCACAGAGATTCTGAAGTAGTCACTTACAAGAGCTGGTTCCCTGTAATTCTTGCTTCCATCTAATAGACCTGTAATTCTAACAGATCTGAAACTCTTGAGATTTCGGGTGAGCCTAGAAGGGATTGATCTGTAAGCAAATGAACTTAAATAAGAGCATATCTTTACAAAATAACTTGGTTAACATTTTGTTGAAAAGCGGGGGGGGAATGAAGATTATTTTTAATAGAAAATAAATATGTATGATCTTAATGCTGGGCAATGAATCCCTTTCGAATTTTTATTAGCCGACATCAATAGAACCAGTCTTCAATAAAATGAAATAAAATGAATAAAATGAAAAATTCAACGATATTTTAATGAAAAGTAATTAAGGAACCAAAAAAAATAATAATGGAAACCTTGTATCTACTTCATTACAATGTTTAATTAATTATATGTGTTTTGTTGCTAGAAAAGAAAAACATTGACATCACAATGAACTGTAATGGAAACAGTGATGCTATTGCAATGAACTTTCTCTAAATAATTCACTACTTCCAACATGATTCAGAGCTTTAAATAGATGAAGAGCTGACATTTCTCATGCATCCAACACTCCCCCCCTCCCCAAAAGAATCAATGCATGTTACATAGCAAAAGTTATTCAAAGTATTGCACACCCATTGCAGAGTAGATATCAGACACTGGAGATACTGTTAACAACTTGTTTATTTATATCCTTTAAAAATCCCCATGGACTAAGTGCCTGCAAATCATAAATATAGATGAACTACATAGCTGGAATTTCAGATCATTTAATAACTGTAGCCAGTCTCCCAAAAAATCCCACCGATTTTTCTTTTTCTTTTTTTGGCTGAATTTTCTTTCTGTACATTTTTCCACGACACAGAAAGGGTCGCAAGCCAGCGATCGTCATGTCTTAGAACACTGTTTTGTAAGGTGTTAAACACGGAATACTTGGACGTGGGGGGGGGAATGACTAAAATTAGAGTCACATTTCACTTTTACAATCCCCAGACACATTTTTAATTTGCTGCTGAAATATATACAACTTCCTGAATACATTTGCATATTTGTTTGGCTTTATTTTTTTCAATTCCAAGATCTTTTTATGAAGGTTTAGTTTATGCTGCCTCTTACATCTCTGTCTTCTCTTTTGACAAGTCAGTCGGAGGATCAGGACAGAACTTGGAAACCGTCCTCCTTGGTTCTCCTCTTATATTTATTTACCAATTCAATCTAGGGGTGAAAGAACCAGGCTAGAAGCCAGGAGACGATGAGGTCTAATCCCGGTTTAAGCATGGAAGCTATCTGAGTGACTTTGGGCCACTCACCAGGAGACCATGAAATCGTAGTGCCACCTTAGACATAAAAACTGGTTGAGTGACTTTGGGCCAGTCACTCTCTCTCAGTCCAACTTACCTCACAAGGTAGTTGTGGGGAAAATAGGAAGAGGAAGCAGTATAGTATCATGTGTGTTCACTGCCTTGAATTGTTTATAAAAATAATAACAGTGGGCAAATAATAAATAAATAAATAAATAAATAAATAAATAAATAAATAAATACATAATTTATCATTAGTAGCTGGAACTGCCATTTCATCCCCACCCCCTCCCTTTAAAGTATTTAAAAAGAAAAGTTGTACCCTAGGATCACAGAAAAAAGTGGTGGACTTATCCAACATGATGATTTAAGGTTTCAGGGCATCCTTCAGGCCATGTGAGAATAAGAGATCTGGAGAAGCGGCAAGAACATAAGAAGTAATTATATTACTTCACCTGATTTCATTGCTCCCAACACTTGTACGTAAATATTTTATTGATGGATCATGGGGGGGGGGGGGGGTTGTAACTTAACATACATTATTCCACGACCGTTTTACATTTTACAATTACTCCCAAGTTTTAAAAAGCCTTTGGTTATGCTATTCTCCTCTACTGACATTTTTTATAGGACACAGTAATAATATTACCACTTTCAATAGAAATCAAATGTCTGGATAATGGTAGGAAATAAAGATTTATCCCTAAAACATATAATTATATTGTTAATGGAACTCTCCCCCTTTTTAGGTCTGTGTGCTATGCATGTAAGGAGAGGTTTTCTTTTGAGAACATCTCTGAATACATAAAGAATATAATCTTTGGGGATCATTACCAGTGAAATCTCAGTTGCTGGTTTTGGTTGCACTTCTAATCTTCTAATCTTGCTGGGGGGAAGTGCCATCTATAAAACATTTTGTATAATGCAGTGGACGTTGACAATTTATAGTTTCTGTCCCACAACTTTTGCCATTTGTCCAATTCTATAGAATACCCCAAAATTTTAGCCCATACTATCATAGTTTCTTTTACTTGCTCCTCTTCCATTCTAATAGTCAATAAGTAATTATAGAATTTTTTAATTAACAACCAAATCCCGGGCTTGTATTACCACATATGATGGACATGTCCGAAAGCAAAAAAATACTGCACACCTGGCTAGAAAAAAATGATAAAGGGACATATAGATTTAAAACCGGAAACATTTCTGTTGGGCATCACCAGATAAATACAGTAAAAAGAATGCATACTTAATGATACAGGTGTTAACAGTGGCCTGAATCATGTTCACACAACATTGGAAGGGTGAGGAGATTCCCACAGAAGAAAAGATAATAACAAAAATTTTAGAATGTGCAGAAATGAATAAATTAACATTTGAAATTAAAGAAAAGGAAGATACTGAATATTTTGAAGTATGGGATTTGTTCTATTGATGGTTAAGTAAGAGAAACAGGAGTTAGAACTTCGAAAATTACAAGATAAAGATTAATTTTATTATTAGGGTTGTTTACTGTAACTTATTAATTTTGATTAATTTGATTAGTATTAACAATTAATATGTATTAATATTATGAGGGAAAAGCACTGTTATTATGAGATTACTATTAGAGAATACTATGATGATGATGATGAATATTACTCAAAATAATTGTAATCAGACAACACACTGTTTATATGAACTTAGAACATGTTGCTCTTTTTATTTATATTAATAAAAAATAAAAAAAAACAAATCTCAGTTGTTGGTAAACTGTCATTTCTAAGAGTAGCTATATGTCTTGAAATAGGATTCTGTTCTATGAAGTTGCTGTTGACTTTTTTTTCCATGATGATCTGTCCCCAACCTGTTCCATCAGGTCTTCCAATGGTGGATCCATTGTCACTGTAATTCAGTCCATCCACCATGCTGCTAATCATCTTCTTCTTCTCTTTCCTTCCACCTTTCCCAGCAAAATAGACTTCTCTAGAGAGCTATGTCCAAAGTATGTTCTGTCTTGAAGTATGCGGTCACTGAAATTCATTGCCTCAGTTAGACTCTTCCTGCTTCAGGTCAGAGAACTTCAAACATAAAACAGCTTGCTGCTGAGATATAAGCAAGGTGTTGCTTACAACCGCACATCTGTTGTTCTCTACTTCCTCAACAATAGGAGCATTACTGCGATGTAGTATTCAATTGTAGAATTTATGATTTATTTATGAACCAAACAAATGTATGTTTCTGCCTGTCTAGCAGAGGAACTCTGTGAGGTGAATAAGGAAAAAAAGGATACATTTCATGGATAGTTCTATAGGTATTAATGTTGCACAAAATGTCTTTGTGATTTGCCCCTAACCATGGCAGCACCTAGCCAAGCTCAAAAAGCAAGGCAGGACATCCCAGGTCAGTAGACTACACTGGAAGTTTAAAAAAAAAAATCTCAGAAGGAGACAATGGGAGGCCATTTTCCTCCTTTTGCTTAAAAATCCCTCCACGGACGTGCTTACGAAACCATTAGGAATTTATAGCAGGGGTGTCAAACTCACATTATCAATGCATCGTCACGTGATGTATCAGAACTTTTTTTCCCCTTCGCTAAACCGGGCGTGGCCAGCGTGTGACGCATCTGGCCTGCGGGCTGGGAGTTTGATAGCCCTGATCTAGAGGGTCTTTGCCTTACATTTTTTTGTGATTTAAGAGTGTCTTCTCCAAAGTCAAGGTGCATGGAAATGTAATCCACTGGATCAGGCTCAGGAGCTTTGTAAAGCTATAGATAGGGGAATAGGCCTGGCTAACAATAATTAAACCATCCAGCAATCTAAGATCTTGTTTTACGCTTCTAATTTGGGATGTATTGCTGATTCTGATGATAAAAAGAGTGCGGATCTCATGAAATAATGGAAGTAATTACACTAAATTAAAAGCCTCTTCTGCTGTTCAGGCATAGAATACTTCACAAGCAGAGGAAGCTACAAAAAAGTCATTGCAGCAAATCAACCAACAAACTTAAGTTTGAATGGTTAGAACAGGATGGATCTTCCCATTTCCATAGCTGTAATAGCCAAAGGAAAATTGGATAACTCCTTTTGACCTTTTTCTGGTGCTCCAATTCATCACTGCAGATGGGAAGAGAATTCTGTATAGCTTTCTTCAGGATCAGAGACAATTATATTGGCCTGTAAGCCCAATAAGAAACCCAACATTTCCTCTTATTCAGGGTTTACAGGCTAGGTGTTAAACAGGAGATAACCACAAGAGGATGAATAAAGGAGGAAGAGATGGTTGCAGTGACAATAAAGTAATCTAGTAGTTGTAGAAGAACAAAAGGCCCAGCATGCTTTCTTTTTTCTTTCATCTGGATACAAATGGTCTGAAATATCTATGGGACAGAATTTCAGGCAAGTAAGATTCCGGTCCAAAATTCCAAGTTCCAAATTCTACATCTGTTCCAGGAATAACCGTTTGGCATTAAGAAATGTTCCCATCGGTCTGTGGTACAACTTAGCCAGAGCTCAGGATCTCAATATTAAGAGGACAAACCACATACTATCTGAGTTTGATGGCTATAGGCTGCCCTTCTCAAAGCAAAGCAAGTCAGCAATAAAAAGTCTGCCACCAATGAGGAAATCCTGCTTCTCCAAATCTGATTTTACGATAAATCAGGGGGAAAAAAGTAATTTTTATGCTACTTTCAACTATCCCAGCTATTTTGTGCGGACTATCAAGAATGAAAAGTGAAGATGCCTGGCAGCAAGATAGGTGGATTCAATTACAGCAATGATGGGATTCCAGGATCTTAAGGGCTCCCTCCTGGGGAAAATCTACGTCATCGCTATGACTGACCTAGACATGCTAAATCAAGACTTTTTCAACCTGGGTGGCGTCCAGATGTGTGGACTCAACTCCAAACTTCAGTTTTTTGGCAAGTGGCCATGGCCAAGTCTCTAGAGATTGAAATCTGCATATCCCGAAGGCAGCAGATTTGGGGAAAGTTGTCTTACATAATGATTCATTTTAATGATAACGTAATGTGTGAAGTTATCCACCATAGCTTATCCAACTCTGATTATAAAGTCTTGGCTTAGTATAGTAAAAGAGAGCATGTGTGTCTGGGCCACAACCTGAAAGTGGAGCTGCCCAGGGCACATGCGCGCACCCGAAAATGAACTTCCGGTTTCAGCTACTGAACTTCCGGTTTCAGCCAGCTACTCTTCCAGGTTTCTGGCGTGCATGCATGTATGATAATCAGCTGGCCTTTTTGCATGCAGCAGTGCTGGAAACTAGAAGAGCTGGTCTTCCATTTTCCTGCGTAAGCATGCGCGCCGGCCAGCTGATTGTCGCATGTGCATCCGCGCCTGAAATCCAGAAAATGGGCGATGCCGCGCATGCCAGGCGACATGGCTCCGCAGGCCACTTCGGACACGCATGCGTGCCATAGGTTCACCATCACGGGTGTTGTATGTGTCTGAACTCAGCCAGTTTGTTGTTACCCTAACTGAACAAACTGTGATTACAACAAACCCTAACATGCCTTAAAACCAGAACCAGACATGCAACCACTCCTCATGTGTGGCAAATAGGAATTACGGTAACTATAGTTTATTTGATACAGGCTTCACAGTTCCTTATAATTATTCCAATTCAAGGAGTGAGTAATTGCTCACTCTTTGGGATAAGACTCCAGCTTGAGCAAGGGGGTTGACTAGAAGACCTCCAAGGTCCCTTCCAGTCTTATGATTCTATATAAGAATGAGGCATGGTTTCGGTCATTGGAATGGGGACAAATGTCTATTATCCACGATTTGAGATACCAAAATATAAGAGAACGAGAGTAAATTAGCAGCTTTTAGATAATGAGACATGGAAAGCTTTTTGAAGGATTGTGGAACTGCCAATAGAATAGTGCTAGATACCTTTTTGTTCAGTTGACATAGGAAGAAGAGCGCTGTCCTTTCAACCATAGGTGTACTGTAGTTTTACAGTACAGCTACCAAAACTCTATAGGACCAGTAGATGGCAGTAAAGACACTGAAAACTCTTTAACTCTTTGTTGTCATCTAGTGGCTAGTCAGACTTTTGCAACTCAGATCATGTAATATTCAGCTGTGTTGTGGTTGTTATTCTTGTATCAGCGCTATGACCGTGATAGGAAGGAAAAAAAAGAGTTTTAAGGGTGTACGCTGAACAAGTGCAAAAACTTGCTCCTGTGAAAGTGCTGCTTCAGATGCTCCTGTGAAAGTGCTGCTTCCTTTTGCCAGAGGATCTTTTGAGAAACAGAACCCCCAAGGAACAGATGAGCTTTGCCTAGAAACATAGTGACCTATCACACTGGCTGATGTGTCATAGGGCGATGTCCCCAATTTTTTTTTGCTTATGTATGCAGAGAAGCTACTTTAGCAAAAACCGTTTTAACATTTTAACTTGAAGTGCAAGAGCACCTGGCCGTCTCTAGGTCAACTTGGAATTCATTGAGCATAATAAATTCTGGGGCACAACACATTAAAGAAAAAAAATCCACTACTGGATTTTTCCTTGATTGGGACCAATCAAATGACCCCCCCCCCCCCCCCAATCTTTGTATATTAAGCCAAAGCCAATTTCTTATATTGGACTTAATCCAAAATCAGATAGATGATAAATGACAAATAGGTAGATGATGGGTAGGTAGGTAAATAGATGGATGGATGGATAGACAGACAGACAGAAATTGAATATAGGGCAATGCCCTTAAGGAACATCTTTTGCATTCATACAGGTATTATTTGCCAAAAATGAAGCAATAAATATAGGAAATCTTCTGTCATAAAGATTTTCAGAAATAAGTAGCATTATCATTTAATTGCTATTTATTTTCATAAACATGAGGTATTTCAAAGTGCTATAAAGATGCAGCACTAAATGTACATCGTTGGAAGAAATTAAACACAGAACTTTGCAATTACCCAGTTCTATGCAACAAACATTAACAAATACATTAACTGGAAGAAACAGGCTAGGAAAAAAAAGGCATATATAGTAAATTTCTTTACAAAAGTTTTCTTAGTCCAAAAAAGTGATAAAGTAATATCTACTCAAAACTTTCCACAACCATTTTCATACGAAAATATAAGTATCAAATTTAGTTATGTATCAGCATCATACTAAAGTATACAAGCAGTGTAAGAATTAGTACAGTACATAACAGAGATTAACAATATATTTGTATACAAAAACATGCTCCTCAAACATTGAGGTATTACAGTACTTAGGTATGAACTTCCAGTCTAATATTGGTAGCAAAAGTCACCTCTCATAACCCAAGACGTGTACAAAAGGCAAACGTGTATATGGTATTTACACAGGCGGTTCCCTTCCCCCTGGGTATAACATGGTTTTGCCCCGTAACACCTGTAAAACATAAGCACCATTAAAATGGAATGAATGTTTCCAACTCAACTGGATGTCATAAGCAAGTCCCAACGCTCACAACATTGCAAGAACACCGACAGTTCCAAGATGAAACACACGAAGCCATTCCACCGTGGTTTGGCAGTCTCTTCAATTCCAGAGAAGGACATCCATCTGATCTCCCCTTCAGGTAACAAGGTGGTGTCATCTACGCAAGAGACGGGATTGAAAATAAAACCAACATTCTTAACGTCAAAAAAACATAGCTCTCTTTAAGGAATCAAAAATGTGCAAAGTGGCAATAGCTGTCCAGATCAGACAAATATATAAAGGTCAGATGTTTGTTTGTTTGTTTTCAACCCCCACGTTAGCAAGTCTGCATATGTTCTAATTTTTTTATCAACTGCTGTTGCCTGATTTGGAGTTTTTCCTTTTCCAACAACAACTTGTGCTCCTCAGCCTGCAGGGAATGGACATACTCAGTGGCTTTTTTCAAGATGACCACTTTGGCGGCCTTCTCGTTTTTCACCAGTTCGGGCACGTGGTCCCTTAATGTCAGAAAACTCGATCTCAGATCGTTACGCCGTTGCCGTTCCAAAATGTTGTGGTTGCGTCGGCGCTCACTGTCTTCAGAATCCGAATTGCGAGGGCTGGAGCTCTTGGGCTTTGGTTGGGTCACTGGCTTTGCTGGACGAGGCGCTGCTTCGTTTTTTAGCTTTTTGGGCGGAGGCACATCTTCCCTCTCGATATAAGGGGAAGGCGCAGCGTAGTTGTGCTGCTGGTGGATTGGGGCACAGCGCTTTAAGATGACTTCATTGGGCTGAGTTCTCATCGAGGCAAAGGGAGTGCCGTTCTTGGGACGCATTGCAATGGTCAGGGTGGTAATAGCTTTGTAGGAGGAAGAGCGCCTCTTTTCCACAGTGACCACATCGATTTCCTCCTCCTCCTCCTCCTCCTCTTCTTCCTCATCTTCATCTTTTATTGGAAAGACAAAAGGTCAAGACATTACAACTCCAGGGAAGCATACTTAAGACATTCTGCATTAATTAGCAAAGGCCAATGGATAAACTTTTAGAAATCTTAAAGCAGGAAGGGCAGGCAGGAAAAAGGGCAGCTTCCAGATACAGAATACAATTTGCATGCTTCAAGCCACAAATCCCATGCCTATGCCATCAAGCTATCAGTAAAGGAGACATAGTTGGAAATCAGAAAGATATTCAGGCCAATAAGTAAATAAAATTACAGTCCAACTGGTTATAGGATAAAAAGAGCATAAAGAAAAAATAAACCCTTAATCTGAATTTTATGGAATTGTTCTATTGAATTGAACTGCATGGACAAAATTGATTCACAAGGCAGATATAATGCATTCATTATATTATATGAGAAAGTTAACAAACCTTCTCATTCACACATACTCAATCTCTCTCTCTCATACACACAGAGAAGGGGGGAGGGGGAGGGAGGGAGGGAGGGAGAGACATGAAACCTCTCCTGGGACCCATTCCATTTCTTTGAAAAAAGGACTAGAAAACTAAGCAATTGTTCTCTCTGAAAATGCAGAGTGGTCCCAGTTGTTCGGTCCCTTTAAGCCAAAATTCTGGTTTATTGCCAAGAAGACAGCTGTTAGGAGGAAGCCTTCTTGCTGAAAGCTGTCAAACCTCAGACTTGAAGGAGGCAGTGAATCTTTTCAAACAGGAGGCTGATCGTCAAGTTTATGATTATGGTCATATGCCTCCTATCATTTACAGACAAGAAACTGTTTATTGTCACACTGGATTCTCCTTCCCACTCCACCCCTTGAGATTATAAGCATTTTGCTGAATTTAAAGCCAGCATTCTATATTTTGTTCCATTTAAATCCCCCAAGCCTGCTAAAAGCCTCATATAATTTACAGAGCGTTTCTTTCGAAATCTTATTAAATTGCAAAGTCAACCAAGCAGAAGTCATTTTTGCTGAAATAAGCCTGTTTTGTCCAATACTCAGGAAAAGTACAATTTTGGACAATAATAATAAATGCAGTTAACAGTTGTGTGGTGCTTAACATAGTGGTGTTATAGGTTTTCAAAATAGATTTCATTCATCCATCGTCAACGTTCAAATGTCTTGTAAGGGACAAAATGCTGGGAGAGTCCCATAAGCAAACTTTTTTTGATAGATACTCAGCTGGGAGAGAAAAACATACTGCCATCTACTGGCGACGTTTTGCAACACATCTAGGATGGATCTAATGAAAGGAAGTCATGAAAAGTCTCTAGGGCTTGTGCTAGTTTTGAACTTTAGACTATTTTCAGTTGATTTTAGACTATTTTCAAATACATCATTTCCTTATCAAATCAGTGCCGTTGCATTACGTGTTCTGCCTCTACCTAGGTCTTAGCTGGAGGTATTACTTCATTAATGTTGGCTCAGTTTCACCCTACCAGCATTTTAAACCCATACAATTGTAGAAGCATCTTATTTGGTTAACAAGAGTTTCCTTCCTTGTTCACATCTGTCCCAGTGCTGCCTTAAATCTGCCTCTAATAAAATTTGCTGTTCTGCAGCGGATAATTCCTTCTGCAAACAGCAGCCACCAACTTCCTTCCCTCCTTTTAGACTCAGTTGTCAAACGCATCCTGAAACCACTGCGCTCTAAAATTTAGACTCTTTGGTGGTTGATGCACCATACTTGTTTGTAGGTGTAGAACTGTAGTGAAAGCTCAGTTTAATCTGGCTACAGGAAGGAATGGCAGAATAAAACAAGCATGCTGAACCCCTATTCCGTAAGGTCCTTGGGAAACAACATCCGATAGTGTCTCTTAGGCCACCAATTTCCGGCTGCCACCTTTGTTGGAAAAGATGTAAAGTGCCCACCGAAATCCCACCTACTATGCTTTTTTTTTTTTTTTAAAGGGAGACTGTATTGGTCTATGAGTCCCCATGAAACCTCCTCCCAGCGCCCACACATAACAAAGGATGTGGTTATTTACCAGAATCACTGAGTGTGTCGTCTCCCGAACTGTTGTTGGCCCGGCTGTCACTAGTTATACTTGGGTGGTGGCTGCTTCGGGGTGCAGGGGTGGCCACCCCTTGAGCAAAGCCACCGCTGCAGTTCATGCTCACCCGGGCCCCTGCCACTCCTCCTCCTCCTCCTCCTCCCGAGGAGACCGGGACTGGGGGATCTCGCTTCTTAATGGGGAAAGGGAAAACCACGGCTGGATCCACACACTCCGACACAGAATTGTTGAGCTCTGCTTGGCTGCCGCTATTGTTTCCAGGGCTGGTTTTGGAGGGGAGAGCAGCTGGGGGGATGGCAGAGCCAGCTGGGGCAGGCGCTCCAGCTGTTCCTCCTTTAGTCTGTGGCTTCTCGGGGACTGCCCTTTCCAGCTTATCACTGGTCCCAAAGCCGCTCCACATACAGTCCTGAATAATGATGGCGTTGAGGTTGCTGCTTTCGCCCAAACCCATCTCGAAGGAGTCTCCTCCATCGCCGCTGCCCCACAGGTCAGCTTCAGGGGGCAGCAGCAGCAACTCGGATGCCCAGTCCAGAGGGTCGCTGGTTCGGTATCCCCCTAGAGCCGTTCCTCCCCATGTCACGGGGGCTCCTCCTGGGGGGTTCTCCTGCAGACTTGCCGGGCTGGGAGACAGAGGAGGCGTAGGCAGTAGCTCAAACTTTTTCCAGATATCCTCCCCCGGAGGAGCAGAGTCGGGACCGCATAAATAAAAATCATCTTCGTCTGGATAGAAGCAGGGCTGCAAAGAGTCGAATTCGAGATCGGAATTTTTACTGACCATCCCTGGCATCTCCGCTGGTTGCTTCCGTCGGGATCCTGGATTAGGATATTACAACCGAAGAGAGAAATGTTTGTTTCCCACCGGGTGAGAAAAGACACCCCTTCCTAGCAGAACCTGAAATTAAGCAGGAAGGAGAAAAAAAAATACGAATTAGATTTAAAAGGCAGAAAAGGTACACCTCCTCCGCCCGCAGATCCATCATGATAAGCCTGGGTTTCTTTTCTTTTTGAAACCAGACCAATCAACATTTCAATGAAAGAGTCTTAAGCCCACAGAAAGAAACATTAACCCACATCCTATTGCTTACTTACTTACTTACTCTCTTCTAAGAAAGAAAATGCAGGAGGGGGGAAAAAATCTTTAACAAGGACCATTCAGTAAGAAAGGCAGAAGCCTCCACACCCCCTTCTTAAAGAGGGTTTTCGGAGCCTCCCCAGACCCAGCAGCAAAATATTCCTCCAGCATTTGCCCTGCAGAAAAAAGCCTGCTGGCTATTCCAAAGCAAAGTAAGAGGAAGTTTCTTCCTCCTTTTGTCATCTGTAGTCTATGCAGGAGAGGGAAAAGGAGGACGGCGGCGGATGTTTAAAAAAAAAAAAACAGGGAGGGGGAGAGGCGCTCAGGGCTACTTTGCAAATTGCCATTCCATTCATTCGCCAGAGCGCTTCCAGAAACCCACACACGCAGAGATAGGAGGAAGGGGGGGGGGGGGGGGGAAGGGGGGGGGGGGTAAAGGAAGTCACCCAGCCAAGCAGCATTATGCAACACAAGGAAATTCACACACGCGCACCCCGCCACTCACCCGGACCCGGGTAAAAACAAAAACAACAACACCTTTTATAAGATAACTGGAAAGATTATTATTTGGGGGGGGGTGTCCGCGGGCACGTCCACACGCACAAAATTACACGCGGAAGTGGGGAGGTGTGGGAGGAAAAGTGGGTGCCCCCCCGGGATGAAAAAGAAAAAGGGGGCGTCCGCGTTGCTCTTTTACACACACGGCGTTACTCCCCCCCCCCAAAAGAAGGAAGACTGCGATTTTCCCGTCCTATTTCCATTGTCCCGAAACCACTTAAAAAAAAGACACAACTACCACCGGCCGGCTTAAGTCGGCGAGCCACCTCGCCTCTCCCATCCTCAAATCCTCAGGGATTCGCGCGTGAGGTACCTCGTTTTAAGTTAAGTTGTAAAGCCTCGGAAGTCTTGAAAACGGGGTGGGCAACTTTTGCTTACGGCCAGCCGCGCCAAGAAGAAGGAGGGGAAAAAAAACAAAAACCAAAACCGGAGGGATGGTAAGACAAAAACCAGGGAAGAGCATGAAAGAAGCGAGCTTGGGGCATTTTACAGGGAAACGGTCCGCCGGTTAACAACCATCGTTCAGAAATGAAAATAAATAAAAGAAACCAATTTATTTTTTTTAAAGAAAGCGTTTTCTCTTCTCCACCCCCCCCCCCACCACGGAGAAAACGCGCGCGCGGATACACACACAAACGCGCGCGCGCGCGCGCGCAAAAATCTTCCCCAAACAGCAGCCGCGATCCCAGCTGCTCTCGCTCGCCTGCCCCGCCCCCCCTCCCCAGATCACTCTCACTATTGTACGGTATTCTTAACTCTCCCGTTCCAAAAGCCGTATTAATTTGCTATCAAGACATTGGGAGTGTGTGTGTGTGTGTGTGGGCGGGGGGGGGGGAAGCGGAGGGAAGCCGCGGAAAGGCGCTTGAAACATCTGGCCAGATGTAAGAAAGGTTCTACCGACCGCAGCAACATCGAGGACCAAAAGGGGGGGGTGGCGCGGGAAGCGGCTGTTTCTCCATTGGCTTCTGATGAATGAAACCCAAGCAAAAACGCGGATCTCAAATTCTTCCTTTTCTTATCCCGAGGGTGGCACCGATCTCTCCGATCCTCCTTCCCCCCCCCCTCTCACGTCCGTTCCTCCCCCTCCCCAAATTTTCTTTCGTTTCCCCAAAGGTTACGTTGCATGATCCCCCTTGTCTTCTTACCTCCCGGCTGGCGGCGGCGGCGGCGGCTGTTGCAAGGCAGAGGGGCGGCCGCGGGGGAGAAGAGCAGAAGGGGCTTGAATTAATGCAGATGGTCGTCTCGAATCTAGGACTTTAAAGAGCGCCAGCAGCCCAATCGCCGCTCCCCCCCCTCCTCCCCCGGCCAGTGTTAAAAAAACCCCTCTGCATTCACCCCGCGCTTGCAGACAGATGACTGTCACTAAGTGGGGTTTGAACCTCTTGTATATTATTAACTAAAAAAAAAAATTCCTGACACACCCGAGGAGGGGGGGCGGAAGGGGGGGTGGGGGTGGGGGCGAGCGATGGAGCTAGCGAAAGAAACTTAACCCCACCTCCCTGATTTCCATAGACCAGAGCCAGGGGAGGTGCCAGGCATTTGGCGCCAAAAAAAATCCCCTTTTGCTTACTGCCTCTTTATTCTTGGGAAGGAGACGTAGAGGCTTGCAAAAAGAGGAAAGGAAAGGAAAGGGAGGGAAAAGAAAAAGAGAGAGAGAGAGAAATGCAAAGTGCCGCGATTTGCACTCCCGCTGGGTTTACTTTACTCCGATGCCACCGGCTGATCTTGTTCGCGCACTTTGCGAAGCTGCCCTCCCTGCCTCCCTTTCTCCCTCCCTCCCCTCCGTTTGCTGCAATGGCAACAACCGAGGCGCTGCCTTGTCCGATCCTGGCTCCCAAATACCCCGGGAGGGAAATCCCTTGCAAAAAAAACATCCCTCCCCGGCGCTTGTCCCTTCCCCACCCTCCCCCTTCCCCTCCCTAGTGCCCTCCTGTTGCAGCCGATGCTTTCTGCAGGGGAAGCAAGCAATCCCGGGGTCATCATCCCGCTCGTCTTCATTTACCTAATGGTTTCCGTTCGGCTTTGAAACGTTGCAGCCGATCGTTAAAAAGCAAGAGGAGGAGGAGGGAGGCAAGACCAGATGGACGGGGACGGGGGAGAAGGACCATAATTACAAGGAAATCGGGGAGTCCCGGGTTGCGAGGAGTAAAATGGAGCTAGAATCGCGCCGCAAAGCAGCACCTTTGTCCAACGGGCTGCCCGAAAGGCTCAGACAGGGGTGAGGTGTGGGAGGGGTAGGGGAGCTAGCGATTCATAAGGCCGATTAGATAAAGCTTCCTTGGTTGTGTACATCCTTGGTTGGACACACGCACGCACGCACACCCGCGCCTTTCCCCACTACCGTAAAGACACCGTCTGGAAAAGAACGCGCCAGGCTTTTGCACGGCGGCCCAGCTTTGCTCTGCAAAAAAAAAAAAAAAAAAGCGACACCTTGCGGATGTCCACTTCCACCCCCGGTGAAGGAACGAAGCCGGGGCTGAAGGTAGATGAAGTATAAGGTGGGTGAGTGGGTGGCTCTGTCCGCCTCCTCCTCGAAAAGTTCCAGGGGTTTCCGCTGTTCAAAAGAGGAGTGTGCAAAAATAAAACCACTCCACCCCACTTTAAAAGATGGGGTGTGGGGGAGCCTTGATGAAGCCATAAGGAATCTTATTGGTGTGGGCATCTGAATAACTATTTGAGTATGTGTGTTTTGGGGGGGGGGGCGGGGAGAGGAACAGTTCCAATAATCCATAGGCCAGGAGGAAAAAGTGGACAGGTCGAATTCAATTGAACTAAAAGCAACTTGATTTCCCGAAATGTACAGTTGGCATCATTCCTCTCAGGGCATTTAATTATCCCCATTATTATAAATCAGGGGCAACTTTTACATCCTTGCTGGAGGAGGGGCCCATCCTTGCTGTCACTTGGGAGTCCTGGTGGCTCAGGGTTGGCAGCTGTGCTGTGGACATTTCCTTGGGAGTAAACCAGTGGTGAAATCCAAATTTTTCTACTACCGGTTCTGTGGGTGTGGCTTGGTGGGTGTGGTGTGCCTTGGTGGACGTGGCAGGGGAAGGATACTGTAAAATCTCCATTCCCACCTTACTCCAAGGGAAGGATACTACAAAATCCCCATTCCCTCCCCACTCCCAGGGGAAGGATATTGCAAAATCTCCATTCCCACCCCACTCTGGGGCCAGTCAGATATGGTATTTGCCAGTTCTCTGAACTACTCAAAATTCCCACTACCGGTTCTCCAGAACCTGTCAGAAACCTGCTGGATTTCACCCCTGGAGTAAACGTTATGGAAAAACAGGGTTGGTCTTTAGAATTGATCTGCGTAAGGCAAGAGGTGCAAATTTAAGGCCGCTGATGCCACTGTGGGGTTCGGTGTTCGAGACAACAGAGTGATAGGGTGGAGTTTTTATAAGAGTGGGCCACATTCATGGGGGCACTTTAAAAAATTCCTATGCACAGCACCAGACCTCAAGGAATCGAAAGCCCATGGATAAAGGGACGTCCTCAGCAGTTTAAAATAAAATGCCACCATTAATTTAGACACCAAATAAATCTATACTGGCTATTAGAACTGCCTGAGGAAAAACACTTCCGGCAGCTAACAGCACTACTCAATCCAGTTGTTTTACACTGAACCAACTGGAGTTGCTAGGGCGATTGTGATCTCGAATGAAGTATTTTCAAGAGTACTCGAATGGAGTACTTTCGAATACTTTACAGCTTGGGTATAAACCATCGCTGCTTCTATATATATATAAAGTTTATATATATAAAACTTCCCACTAAGAAATCTATCAATATGTTGGAAGCTAATAAAATGTCATTTCTAGCTTCTACTGTAGTGGAAGGACACTAGTGCTCCTGATTTAAAAGCCTGGAAGACGTGCGTTCACTTTCAGCATGTAAACTGGCCTCTTGAGTGACTTTGTGGGAAAATCTAGGCAGCCAAAGTTTAACTTGTTGTTTTGAGACTTGCTTTTCTTTTACATTCATTTATTTTTACCATTGATTTGATACTTTTTACTTCATTTTGTTAATGGCTTTTTATTTTTCTTTGTAAATTTTGTATTTTCTTGATTATATATATTAATAGCTGTATTTTTTTTAAAAAAATCCTTTCTAGATATTATCTCAGAATAATTAACAGGTTGGACAGAGACTTAGGTCCAGCAACTTCTGTTTAGCCTTCCCCTCCTCCCAAGCTTCTAAATCTGAGAACAGGCTATCATCACCAGTACATATTTCCTTTCCTTTTTATTCATGCAGAAAATCTGGCTTCATTGGTGAGAGACTTAACAGGTGCTGCAGTCTGCATGTAGCTTTGTGTTAAATCGCACACATTGCAAGACCATCATGTGTGTAGGCTGATTGTGTCATTGACTACTGTTCTGTATATTTGCCTTTAAAACGGGAGAAGCAGTCAAATGTGTTTTTCATATTTCTTCCTCATGATTGGTCTCTTCTTTGCCTGGAAGTCAAAAGCTTCAATTTTAAATGCATTCAAGGTTTCTTTCATTTGCAGGCATCTGCAACTTCAAACTGCCACATTTGCTCTTTGAATTAGAAAGGAAATGCGTAAGTCTTCCGTTTTTTGTCTTCCTTTCAACACACAAGATTTCTCTCTTAATTAGGAATTTTTAAGGTAAAAGTTGTGAAAATTATTATGCCATTGTAGTAATTGGCTCCATGGTTTGGTTTCCCCAAAACACAGAAAAGGTACAAAGCCTGTTGAAAAATGTATGTCCTGATTAAGAAACACTTTATGTTATCCTGCCTTTTATGCAGGGGTGAAATGCTCCCGGTTCGGACCGGATCGCCCAATCTGGTAGCGATGGAGGCGGGTGGTTCGGAGAACCGGTAGCAAAAATCCCTGTCCCCTCCCATGCCCAGCTGAGCCGCACAATCATCAGAGGCACGCTTTTTTTTTAATTTTTAAAAGCATTTTTTCTACAACCTCTTCAGCCGAAAAAATGCTTTTAAAAGTAAAAAAAAAAAGCCTCTGATGATTGCTGGGCTCAGCTGGGATCGTCAGAGCCTTTTAAAATGAAAAAAAGCCTCTGACGATCAGGCAACTCAGTTGGGATCATCAGAGACTTTTAAAGGCATTTTATTTTTACAATCTCTTTGGCAGAAGAGGTTGTAGAAAAAATGCTTTTAAAAGTTTTTTTAAAAAAATTGGCCACGCCCACTTAGTCACATTACTCATCACCACCACCAAACCATGCCCACAGAACCGGTAGTAGCAAATTTCACATTTCACCACTGCTTTTATGAGAATGTTTCCTTACTCTGTGGTCTTCTGGTATTGTAATATATTCCCATAATGTCTCTGTGGTTTTGCCCTGACCCAAAACAAAGACTATTAAAAGCCTGGAAGCAGTTTGAGAATTGTAAGAGTGTATGGAGATTGTCACATTTTCCTGGCAGCACACATAGAAAGTCACAAGACGAAATATCTTGAAGAATGCCAAACTGCTGGGATTTAAAAGACGAGGATAGATGTATCCTAACTGCAGGCAGTTCTTGACTTACGACCACAATGGAGCTCAAGATTTCTGTTGCGAAGTGAGACATTTGTTAAGTGAGTTTTGCCCCATTTTACGACCTTGCTTGCCACAGTTGTTAAGTGAATCACTCCAGATGTTAATTTAGTAACATGGTTGTTAAGTGAATCGGGCTTCGCCATGGATTTTGCTTGTCAGAAGGTTACAAAAGGGGATTGCATGACCCCAGGACATTGCAACCATCATAAATATGAGCCAGGTGCCAATCATCTGAGCTTTGATCACCTGACCGTGGAGATGCTGCAACGGTTGTAAGTGTGAAAAATGGTCATAAGTGACTTTTTCCAGTGCCGTTGTAACTTTGAATGTTCACTAAATGATCTGTTGTAAGTTGAGGACTACCTGTAGAATCCTTAACTTTTTTTTTAATGGCACTTTACTATTTCCCAGGGCAATAAATATCCATTCAGATACAACTTACAAAGATGTCAGAAACATAATTGGGATGAGACAAACGTTTTTCATAAAGAGTTTCAATCAAATCTTTGATTTGGGAATCGAATCCTTTTCCTATTTGCCTAGCCTGGCCCCTTCATCTGCATAGGCTCATCTTGGCATCTGCTTTTTGCTCTCAGTGGATTATGAGTTGGCATGGATTTTACATACCTGCAGCTGTCGCTGGATGCTGTTGGCTTAAGGGGGAAAATACCATGTTAACACTGGTGCAGATAAGGACAATTTAAGCCTGTCTTCATGGGTTGGGAATGTCATGAAATCAGTGCACAGGAAGGGACACAAAATGTGTGTCTCTGCTGAGGTTAGGTACAAGGGATGAAAGTCCCAGAGCCTAATGAGGCTCATTTCCCAGATGGCCTGATGTGTGACTAATACGGAATTCTGAAGCTTTATAATCATTTTGTATATTGAATATAAGGGACGTGGTGGCTCAGTGGCTAAGATTCTGAGCTTATCGATCGAAAGGTCAGCAGTTCAGCGGTTCAAATCCCTAGTGCAGCGTAATGGGGTGAGCTCCCGTTACTTGTCCCAGCTTCTGCCAACCTAGGAGTTCGAAAGCACATAAAAAATGCAAGTAGAAAAATAGGGACCACCTTTGGTGGGAAGGTAACAGCGTTCTCTGTGCCTTTGGCATTTAGTCATGCCGGCCACATAACCATGGAGACATCTTCGGACAGCGCTGGCTCTTCGGCTTTGAAATGGAGATGAGCACCGCCCCCTAGAGTCGGGAACGACTAGCACATATGTGCGAGGGAACCTTTACCTTTATATTAAATATACAGAATATTGTAGAATAGGTTAGACAGCTGGTTGATTTGGGTGCTACCTTTTTAAGCATGTAATTTTGTAATTCTTATATGTATTTTTAAGTATAATTTTGAATTCGTATAAATTATCTGAATTTCAGAATGCATCGGGAACAAATTCATTTGTGCCTGTCATGCTTGAATATGGAATTAATATCTCTACAGTTAATATTCACAGATAGCTTCTGTCCCCAGTAATTCAGCCATGACCCACGTTGTTCGGAATTCAGATAGGAAGGTACCAAAAAATTCTTCACATTCTATTTTATGTATAGTTTTGATAACAGTTGGAGCAAACTTGTAATCGGTTGTGAATGCTCTCGTGTTATTCCCAAGGTGCTTTTTCAAAAGGCAACTGGACTTTGTTTTTCCTTGAAAACATTTCGCTTCTCATTCAAGAAGCTTCTTCAGTTCAGAACTGAAGAAGCTTCTTGGATGAGAAGCGAAATGTCTTCAAGGAAAAACAATCCAGTTGCCTTTTGGAAAAGCACCAACGGAACAATTATGACCTGGATAACTGAGAATCTCTGTAGACATTAAGCTCTGGTGTCACCTATGAAAAACTAGCACTTTTCACATAAGGCATACTGGAATTGACAAAGGAAATTCGTGATGTATTTTTCTCTTGCTGAGACCAATTGTACTAGATTCAAGTTAAATTGTCCATGGTTGTCAAGAAGAATCCTAATGGGTAACAAGCTTCCTTTCTTGAACTGTTATTTCTGTTAAGAAGTTTTTCTAAGGTTCAGCTGGAATCTGTCTTCCTGTTTTTGTGTCCTGAGCTGTCCAGTGAAAGGACAAGACAATGTTCTTCTGTGTGACATCCTTTCAAATACTGAAAGATTGCTAACACATCTCCCCTCAGTTGTCTTTTCTCCTGGCTAAACATACCCAGTTCTTTCAGTCTTTCTTCTTAAAACTTAGTTTCTAGCCCCTTGATCATTCTTGTTGCCATTCTCTGACCCTCTTCCAGTTTCTCTCAACCCTTCTTAAAGTATGGTGGTCAAAACTGGAGTTGGTATTTAGGGTAGAGTCTGATCAAAGCAAAAAAAAAAAAAGTGGAATGATTTTTCTCATGATTTGAACTGTTGGAAGAAATGTCCATCTGGGTTCAGTTCCAAGTGGGGATAAAGACACTGGAAACATGGAGAATGCTTGGAACAATGGTTTTTAATGGTGGACAGCATCACATGCCTTGATGATGTTGGGTGAAGGAGAAAAAGGGAAGAGATGCTGAGAGTGCCTGAGTGTTATACCCTCTCTGGGCTTTTGAATTTGAGCTTGTATTCTGATTGGTTGTCAGACTCCCATGGGGCATGCAGAGGTAACTTTGTAGGTTGTGTTTTTGAGTCTCAAGCTTGGTTGAGCCTTGCTGGGTGATGATCGGGGTGGGTTCTAAAATTTTTTACTACCGGTTCTGTGGGTGTGGCTTATTTTGTGGACGTGGCTTGGTGGGGGGTTAATGTGACTGGGTGGGCATGGCCAACTTTTTTTTTTTAACTTTTAAAAGCATTTTTTCTACAACCTTAAGAGGTTGTAGAAAAAATGCTTTTAAAAGCCTCTGATGATCCCAGCTGAGCCGCGCGATCATCAGAGGCTTTTTTTTTTGTACTTTTAAAAGCATTTTTTTGGGCCAAAAAGGTTGTAAAAAAATGCTTTTAAAAGAAAAAAAAGAAACCTCTGATGAGGTGGGCGGGGTAAGGGAGCGGCGACCGGCCTGGGGACCGGGCCGGGGGTGTGGCCAGCCAATGTTATTACTGGTTGTCCAAATTACTACAAATTTTTACTACAGGTTCTTGCGAACCGGTGAGCAACCCACCACTGGTAATGATGTAATGAAAGGGTTTTGGGATTCCTATTATGGCTCTTGCCTGAAGGAGGTAGATCTTTGTTATGTAGAATAGACTGACCCAGGCCTTAATAGCCCATTGACAAAGGTGTGGTGGGGAGGGGCTGAGTTTCTGCCCCTCTTTTAGGGGAAATATTCTGCCCTTTTAATATCTCCTAAAATTTCATTTTTCTAGGAGAGGGGTGGGTGCTAACTTCCTACAGACCAATTATGGCTACATTGGATTTATATGTGTCACTGTGTTGTATGCAGATAGAAGCACATTTGATAAACTTTCCTTCACTTCTTATTTATAGAATGAGTACTGATATTTGTAGCACCGTACTCGGTTCTATGGAGATTCTCAGTCATCCAGATCATGATTGTCCCAAAGATACTTTTTCAAGAGACAACTGGACTTTCTGGTTTTTCTTGGAAGACGTTTCGCTTCTCATCCAAGAAGCTTCTTAGATGAGAAACGAAACGTCTTCCAAGAAAAATCAGAAAGTCCAGTTGCCTCTTGAAAAAGCACCTTTGGGACATACTCAGTTCTGTTTTCTCCACTGTGTTGAGCCATTGATAAACACCCTTTGAGTATACAGTTTACTATCCAGCTATGTATCCACTTAATTTTCATGCCATCCAGTCCACACTTGACTAGCTTGCTAATCAATCTGTCATGGGTTGCTTTGTCATAAACTAATATGCCTTGTTAAGTCAAGATAGATTATGCCAAACCTTTTCTATAATTTATTAAGAAAGTTACGGAATGAAAAAGAGAAGGTTAAGTATGGCAAGATTAATTCATGACAGATCCATGTTGACTTCTGGTAATTAATTACCACTGATAGAGACCAATTCAGTTTGACCCCCCAATAGAAATGGGAATAAGATGTACATAGAAGCTCCTTTTATCATAAAGGTGGAAGTGGTGGGATGCTCCACTCTTAACTCTTCAAAGGAAGAATAGTGCTTCAATGTGATGCTTTAGTTTAATCAAGCATTTGAATCAAGGTTGACTCAGCCTTCCATCCTTCCGAGGTAGGTAAAATGAGGACCCAGATTGTGGGGGCAATAAGCTGACTTTGTATAAAAAAGAACACCGCTTGGGGGGGCCAGAAAGCCCTACTAAGCAGGTATATACAAAAGTATGAAGGCTATTGCTTAACGCGCATTGTAAGCTGCCCTGAGTCTCCGGAGAAGGGCGGCATATAAATCGAATCAATCAATCAATCAATCAATCAATACTCTATAGTTAGCTGGAGCTCACAAAAACTTACGCCTTTTAATAACTTTTGTTAGGTGGAAAAGTGCTGATCTTTTACCGCCGTTTGACTGAAACGTTCTTTTGAATGTCCGCAAAATCTTTCATTTGAATATCTCCCTCCTCCTTCTACTGTGTGGTTCCTGCCTTTTCCTATCCATTGCAAATCTACCTATGTTTCTTTTTCAAGCTTCTCTTTCTGGCAGCTGTCAGAATGGCAAATCCCTTGGCAATTTTCTTTACCGAGTTGATGGCTGGTTCTTACTAATAGGCTGACACTGAAAGGTAGTTGGCATGTTTCTGGTTTTTTTTCTAGCTTTAATAGCAATAGCACTTAGGCTTATATACTGCCCCACAGTGCCTTACAGCCCTCTCTACAATTTACAATGTCAGCATATTACCCCCAACAACCTGAGTCCTCATTTTACCGACCTCAGAAAGTTGGAAGCCTAAGTCCAGGATCAAACTCAAAGGCTTTAGGCAGAGTTTGCCTGCAGTACTGCATTCTAACCACTGTGTCACCACGTCTCCTTTAATGCTTGCGAAGAAAGTGAGTGACCGATAGCTTTCATGTTTAAAGGTTAGGTTTTTCAAGGTGGAGGTCAGCAGTGCCCAATACACATCCATTCAACTTTAGGTTCAGTGCTTTCCCATAGCCTCCCCAGATGTTGCTGCTGAATTGTGAGAGAAGGGCGCAATGACTAAATAAGCAGGGCAAACACGGTTCTTTTAATGACCTTAGTTGTGATTATATTTAAATTACAAATGTTCATGGATTTTTGGGGGAGTGTGCCACCTTTTTACTTATAACACAATTCTTAGCCCCCAAAGACTTGGATTGAAAGCAGGGGTGAAATCCAGCAGGTTCTAACAGGTTCTGGAGAACCGGTAGCAAAAATTTTAAGTAGTTCGGAGAACCGGCAAATACCACCTCTGGCTGGCCCCAGAGTGGGGTGGGAATGGAGATTTTGCGATATCCTTCCCCCAGGAGGGAAGAGAATGGAGATTTTGCAGTATCCTTCCCCTGCCACATCCACCAAGTCACGCCCACAGAACCATTGGGGAAAAAATTTAGATTTCACCCCTGATTGAAAGGGCTCTGCTGGAAGGTTGTGAAAGGCTGCATCAGAAGAGCCCCAAGTCAAATCATCTCCTAAGTCAAGGAACACAGTAGTTTGAGGTGTAGACCCCTACATGTGGTCCTATGAGCCATGGTGGTGCAGTGGTTAGAATGCAGTACTACAGGCTACTTCTAACTCCTGGCTGCCAGGAGTTCAGCAGTTCGAGTCTCACTGGCTCAAGGTTGACTCAGCCTTCCATCCTTCTGAGGTCGGTAAAATGAGGACCCAGATTGTTGGGACCTCATTTTATAATATATAATGAGACTGTAAAAACCGCTTAGAGAAGGCTGTAAAAGCACTGTGAAGCGGTATATAAATCTAAGTGCTAGTGCTATTTCCCCTGTTCCCATTTCTTGCTTGAAATGGAGGTTACCAAGCAAGTGAAATTGTTGAGATCCTTCAAAGATAGAGCATGGACACATCAAACCACAGGCCTCTTGCCTAACCCTTCACAGGCAGAATCATCTTTTCGTAGCAAAAATCTTCCAAAGGAAGGGAGAGGTGGGGGACAAAATAGATTAAATTACTTCCTGGAGAAACACTTCACAGGCTATCAAGGGTCATTCCTTTCTTTTGTTAGTGTATCTAGTCCCACATTGTTCCTGAGGCCATCAAAGTATCTTGGTGACTTATTTATATATAGGACACACCCAGTGCATACAAGAGCAAAATCCCCGAAACATAAACAATCTTTTGGAATTAAAATACTTATTTTGACAACACCTGGAATCTCCATTTGTGGGATACATATCTATCTGTTCAAGATCCAACTAAAAGTTGAGGAAAACTTTTGCTTGCTGAGGTGAGAATCAGATTGCTCCAGTTTGAAAAAATTGATTTTTACTTTCTTATGACACATCCAGATTAAGGGGGGGGGGGGGGGAGACTGGATAGGCTTGAGAAAAAGATAAAAGGGTATTGAAGTTTTCATTTGATTATTTCTTTGGTATGATTAAAAAAAGCATTTCAATGGAGCTCACATTCAGACATGCACATCGGCAACCTCAAGTGTTTCCAAGTGGAGCAGGAGAGAGAGATACCGTTTCACGGGGCCTTTGCAATGCTCTTTCTCCAGGATTCTTAAAAGTATTCCCGGAGTGATGGTGGATTTCATGAAAAGCAAGAAGAGCCCTGCTGATTTTAAAAAGAAACCTGAAATCAATAATAGGATTATTAGGATCAACACGATGCAAATGCCCGCTCCCTTTCAAGTCCCCTAGAACTTTTCACTGGAGAAGACGTTGCAAAACATAAGACATAAAGCAGAGGCATCCCAAAAAAAATAGGCCAGATGTTTCATTTAGCAACGAGGTCTGCAGCTCAAAGCAGGGGTGAAATCCAGCAGGTTCTGACAGGTTCTGGAGAACCGGTAGTGGAAATTTTTAGCAGTTCGGAGAACCTGTAGCAGAAATTTTGAGTAGTTTGGAGAACTGGCAAATATCACCTCTGGCTGGCCCCAGAGTGGGGTGGGAATGGAGTTTTTGTAATATCCTTCCCCCAGGAGTGGGGAGGGAATGGGGATTTTGCAGTATCCTTCCCCTGGAGTGGGGTGGGAATGGAGATTTTGCAGTATCCTTCCCCTGACACGCCCACCAAGCCACGTCCACAGAACCGGCAGTAAACAAATTTGGATTTCACCACTGGTTCAAAGTAAGGTTTGAGACAGCTTCTAGACCGAGCGCAATCATTAATAGTAGGTGTCATCAGTGTCAGGTTACACCTACCTCCAGAAACACACCAGCTATTAGTTCCCAATCTATCTCCTGCCCCAGGGAAGATGTCATGGGCTTCTGACCTGGGTGAAGGCAGCAATTTGTCCTTTATATGAGCAAAACTGCAGAACAATTTTGGATCCTTTGTAGGGTAAAAAAAAAAAAGTCAATTAAGTCTAATTATGAAGCACCACTTAGTGGCACTGGGAGATCAAACTCTTAAAATGTAAACTACCAAGATAATTTCCCTCTTTCAGTGATTGAAAACAATCTTCCTCTACAGACAGACCCCACGCTGGATAGGAAGGTTTGATATTTTTTCCTGACTTATAAAAAGCAGAAATAGTTGTGTTCGTCAATGTAAAACTGAAACCTAAGCAGGGGTCCTTAAACCCCAGGCTATAGCCCACTACTGAGCCACGGCCCATTCAAAACTGGGCTGTGGAAGCAACGGGCGAGTATTCTTATGTGTTTGAAGCTGCATTTGTGCGAGTGTGCAAATGGAGCTGTGCACAAGTGCACCGCTTGCACAAGCTATCCCATCTCATTGTTTGGAAAAGTTGGGGAACACTGGCCTATAGAATTGGTCTTGCAGCCTCCACTCACAGGGTCTTCGCTGGGTAGTTTAATTTAGCACTCGTAGCTAAACAACTGCTTATAAACAACTGCTGGCAGGCCTGCGGGGGAGGGCCTTCTCTGTGGCCGCCCCAGCTCTCTGGAACCAGTTACCTCCTGAGGTCCGGACCACCCCCACCCTGTTGGCCTTCCGAAAAGCGGTGAAGACCTGGCTTTTCCGGCAGGCCTGGGGCCGTTGATCTCGCTGTTGCGATCTTGTGATGGTGTGAATGGGTTTTAATATTTTAATTTTTAAATGTTTTTATAACGGGTTTTTTTTAAATGCATTGTATACCGCCCTGAGTCTCCGGAGAAAGACAGCTTATAAATTGAACTAATAAATAAAATAAATAAAATATATTAAATGAAAAATACAGAACCATCAGTCCGGCAATAATTGTATTAGGAGCATGTGTACAAGCTTCAGGAGAGAAGGAAAAACGTCTCAACTTTTGAGCTGTTGCAGTATTGACACCGTTTCTTTGGTCAAGGGTCCCAGAAGTGATATGATCGGGATTGCCATCAACGGCATTTACACTACGAAACTATCCCCTCATCATTCTACATACGGAGATTTTAAGACAACTTACAAAGGTATGCTAGCATTTCTGTCTCCATTTTTGTTTTCTGTATTCTGTGACTTGGGACTATACTGTATATATTTATATTTTCTGCCTACTTACACGTGTATGTGCGTGTGGTAATTTACTCAACAAATATTAAATTTTGTGCAGTTGTACCATAAGCTGCATGTGCGTACCCAATACATTTACTGTATTGTGCCTTGATAAAAGAATATGAAATGAGCTACAAGGCAAAATGAACAAAAGAAATCAAGTGCATGTGTGCCTTAGTGTAAATTCACTAAAGAATGGGGAAGGAGTGAGAATGCAAAACATCAGACCTAATTTAGAGCAAGATTTTTATTTCTGCAGCTGAATGGCATTGGGGGAAAAAAGTTAAAAGATACACCCATGTTTGCTTCAGATTGTCAGTGTATTTGAAGAAGGTATTACTATTTTATATTTTCAGGGAATTCTGTCTGCCCACCCCACTTCCAAAAATATAATTTGTTTCCATGAACTTCGAAAAAATAATAATAATAATTTAGGGAAATATTTAGCTAGATAATTATGGCACAGATAAGGCAAGGGTATAGAGGCAGGGGTGAAATCCAGCAGGTTCTGGAGAACCGGTAGCGGAAATTTTGAGTAGTTCGGAGAACCAGCAAATACCACCTCTGGTTGGCACCAGAGTGGGGTGGGAATGGAGATTTTGCAGTATCCTTCCCCTGCCACGCCCATCAAGCCACACCATGCCCACCAAGCCACGCCCACAGAACCAGTAGTAAAAAAAACGATTTCACCACTGTATAGAGTTTTTATTTATTTATTTATTCATTTTCATTTCTAATGTAAACACAGTATTATACCCAGATGTATAAACTTTTCATCATTAAAGTCAGACGTCATCTCAAATATTTCCAAATGGTATCATTGGAAAGAAACCTCCCAGAAAAGCTGCTTGGGAGCAGGAATCCTTTAGCTTTGGGCTGGAATCTGCTTGATGCTGAAAGGGTAGGTTTTCATTTCCTGCAGCTGAAACTTATTTTCAAATCCAAGTTAAAAGGAGAACAAACCCCTGAAAGGATTCTCCGTTCGGGGTATTTACAATTATAGCCAGTTTATTTCAATAAAAAGGGCATATTTTTACAGACTTGGTAGCTCAAGAATTATTCTGCAACATAAACTCAGTAGTTAGCCTTTTATTTTGTATTTTTTGGCTTGGAATCTGGTGGCTGCCTGGATACATTCCTGAAGTTTTGGCAAGATTTTGGAAGTGGTTTGCCCTCACCTGCTTCTGAGGGGCTGAGAGAGAGGACTAGTGCAAGTCACTCAACTGGCTTTGAGCATAAGGTACTGTGTTTCCCCAAAAATAAGACCCTGTCTTATATTTTTTTGAACCCTGAAATAAGCACTTGGCCTTATTGCCATGTGCTCAAAAGCCTCATTGGGCTTATTGGAATGTTTTATTTTGGGGAAAACAGGGTAGAACTAGAATTCAGTCTCCTAGTTACTAGGAGATTATGGTGGTGCAGTGGTTAGAATGCAGTATTGCAGGCTAATTCTGCCGAATGCCTGGGGTTCAATCCTCACCAGCTCAAAGTTGACTCAGCCTTCCATCCTTCTGAGGTGGGTAAAATGAGAACCCAGATTGTTGGGGGCAATTAGGCTGACTCTATTAAACCGCTTAGAGGGGACTGTAAAGCACTGTAAAGCGGTATGTAAGTTTCAGTGCTATTGCTATTGCTACTAGACAGCAAGCTGACACTGATAGTTGCCTAGGCCTGTATTTTCTTACAGCAGCAGAAGAAGGCAGCACGGAACTCATAGAGTGTGGACTGCAGAAATGACAGCAAATTCTAGATTTTATTATATCTAAGGCTATCAAATCTGGGCTGCAGAACTATGGAGAGCACTCTGTGCTATCCTTGGGATGTTTGCAGTTCAGATGTGGTAGCCCAACCAAAATGGCATCTCCTCACCAGCAACCTCCAGTCAAGATATCGGGACGTCGTTCCGCTACAGGGGGCCAACCAGACTTCAATGCTGCTGGAGCAACTGGCCTTCTCCAGTGAACCTTGTGATGGGTTTTCAGTGCAGAACTCAAAGTAAGTCCCTATGAAATAACAGTAAGTGAATGGCACGACCCATTGTGTTAATACTTAATAACCATGGGTAGGTCTAGTTAGGGAAAGCTCCTGTGTCAAATCCTGGAAAACACATGCATATCTCTGCCAAGAAGAAGAGAGATTGCAAAATATCTCATTTGGGTATGATGGACCAAAGACCTTCCTCCTAGATGTTAAAAAGGGTGTGAGATCTGTGCAGTTTCCAACTCATCCTTTTTAAGAAATGAACCATACAGCACTTAATGGGCAGTCAGATTTTTAAAAATTAGACTGCAATTAGAATTCTTTATTGGCCAAGTGTGATTGGACACACAAGGAATTTGTCTTGGTGCATACGCTCTCGGAGTACATAACAGAAAAGATACAATTGTCAAGAATCATAAAGTACAACACTTAATGATAGTCATAGGGAAACAGTCAATATAAAATCTTAATCAGCAACAAGGTTACAGTCATACAGTCATAAGTGGGAGGAGATGAGTGATAGGAACGATGAGGAGATTAATAGTAATGCAGACTTAGTAACTAGGTGCTGGTGATGACCTACAAAGCCCTACATGGCTTAGGACCAGGATATTTGGCGGATCACTTACAGCCAGCAACGATATCCCATCGCCCGGTTCGCGCCCATAGGGAGGGCCTACTCAGGGTGCCATCAGCTAGACAGTGGTGGCTGGCGACCTCCAGGGGTACAGCCTTCTCGGTGGGTGCCCCCACCCTCTAGAATCAACTCCCCTTGGAACTCCGATTAGTGCCTGACTTTCGCACTTTCCGCCGTGAATTAAAAACTTGGCTGTTTAAATCCCTTGATCTGGACTGATAATGGGGTTTTAAGGGTTAATTTTAAATTTTTAAATTTTTAGACTTCATTTTATATTGTGGCTTTGTTTTATTATTGTGAGCCGCCCTGAGTCCATTGTGAGATAGGGCGGCATATAAGATAGATAGATAGATAGATAGATAGATAGATAGATAGATAGATAGATAGATAAATTAATAAAAAGTAAGTGACAGTGTTGAGGGAATTATTTGTTTAGCAAAGTGACAAAAAGACAACAGTTTCTTTTCAAGAAACTGAAAATATTGTTCCAATGAAAACGATAGGGCCTGACCCCAGTGTGTGTGTGCAGGGCTGTGCGTAAGATCTGCCCAAAAAGAGAGATAAAGGTTTCAGAATTGCAGGATAAACAGATGTTGATCCCTTGAAACCAATCAAGCCTTTCTTGCTTAAACCTACTGAAGCTCCTGGCTCAGCCCAATTCTACTAATAATGATGGGCCAGAACTTGAAAGTTATTTCTGTTTGTTCTTGTTTTACATGTAGCAGATAGGGCTCCCCTGATAAGCTCTGGAACATTCTTCAAAGCTTTGCCATAAAAACTGTTAACCGCCAAGGAAACAGCCTCACACTTATTGCTGCAATGAAACTCTCTTCAGAACCTCTAAAGTCCTTTATGTTGAACTATTGATGGTTTTACTATTGGCAACCGAGCTTTAGTAAATCAATGCAACATGTTTATTTCTGTGTCACATAAATAATTGGGCTATCTCTGGCGGTTGCCATAGATGTGACGGAGGAGCAATGCTGTTTTCTTATTGCCTCCTTTTTCTTTTGACACCCAACACGTATGCACAAAGCTGCATTTACAAATCACGGTTTTACAACACAACAAAGATATTTGTCCCCATTGCTTTAAAAGCCATCATTGCTTAATTTGAATCCTGAGACACACAGAAACACCTAGGCCAACCCAGCCTTATAAAGTTGGTTTGACGCCCCATGTCATGTCTGAGTATAAAACTTTTAAAAGGCTAAGTGTAATGTAAGAAAATCAACTTAGAAAGAGATTTCTACAGCTATTCCACTTTTTCTTGTTCTGAGTAGTTTCCGGATGCTTGATATATTTTAATTTCAGTTCTTGATACCAAGACATTAACCATTATCATGCATTAGCCATTATAATAAACTATTAAAGCATGCATGATAAATAGAATGTTTAGTGAATAGTTCAAAATTAAGCAATAAGTTAAAAAAGAATATATGATGTTCCCTTACACTTAATAGATGTATGGATTATAAAGATTGGTCACCAGGAGATTAAAAATATGTTGAGACTGTGAGATGTGTGTGTGTATACACGTGTGTGCGTGTGTGTGTGTGTGTAGTAAGGAGAGAGTGAATACGGCTTTGATTGTAGTTCCCTAATTGCCATCTTGCCTATTTTGACATTCCCATCCCCATAGAAGTCTTTTTATATAGGTGATGTATAATTTGCAGCAAACATTAGAAAAATTGTATGATGTGACACAGAATATGGATCTGAAACTTGATGTATCAAAGACAAGGCAAGCTGTGTTTTATCGGGGAAATGGAGTATCCAGTCATAAATTATATACAGATGGCTAAAGTCTAGAACAAATAGATGAATGTGTGTACCTTGGCCAAATATTAGTGAAGATAGGAAAATGGATGGAGAAATTTAAAGATGTGTGAATATTGGTAGAAAGATGGATGGGTATGTATGCTCTGTTTTCAGAAAAGAACATTTGCTGAAAGACAAGGAAATGGCTGTATATAAAAGTTAGTTTCTGCCAATTTTGTTAAAAATACGTTGAATCTGGTAGAAATGGAGTGCTAGTATAAGGTAAAGTAAGAAGAGAATGGGACAAAATGAATGAGTACCGAGTGACTAAGGACTAAATAATAGAATTATTGAGGGACCAGCATCAAACAAGTAGAATGAAACATTTTAGTAATGTAGAAGGAATGAATGAAGATGAAGGTGCAAAACAAATGTTTGAAGGATTACTGGAATGAGAAGAAGACTGAGGAAGTTCTGGCTGAATGAAATTGATGAGATGTGATGAAGAGAGAGGCTTACCTTCCTTCCTGGTTCGGAAGTGCATGCACCGTGTGCGCGCAAACAAACGTGTGCGCATGTGTTGCATGCGCACGCAGACCTTCACATGCGCAAAACCTGTACAAGAACGGAAGGTAAAAAACACATTACTTCCTAGTTAAAACCAGGAAGTAATGACACCTGGGTGGGTGGGCGGAGCTTCACTACTGGATCGCCGAACCACCGGCCAACATCACTACCGGATTGGGCGATCCGGTCTGATCCAGGAGCATTTCACCCCTGGACGAAAACTATAAAAACAAAACACAATGTATGAGATGTATAGTGTATGGTAGAATGCAAGAGTATGGTAGAAAGAAAGATAGTTAACAGGGAAGAAGGCTTCAAGAAGCATAGTGAATAATGGTGGTTAAGGCATCAGGCAAGAAACCTGGAGTTTTGGTCTAGTTTAGGCACAAAGCCAGCTGGGTGATCATTGACCAGTCACTGTCTCAACCCTAGGAAGAAAACAATGGTAAACCACTTCTGAAATCTTGTCAGGAAAACTGCAAGGATCCGTCCAGGCAATCACCAGGAGTTAACACTGACTTGAAGGCAGAAAATAACAATAACAGCAATTTTAGAAATATTTCCTTTTAAATTTCTTTGGCTTATTACTTCTGACTCTTCTTCTGTGCTCTGTATAATGCTGCTCAAGAAGAGAACAAAACATTGGGTATATTTGTATCCATCGCAGTACTGTCACAGTAAACCATCAAGGTATACATTATACTTGCAATGACTGAAGGGTATTGCACAGTAAAAATACACTGAAATTGCAGTCCAATGCATGCTTACTTGGGTGTAATCCATTGAACAATTTGGATCATTTCTGTGGAATAATCCCTGGGGGGTGGGGGGGGTGGGAACAGTTCGCAAATAATTTTTTTAATATAATATATTCATTCACAAATGTGCACGTGATATCCATTCAAAATGGGCACACATTTAAACCTCCAGAATTTTACATGCTCATGGTGTAGCTTGTCTAGATATCAATAGGTTCAATGTACTATTTGTAAATTAATGAGACAAAAATAGCTATCAGATTGCTGAAGGGCTGCATTGTTATCGTTCCAACCACAGTTGTCATACACTAGCACATAGGAACAACAGTGGCTTCAGTAGCAATTTTTCCATGAATTTCTGGGCAGTGTAAAATAGTACAGCATGCTTTTAATGAGAGGAATCCTGTGACCCTTTCCAAAATCAATTTAACTAATGAAATGTAAAGATTGGCTGGGTTTGCATGTCATTTATGCCAGAAAGTAGTTTTCTTTGGAACTCAGAGTGATCCTGAACTCATCCATGGCACAGTCTTAAGGGAAAATCGGCACATGATGGCTTGTTTTAACAAATCTTGATTTGGTATTTTGTATGAATGCAGCCAATTAATTTGAACTTGAAAGCAAAAGAAGAAAATGGTAGGAGAAAGAATCACTAAGAGAGTGAATGGCTTCCAGCAGCCACTGGCCTCAAATGCTATGGAATGCCATAAATTTCCACACTGCTGTCCAGCCCACCAGTTATCTCATCAGTTGGCAAAGAAAACTAATAGGAGAAATAATCTTAACTGTGGGGAGTGGCAAAGCAGCCTTGAAATTACTGGGGAGAGGGAATCCTAGTAAGGTACCACGGCATCTTGGCTAAAAGAGAAAGATGATGAACCCCAGAAACTGGGAGGGAGATGAGTCAGGAATTCCCATCAATGGGAAAATAACCTGTTCCACAGTTCCAGCAGAAGTTCTCAAAAACTCTTTCTACCATTCCCTCTAGAGTAGGACATCAGCCAATGCTTAATGGCCTCAATTTTCCAAGACTCTGACAAGCCCAATGGCACCTTAGACCCCTGAGGTAGGCACTGATCCTGGTTTGACGTTTCAATTGCATGTGGAAAAAGCCTGATTCCTAGAATTGTTCAGAATGTAAAACTGAGATCTGGCTGTTTGGCAGCTATTTAGTTACAGTCTCAGTAGGCAAAATTGGTAGTAATAGATCCATTGTCAGAAAAATCCTGCAATTAATCTAGAGCAGACCTAAATATTACCTGTCATTTGTTTAACTTGACTTGCCAATAGCTGGAAAGTGTTTGGATCCAGAATGCAATGTGTAGACCAATACAAAATACCTTTTTAAAAAAATTCTCCCTGCTCCATTTTTATTCTAATCAAAACACGTTCTGGTATAATTGCCATGTATTTCACTGCAGATATATCTTAACGGTATTCATTATCAGATAGCGTAGCTTCATAAACATGGGTTTTGTAGAATACAAAGGAACAGAGATTTGTCATAAAGAGGGATAGAAAAAAGGGATTGAAGAAAAATGGTGAGTATCTAGAACTATGTTTGGAAGTATGTCTGTCTACCCCTCCCAAAAATATAACAAGTCCTGAAGGGGTACAATCAAGTATCTTTGCAACCTGGCGACAGGGGCATAGGACCTGGATATCTGCGGGACCGCCTGCTGTTACCGATGGCCTCCCACCAACCTGTGTGCTCCCACAGAGAGGGCCTCCTCGGGGTGCCATCAGCCAAGCAATGTAGACTGGTGGCCCCCAGGGGGGGAGGGCCTTTTCTGTGGGGGCACCTACCCTCTGGAATCAGTTGCCCCCAGAGATAAGAATCCAAGACCTTGGTGCCTTCCGCCGTGCCCTTAAGACCTTTTTCAGCAAGCCAGGCTGGCTTAACATATTTTTAAATATTTTTAATAGGTTTGTTACTGTTTTTAATTATGGGGCCAAACGCATATCTATCTTTTTAACTGTATTTTAATGTTTGTATTTATGTTTTTACTTTGGCTGTGCACCGCCCTGAGTCCTTCGGGAGAAGGGCGGTATATAAATCTGATATAAAATAAAAAATAAAAATAAATTTTGTCAGGGGAGAAATCCTCTCTAATCCTAACATAAATTTCTGGAGATCTCAAGAATTATCTGCCAGAAGAGGGGAGAGTTTGCCCAAAGCTAGTGTCCAGAACTCTGTTCAAGCCCAGCCACTACCATCCAACTTCTATCCAAATTGCAAACATAAGGGAAAAAGAAAGCCAATAGCAAAATTAGTACATGGAGAAAGTGGAGCATGTCTGCTTAAAGAACCAGCTCCCATTCTTTCACACAAAATACCAAGCTTAAATGTCTCTTGTCAGTACATGAGCAGTGTAAGAGTATGCCATCAGCTACTGCCCCAGTTTTTTTAGTCTCCAAATAATTTCTGGAAGCCAAACCAAATCTGTTCAGATTTCTGCGGCAATGTTGCTTTGATCAATATATTCATTTCCCTCTTTTTTTTTTTTTGCTGTTTACTCACAGAGGCACTTTATCATGCATAGATCTCAACGACTGTTTTTTAAAGATGCCATTTCTGCATCCCAGGAAGCACAGTGTATTCTCTGAATATAAAAAAGAATCGATGGCCATTTCTCCATACTGATGTTGCTTGTTACATTTGCATGGTACAGATGTTGGCATCTGTACCTGGCCATAATAACAACGAAATGATGAAATATGCACAGTGTGGCTGGCTTTAATGCCAGCTTTTCCCTATCACTTTTGTGATATTGCACATAAAAAGTGGAGCTGGCATTGTGATGGCTCCTACCACTACCACCACCCCTTCTGCAGATGCCAAACAAATAAATTTCAACAAGGTATATATTTTTCTCTGCCATGTCACCATGTCATTACCTTTATCTCATTCGTAGCCCAAAATTCTCCTTTGCTGCTGGGGTGTTAAAGCAATATGTTCTTCTTGATGCCAACACTGTTCAAGAGTAGCCTCTAGATATGTATTATCTGTCAGACTTTGTCACCAATTGCCTTTGGAGAGAAGCCAGATGATTGCAGTGACAGGATAGAGATTGGCAATGGGATCTGCAGATCTCATGCAAGGATAGTTTTCTGTCAACTCAAAGATGAGTGAAGAGCATTTAAGCTTGGCTGTGGGGATTGGTGCATAAAATGATAGATGTGCATTATAATTAAGCCCATTCCGAATGCATTTTCCTCTTTTTTTCAGAAATGATGTCATTTTAAGGGATTAATCAGTAAAGAATCTACATCAGCCACTTATAAAATGTAGAGTGGGTATATTTTTTTTCTTTTTTAATTTGATGTTGGGATCAGTTCAGGGGTGAAATCTAAAATTTGTTACTACCGGTTCTGTGGGTGTGGCTTGGGGGGGTAATGTGACTGGGTGGGCGTGGCCAACTTTTTTTTTTAACTTTTCAAAGCATTTTTTTTAATGCTTTGAAAAGCCTCTGCCAATCAGGCAACTCAGCTGGGATCATCAGAGACTTTTCAAAGCATTTTTTTAACCACCTCTTTGGCCAAGAGGTTGCAGAAAAAAAAGCTTTGAAAAGCCTCTGACGATCGCAGCTGAGCCGCGCGATCATCAGAAGCTTTTTTTTTTTACTTTTAAAAGCATTTTTTGTTGGAAGAGGTAGAAAAAATGCTTTTAAAAATAAAAAAAGCCTCTGATGATCATGTGACTCAGCTGGGCATGGGGGGGGCAGGGATTTTTGCTACCAGTTCTCCGAACCACCCGCCGCCATCGCTACTGGATCGGGCGATCCCGTCCAAACCAGGAGCATTTCACCCCTGGATCAGTTGGTTATTGCCGGAGCCCCCGAATTCGAATGATGTTGCTATGATGAGAATGGCTGGAGAGGGGAGTTGGTGGAGGTGGAAGTTGGTGATTGAGAATCTGACAGATACGTTTTTCAGTCTAGTCTGGTGCAAGAAATGGCCATGGCATTGACTTGGGTAGGTGATATGATCTGTTGGATGACTGAAGAATGGTCCAGCAGCTGATGAAGAATTGTGGCTCACTTCCGGTCCTGAACCAGGACATACAGCCAAAGGGATTCCTCATTGAGCCAGGGATGGCACCGTAGTTCTAAAAGCACCCCTAATTTGGGCAGTAGAGTTGATTATATCCTTCATTTCATCAGCAGTGACAATGATATCAATAAGGTAGTGGCTGCTCCAATGTAATGAGCTTCAACAATCTGTGGGGGCCACAGTGATTTGGGAATGGTCGTCCAATGTGAACTAGAAGTTTTTGGTTATAACTTGACACAGCAGTAGAAGTGGGTCATTGTTCTTTAAGAGAGCCAACCCATGTCCAGCAAGTGGTGGGTGAACAGCCTAATGGAACAGTGACCATTTTCTCGTCCATTTTGGCATCTTTTGCTCCATACTATGGGCTTAGGACTGAAAGAGATAGAATTTGCCTTGACTGTTATATATAAATTTACTGTTTATGGTGCTTTATGGCCCAGTGTTGTACCCAGGGGTGGGTTCTACTTAACTTTACTACCAGTTCGCATTGCGCCTGTGCATGCTCTTCTGCGCATGCACAGATCACCTATGATGATGTCCGGGTCATTGGGTGGAGCCTCCTGCCGGTTTTACTACCGGTTCTTGCAAACCGGTCCGAACTGGGGGCAACCCACCACTGGTTCTACCATCATCTTTGAAGGTTTGATTGAGGAGTATGATAGAACTGAATCAAATCAAAATAATTTTTATTATGGTCATAGATAGGCATAATTGATAGGAGTGACAATCTTTGTATTACAAGTTGTTGGGAAAATATGGGTCAAGTGTCGGGGAAATCAGAAGATCAGGAACTTCAAATGAGTATAAAGATCACTCTTTCCCACTCCCTCCCTCCCTCCCGCCTCCCTCCCTCCTGCCCTCCGTCTCTCTCTCTCTCTCTCTCTCTCTCTCTCTCTCTCTCTCTCTCTCACACACACACACACACACACACACACACACACACACACACAGAATGGCCATGGGCAAACTCATCAGTTTGCCTTCAACAATTGTGTTTTATGACAGCCACACCTACTGTATGAAACAGGCAACATTCTCAAGGCATTTTTGTCGAGAGCCCACATATTCTCAAAATGTTGTAAATACCCAGTGGTCCAAAAAGATTGGGATCTCTGGCTTAAATATGTCCTGGGTGACCTTGTAGAAACTTTGCTTAAAGATAAAAGTACCCAGCACATAGAAGGATCCAACTAGGTATTGTAAGATCAAACACATTTTCTTCTTGATGTTTCTAGTGTCTACATTCTGTTCTTGGCTTCAGCATTGAAAAATAATAATAATAATAATGGATTTTAGTGGGGAGGAGCAAAGAAAAGTAGAACGCAGACAAAACATGATATGCTGACTGCAGAGGTAAGCCTTCTGAGTACCTCAGGAAGCATGTGGATAAGGGCGATCTAGTAGGCATTGTTTACTTGGACGTACAAGAAAGCTTCTGAAAAAATCCCTCAAAGAAGAATCTTCAACAAGTTTATCAGCCACAGGATTAGAGGAGAGGCCCTTTTATTTATTGCTGCTTAAACTGAAAGCTGGGTGTATACACAAATTGATAGGATTTTCAACAGAAGGATGTAAATAGCGAAGTCACCCAAAGATCTGTATTGGGAGTGGTGTTTTTTGACTTCTCCATAAATGGTCTAGAGATTGGAATCAGTAGGGTTGTGGTCTACTGATGACATCAAATTATTTCAGAAGGTTAAAATAAAAAGAATGACAAAGAACTCTTAAGAACTTTCTCTGCAAACTGTGGCAAACAGCTATAAATTGACCAATGTCTTTCAGGATAAACAAGTGAAAATTACGTATTTTAGGGAAAAAACAAAAGTCCTGACGTCAAATACTCAGTACAGGGTTATAAACTGAAACTGATTGCTTAGGAAAAGTAAGTTGAGTTGTGAGGGAAAATTCAGTGAATTTGTCCAAATGTCTGGATGTTGTGAAAAGGGCAATTTTGACGCTGGAGAGCATTTTTGTTTTAAAAAGTAATAAAACTGTCAATAGTTATGCTGCAAATCCTTTATAAAAATCTGTGCTGTGACCATGGTTGGTCTACAGTGTTCATTTCCAGTTGACCACATGTAGACAATATTATAAAACTGAAAAAACAGAGCTGGTGAACCAAAATTTTATTACACTGAACTTTTTACAATAGGGAAAAAATGATAAAAATGTATAACACAATGAATTGGGTGAATACCATGAATATAGTATCCCCCCCCCCCCCCCCCATAACATTAAAAACTGAAGAGGTCCCAGTAAGCTGAACAGTAGTAAATTCAGAACAGAGTACTTCTTACAATACATAGTAAAATTAATGGGTTTTGCTACTATTAGAACTATAACAGTCATTAGTGAAAGTGTGATTTCTGGTTCACAAAATTTAGTTCATTTATTTTTACTTGGCTAGTTTTAGTTACACTATGTTTACATACTGTTTTTTTCTGTAGGAGCTCAAGATAGCTTGCATGGAAATCTCCTTTTGTTTGATTCTCTGTGAGAATCCTTTATGAGATAGGCTAGCTTGAAATTGCTATGTCTAATACACTAGTTACTGTTTTACTTGGATGAAGATGGACTGGGACCTAGATATCTCTACCTTGTCATCTAATATTTTACCAAATTTGCTTGGGCTACCTCTGAATAGCAGAAAACTCTGTTCCAAGTTTCATCTTAAAGAAGCTCAATAGAAAAATAACAAATAAATATCATGTCTTTTTTTTAGGTGGAGGAGGTTTAAACCATGAAGATCAAAAGCAATTTGGTTCACCACATCAAGACTTTAAAAGTACGAAATAATCATGGTAACACCACATGAAATGATACATTATTCATCAAATAATTATTTCCTTGTTTAAGGAAATAATTGTTCATTAAAGGAGGTGCACTTGTAAGGAAAAATATGGTAGAAAAGAGTATTATTTATGTAACTGGAAGATGCATTTGGTGTAATTGGATAGTATTAAAACAAGACAGAATTTACAAACAGGCACAGAAACAGAACAACATCAGGGGTGAAATGCTCCCGGTTCGGACTGGATCGCCCAATCTGGTAGCAATGGCGGTGGGTGTTTCGGAGAACCGGTAGCAAAAATCCCTGCCCCCCCCCCACTCCCATGTCCAGCTGAGCTGTGCGATCATCAGAGCCTTTTTTTTTTAACTTTTAAAAGCATTTTTTCTACAACCTCTTGGGCCGAAAAAATGCTTTTAAAAGTATGATGATCACGCGGCTCAGCTGCAATCTTCAGAGACTTTTCAAAGCATTTTTTCTACAACCTCTTCAGCCAAAGAGATTGTAGAAAAAAATGCTTTGAAAAGCCTCTGACGATCCCAGCTGAGTTGCCTAATCGTCAGAGGCTTTTAAAAGCATTTTTTACAACCTCTTTAGTGGAAGAGGTTGTAGAAAAAAAATGCTTTTAAAAGCCTCTGAGGATCCCAGCTGAGCCGCATGATCATCAGAGGCTTTTTTTTTACTTTTAAAAGCATTTTTTCGGCCCAAGAGGCTGTAGAAAAAATGCTTTTAAAAGAAAAAAAAAAGTTGGCCATGCCCACCCAATCATATAACCCCCCCCTACCACCAAGCCACACCCACAAAACCGATAGTAACAAATTTTACATTTTACCACTGAACAACATGCTTAATGTTGATTTCTAAAATGTTGTTACGCTTTAACACAGAGGTGTCAAACTGGCGGCCTGCGGGCCAGATGCATCAGGCGCAGGCCACACCCACCTCAGCTCCGTGAAGGGAAAAAACGTCATGTGACGGCAATGTGACTTCACGGGTTTGACACCTGTGCTCATAGAGATTCTTGTTACATCTACATCAGCTTTAGTTCTCTCTCTACCTTATTTCGATTTTCAAACAGATCACCAAGGACATAGCTGAATGATCTCGTAATTGACAGAGAAAAGGGTCCTGTGAAGAGCAGTGATACCAGGTACTCCAAGCTGGAAAATGTATGAAGGTACTTTAATCAATCAGACTAAATTCCACTTTGACAAATTTCCTCAACAAATTAATGAAGTGGATTCTGGATTTCATCACTGGAAAGAAGAAAGGATGTTGTTGGGTGGGGAATCAAATGGCCAAATTCTGGGGTGCGGGGGAGAATGACTTTTCCTTGGGCACATGTATTTGTCTGGCATCTTAAGAAAAAAATGGCTGTTCATAATAGAAACATATTAAGATGAAGGTGGAGCAAAGGACATCCACAGAACATTGTGTGTGTGTGTGTGTGTGTGTGTGTGTGTGTGTGTGTGTGTGTTTGTATCGGAGGGCTTTCTTGTTGTTCAAAGCCCTGTACAACTGCACATAGGGAGTATAGAGTCATGGAGCTGGATCTATCCAAAGTCTTTATGCTCTATATGGAGAACTCGGCAGGTAGTAACTGAGACTAGGCAGGTTGCAAGTAATAACAACCTTTATTGCTAACAAGAACTAACAATTAACAAGGCAAACTCCCGTGAGGGCAAGAACAACAATTGCCATCTGACAGCTGCTTAAACACAGGAGCTGTCAGACGGGTGGACCAATGGCAGGGCTGCGTTTTCTCGCTCCTTGGTTGCCCACGTCTTAGCCAATCAGAATGGTCTGGTAGCCAGCAAGTCTTTGAGTAGCGTTGTAGCCCCGAGGACTTAACACTTTACTTTTAAACTTGCTGGATTGAGTAATTAAACACAGTTGTGTTTTTTTTTTGAATAAAATAGAATCACTAATGTATGGCAGACATTAAGTGGATCACTATAGTTGTTAAGTGAATCTGTAGTCATTAAGTGAAGCCATTGTCTGTAATGGCATTTTTTGCCAGAAACTGAAGTAAATACCAATTTCTGGCAAAAAAACCCCAAAAACATAATAAATCACAATCATGTGGCCATGGGACACAACAAATGGCAGTAAATCCAAGCTAGTTGCTGAGAGCCCAAATGCAATCATGTAACCACAAGGGATAGAGCAGCCCAGCCATTGTAACTTTGAATCTGAGTGGTAAGTACTTTTTTTTTGAGGGGGGGAGGTCTCTGTCATAACTTTAAAATGGTTGCTAAGCAACCAGTTGCAAGTCAAGGACTCCCTGGAAGAACTAAAAGAATAGAATTAAATTGCCGCTGAGAGAGGGGGATAGCTCAAGGGTTTGAAATCACTGAGTACGCTGGTCCTCAAGACTTTTACCTCTGGAGTATTTGAGTTTTACATTCCTAACTAAAACAATGGTCAAGAATTGTTGGAATATATATTGTATATGTGTTTCTAAACATGCATCGCCGTATATACACACATTCTGAATAAGTCTTTTGGGACTTAGGGGAGCTGAAATACAACAAAACAACAGGTTTTAAGTTGAAGAAATCCTCTTAGCCCCATCCCATCATCGTTGCTTTCATCATCTCTGTTAAAAGACCCAAATACTCTCCTCATTTTTCCATTTGGTGGTGGTTGTCCTCCTCCTCTTCCTCCTCCTCCTCCTCCTCCTCCTCTTACTACATCCTATTATTATTATAGTTCACATGTCCATACATGAGGATGTGATGCTGGCAGCTGTTCCATCGACAGGCCTGAGTAATTGAGATTAAGCATGTTGGGCAGTTTTATATCTTATTTCCTAGTGATAATACTGATTTGAATTGGCCTTTGAGTTATTAGGGAACCATCCTAATAGCATTAGCATTAGAATTAGGAAGTGGTATGCTTGATGTCAGTGATCCAGGGCTGTCTACTAGCATACTATTCTTGCTTGTGTAGAACAGGCTCTATAGAATTGAAGGGTAATTAAAACCAAGATTGAAGTTTGGTGCCCTTTCCTCCACACTGAATTGGATTTCTATCTTACTTCTTTTGATAAACCTTGAGGTTGGGATTGAGGTAAGTTTTCTTTAGTGGACTGTTCTCCATATGTTCCCTGCAAACTGGATTTGTCTGCAATTTTGTATTGCCAGCTATTCATTCTAATGGATGAAACTGCTGACTCAAACTTTAACACACACACACACACACACACACACACACACACACACACACACACATATATATATATATATATATATATATATATATATATATATATATATGTTTGATCCTCAGAGCATCAAGGGTTTCAGCATAGATCCGTGATGGCGAACCTATGGCACGGGTGCCACAGGTGGCACGCGGAGCCATATCTGTGGGCACGTGAGCGTTGCCCTACTCAGCTCCAGTGCACCGGCCAGCTAATTTTCGGGCCTTCCGGGCCCACCTGAAGTCGGGAAATGGGCTGTTTCTGGCCTCTGGAGGGCCTCTCAGGTGGGGGAGAGAAGGCTGTTTTCACCCTCCCCAGGCTCCAAGAAAGCCTCTGGAGCCTGGGGAGGGCAGAAAACAGGCCTACCGGGCCCACTGTGCCATCACGTTCCAAAAGAGGCGGGGGGGTAGTACGGGGGGTGGTGTCACGCGCGCATGTGCAGGGGGTGGAGCACATTGAATTATGGGTATGGGCACACACATGCACACACACACACACACACCCGCATGATCCCCACTTTTGGCACACGACAACAAAAAGATTAGCCATCACTGGCATAGATACTGAGAGCTCCATTTTAGCCCACCAACAAAATGACTACTTCTTAAGACTAAAGGAGAGGTATACTTTAGAACCATTGTTGATTATTCAACATTTTCTGCCAAACCAGCTTTTCCCAATCTGGTATCTTCTAATAGATTGGTTGTCCAAAAGGTGCTTTTTGAAAAGGCAAGTGGACTTTGTTTTTCCTTGAGGACATTTTGCTTCTCATCCAAGAAGCTTTTTTTAAATTCTGAAGCCTTATGTGGCTTAGAACTGAAGAAGTTTCTTTTGGATGAGAAGTGAAACGTCTTCAACGAAAAACGAAGTCCGGTTGCCTTTTGAAAAAACACCTTTGGGACAATCATGGCTTGCATGATTGAGAATCTCCATAGACATCAAGTAGATTGGATTACTCATCCCAGAATTTCTTAGGAATTCTTGGAGTTTGGTAGTCCCAGATTATTGGATTGGAAGGCATTAAGTTGGGCCAGCTGCGTTAAGAACATCTATCTTTTGGACTCTAAACTAGACAATATAATTGGTGTGTGCTACCAAGATCTTTCCACTCCCCCCTCCCCTTCCATGATCATCATTATTGTTCAGGTTTTTAATTAAAAACGAGAGGAAGTTGGTATAGTGCAAAGCAAGGCACCTTCTTCTATCGTAACGTTTCCTTACAAAAATACCTATTGATCATATGTACACCCCTTAGGTATTAAAGAAAATACAGATGACAGGTGGTGACAGGCTAATGCTTTGTTTGGAAGTTAGTCCAATGTCTCGGGGAAAATGCCAAGGTAAGCTGCAGTGGTAGAATTACTCTCAGAACACAGGCGGAGGATGAAAACAGTATCCTTAGTTTTGATTTATAATCAAAAAGTATTTCACGACTGGTGGTATTCATGAGGGTTCTTTTTTTGTGAAAGAAACCATAGTAAGCCCTCCAAATCCCAATTATGCCCACCAGCCTAAGAGCTTCCTTTTCTCTATACTGAACCCTCTGGATTCCAATCTATATCTTTTAATTTCATAGGAGAAGTTTGATTCCGAATAACTACAGTATTGTATTTACTTGAAAGAAAGACTTGTTTTGTTTTGTTTTCTCCGAGCAGTTTATCTTTAAAATGATTGAAGTGATTGAGTGATTGATTGAATTGGGGTTACTAGAATATGTGACGGGGCAGATGAGCTCTTTCTCTCTTTTTCTTTTGAGGGGAGTAGACCCCAAATTCAATGTTTCTCTCTTTTGAATGCTTACTGTAAGTTGGCTGCCTACAGGTTTGTTTGTTTAGATGCCCTACTTGAAACTCCTGCTGATTTGAGAATTATGTGTAATACTCTTCAAAAATAGATTTCTTCCTTTTCAAAGCCCTTGATAGCATCTTCAATTTATTCTTATTTCTGGAATAAGTAGTATCTTATTTAAGATGTAAATTGTTCACTTATGGCTCATGGATTCAAATTATAGTTTGGGAAAGATATATATATATATATATATATATATATATATATATATATATATATATATATATATATATATAATTTTATTTTATTCTCTTTTCATAGGTCTTTGTGTATTTTTGTTTCATCCAGGTTTTTCCTACGTAAATCAAGATCTTTATACAGCCATAGTTCACTGAAATCTCATTCACTAGATTTTTTGGCTTTATCAGACATCAAGGCAGCATTTGGTTGTCTGTTTTAAGATTTAGGGGAGACAACAGACAACCAAATGCTGCCTTGATGTCTGATAAAGCCAAAAAAATCTAGTGAATGAGATTTCACTGAACCATGGCTGTATAAAGATCTTGATTTATGTAGGAAAAACCTGGATGAAACAAATATATATATATATAGGTAGGTAGGTAGATAGGTCGGTCGGTCGGTCTTTGGTTATTCGGGTTTTCTCCCGCGTAAAATTGGAAGTACCTTGGCGACGTTTCAACAAAGTCTCATTCGTCATCTTCAGGCTGGTGTCTTCGGCTTTGTGCTTCTAGGAGCAATGTGTGATCGTGGTTGTTTCTTCTTTTTAACTGCCAGTGTGGGTATGAACTGATTGGGTGGGAGCATGGCTGTGTTCTGATTGGGAGGGGAGTTGGCTGTGCTCTGATTGGCTGGGGATGTGTTCTGATAGGGTGGGGGCTTGGCTGTGCTCAGGTTGGTCTGAGTTGCAGGGGGATTTGAACTCGTGGCCTGCATTGCTTTTGTTTGGCTCTGCATTCGTGGTCGTGCTAAATCTTCATGGTGTGTCAGTTTGCTTCATGTATGGATTGGAGGGGTTTAAAGTGGTTAATGATGCAGCTGTGGTCTGGCTTCTGGTTTGTGGTCATGCCTCATCATCGGTATGGGTTTGGGCTTGCTTTTTGCGTGGATGTGTGAAGGTGACGTCCTGTGTGGTTTTCATGAGCGTGGATCTAGTGTGGTTCTTTGTGTTAGGGATTCGTTTGTCAATAAGGGTGGGTTTCCAAATGGCTGGTAGGCGGGAGGTATCATCTCTTTTATTCATGCCGTAGGGACGTTTTTCTATCTTGACGGCTTTTCGGATTATTCTGTTGTTATATATATATACACACACACACACACACACACACATACATGTTTTATATATATGTGTGTGTGTGTGTGTGTGTGTGTATATATACACATATATATACTTTACATTTACACATTTACATTCTTTAAGATTATATAGCCAATTTATTTTAATTTATTTTTCTGTTATAAATAGATCGGAAGTTAAAATGAGGAAATAAAAACCAGCCAAAAACAAAGCAAGTGAAGAAACACCACAATAAAAATGATTGTGTATTATATAATGTATTCTATAAATACATATGCAAACGTTTGAAATTATTTCACACATTTGTGTTCAGTACTTCTGCTCCATTGTGACATTTGCACAGACATAATTAATTAACAAAACATAGATAATATACAGTAGCTAATAATGCGGGCCATTATACAGTAGCTAACATTCATGGCTATATTTGAATAGATTTATCTTTCATTGCATCAAAGTGGTAGACAGGTTTGCATTTAGAATCAATCTTCAAGATTAAAGGAACGATCAGTCAAGAAATATACTGCGGACCAGTGCTTGAAGAGAGATACAAATGCATGGTGTGTCTGTAGCTACAAAGATCAGAATTGTGCAACCGGTGTTATTGCCTATAATACTCTGCAATCCATGGTACCTTCTGTGAAAGTCTGTGGACTTTCCAAAAAGTCTACTCTGTGAACTTTGAAGAAGCAGACTAGGAAAAGTATTGCTGCTGAGAAGGATGTAAAAACAGAGATGGAAGAGACTTTGGAGATCTAGTCCACCCCTCTGTTCAAGCAAGAGACCCTATACCAGTAATAGCGAACGTTTTTGGCATCAAGTGCCCAAACCGGAATGCACGTGCATATGCGTGCATGTCCACGCCCTGGAGCACCGTAAATCCAAAGAGCAGCTGGCCGGCATGCACATGCCTGTGTTTTTGGCCGTTCTTTGGACTGTTTTCAGGCCATTTTTTGGGCCCAAAAATTGGCCTGAAAACAGTCTGAAAATGGCCCGGGGGTTTGGCCATTTTTAGGCCATTTTCCGACACTCTGGCGCCTGCAAAGACCAGCTGACCGGCAAGCACATGCACACCGGAAACCAGAAGAGCAGCTAGCAATGGCACACGTGCCCACAGAGAGGGGTCTGCGTGCCATCTCTGGCACATGTGCCATAGGTTCGCCATCACTGCCCTATACCATTCTAAACAAATGGCTGTCCAATCTCTTCTTGAAAACCTCCAGTGTTGGAGCACCCACAACCTCTGAAGGCAAGCCGTTCCACTGATTGATTGTTCTTACCATCAGGAAATTTCTTCTTAATGCTATGTTGGTTTTCACCTTGATTAATTTTCAATCCATTGCTTTTTGTTCAGCCTTCAGGTGCTTTGGAAAATAGGTTGACCACCTCTTCTTTGTGGCAGCCTCTCAAATATTGGAATACCACTATCATGTCATCCCATGTGCAATGGGCTTAATGTTATTCTGCCCAAAATATGCTGTAAACACACCGTACACTGATTTGGGAGGGAAATCATACATTTACAACCCTTTAAAGAAGATGACCAATAGTACGGTAGATGGACTCAGTTATAGTTATAGTGGGGATTGGTGCAATTTTGAGACCTGAAAAAACAGGCTAGGGTACATCCTCATGGAGAAGATCTATGTGTTTATTAGAAGCTGGAAACAAGTTGATGGCACATAACCAATCAATCAAACTTTCACTGTAGAATGTTTCTTTGCTCTAGAATATTTTGTCAGTTTTTCAGCAGGGCAATTCTCCCCTCTTTTAAATACCACTGCTCCTATGAAAGATGTATTTTCTGGCATTTTGCTCTAACAAATTTGGCAGCTAACAATATTTTTTATGTTGCATCCAAATATATGCTGCAGAAAATGTAGACCATAATCCAAAATCAGGTTTCATTATAGCGGACCTTTGGATTAGTTCCATTTAAAAAAAAAATCTTTCAACCAAAAATATGGACGCTTCCATCATAGATATGCCAATTCATTTCTAATACTGACAACGTAATTTGGAAATACTAGTATTTATATGGTAATTTGAGCAGATATAATACTAATTTAATAGCAATGCTATACCACATAAAGTCCCCAAAAGATTCATCAAGTTCAAATGCAAAGTTGTGTTTTCCAAAGTTTCTTTTAATATCTTCAAGGGTTTTTTTTCTGGCACAGTATAAAAGCTTTATGTATTGTTTATATATTTAGAATTCTCTTACTATTAAATGAAGCAGATTATAATATAAAAGAGCCGTGGTGACACAGTGATTAGAATACAGTATTGCAGGGGACTTCCGGATGACGTCATGGTGATATTGGACGTGAGGAGTGGGTCTCTGTGCTCCCGCACCGAGTTCTTCACATTAAAGGGCTCTGAAAGGAGCTAAAGCCACCCTGGAGGCGCAGGAAACAGTGTAAATGAAAGCGCAGGAACAGTGTAAATGAACAGTGAATGGAACTAAGTGAGAAGATTCCTTTTTACTTAAAATCTAACATTAAAAAGAAAAGAGGGAAAAAAATCCTAAAGAGACTCTAAACTATTTATTAAAGCGGCGAATAATCACATAGAGAAAAACCACAGACCTGAAAGAAAAGAACTAAGAGAGGAAAAGTTAAAAATTTCAAAGCACAGAAAATTGGATGGCTAAATTGGGTAGGCGTTATTTTGGAAAAGCATTTCACAGTGCTGGATCTATCTACTTTAATAATTGGCTTTGCTTTTATAAATTGAATTTAAAGTGAATTTAATAGCTGTTAGAACTGAGACAATGCTGAAACCTAAGGTGAGTGTGCCATCTACTGATGAAGGAAAATACATCATACTCTACAACCCTGGGAAAATTTTTGATTAGAAAAATAAGTAACATTTATTTGGAGAACTGTGTTGATATCTACTGCTTTATATTTATCTACCTTATGACTACGGGAGGTTCAATTGTGAGAACAAAGAAGATACTCAAGTAAAGCAATTTTTGTATGCTAACATATGTGATTAAACTTATAGAGAGGACATAAGGAGATATTTGGAGAATTTCCTGGACTACCTGATTGAATAACCCTGGGATATAAAAGAACTGTGACTAGTATTCTTTGAGGAACAACATTAGGCCTGAACATATGGTTGTTGAACTATTGAATAAAAGTGGACCTTATTAAAATAAGACGAGATGCTCCATATGAGGGAAATGAGTGGAAGTTCAAAAGAAATATTGTTGATGTTCAAAAGCATTAAGGACTGTATGACAAAGAACCTTAGGGAGATAAACAATTTAATGCAAAGCATAGATGGGAAAATAGAAAATGTTCTACAACGGACAATGAATAAAGACGAAGATGCCCAGGAGAGGGAGGAGACAATGGAAAGAATGGAGGAAAAGACAGAACAGATAAATCAACAAGCAAAAAAAGAAGAGAAGATAATAAAGATTACAATGATTAACAAAACAAACCAGGGGGAAAGTATTTTAAAAGATTTAAAAATGGAATAGGAAGATACCATTGAAAAAAAGATAGGGGTTTGGGCAGATACCCTGGAGGCTTGGCAGAGGATAGAGATGGGAGGAATACTTAGACTAAATAGTAAAAATGGCAGAGGTAGACAGAGACAAAGATCCTAGAGAGAAGTATGGGAGGTATGCCAAAAAACAAATAAGAATTGAAATATTAAAATGGGCAAGAGATGATGGATAGAAAGGAAATGTTTTTTCTTGCCCCCCCCCTTCTTTCTTTAATATAATGGGGGCCTGATTAAAAGTTAGAATAGAAGTAGAAATAAAGATACACATATTAAAAAGTAATAAATAGATGTAAGATTAGAGGTTGAAAGATGGATCTAATATATATGTTTAAAAGGGATTAGATTTTAATACAATATGTACTATACTAGGATTAGTAAGGATGGCTTGATTAAATAGAATAAATTAAAGAATTGAATGGAAAGATTAGAGGTTGAAAGATAGTATTATTATGCATGCTTAAACAATGTTGTAATTGGCATTAGAATGATACATTGAAATATTGAATAATTAAATAATGAAGGTTTATATCTTAATATGAATAGTATTAATACTAGGAGTATATAAGCTTAATCAATGTAACAAACATTATTGATATTAGTATTGTTATTTGTATCAGAATGAATGATACCTAGATGCCACACTGTTCATGTATTGATGTTGATGCATATATAAAAATAAAATAAAAAACATATAACAAAAAAAATACAGTGTTGCAGGCTAATTCTGCCAACTGCCAGCAGTTTGGCAGTTCGATCCTGACCGGCTCAAGGTTGACTCAGACCCTCCATCCTTCTGAGGTTGGTAAAATGAGGACTCAGATTATGGAGGGCAGTATGCTGACTCTGTAAACCACTTAGAGAAGGCTGTAAAGCACTGTGGAGTGGTGTATAAGACCAAGTGCTATTGCTATTTTTCAAATGTTGTCAGTAATCATAGCTATAGTGGTCTGGAGATTTTGTGGAGAAATAATTGAACCCGGCATTAAGGGGGTACTAGTTACTTTTCCATTGATTCTCAGACTTCAACCTGCAGAGGTTCAACAGGTGATTCACTGCAGCCTCTCTGTATCTATCACTCAACAGTCGGTTCAAGAAATCCAATTAGTGGCTGAAAAAAACTATTCATTGGCACATACAAATGCTCATACAATAGCACTGTCTGCACTTAAAATTAAGAAAACTGACAACCCATACTATGTTTTTGCCAGATAACTAATTGTATTATAAAGATGATTGGGGTTTCTTTTTCTGTTACTTTTAGAGAGGGAGGGACTAGCTTGTTTTGGTTTGTTTATGTTTTTAATGTTTATTTGTATAAATGTTCTGAGCCCTTTGGAGCTGGGTAGTATTTAAATAAATGAAATGAATAAATAATAGTCTCCAGGGCAATTGCAAACAGTGGTCTGCACATTGTATTAAGTGGAATTGGGATTTCATGGAAGTCAAACTAAAGAAAGAAGTGAATAGGAAATAGAGTGATAAAAAAGTAAGATTTGATTGGGATAGGCATCTGGTTAAATCTCCTGTTCTTGACTAGGTGATTGGTGCTAAAAATTTGTTTATTATAGCATGGGGTGCATAAAATAATTCCAAGAGAAAATAAATACTTCTTTTGTTCATTATAGTTTTAAATTTTCTTTTAAAATAGCGGGGGATGGGAAGGGATCCAGAAATGTAACTGAAATTGTGATCTTACTTTCAAAACCTGTAATGAGAATATAGAAAAATATTTCATTAATTAGATGGTCCTCTCATTTTTCACATTTATATTTAGCAATCCACAATAGCAGAACATTTGAGAAAGTGATACATAATGAAGCTGAGAGCATTTAAAACAAAAATAATTTAGGAAATATAATAATTCATTTGTAACCATCCTACTGAACAAGGATCATGAAAGCTTTTGCTATGATTTATTTTTTGTTTTACTCTTGTGTAGAAGAGGGTTATAATTAATATTGTTTAACTGATGTCAGTCCTTTGCAATAATCACTCTGAAATATCTAAATCCATGTGGACAGCTGCAAAGTCCAATAAGATCTTGATACTTTAGCGGGACTCTTTAGGAGGATTAATTTTCATAGCAGAATACATTTCAAAGTTAACTTCTACACCTGTTACTACCTAAATGCTAATGTAAATGTTCAACTGAGATCTCTATGTGGATTTTTAAGAATAATCAATATATTCACAAATAAATTACATGGTGTTTTATTTAATAGTAAGTCCTTTCAAAGTTTACATTTTTAAAAATGTATTTATCAGGGCTCCCCATTTCATCCATTTTATCTTTATAGCTAATGAGGCAAACCATTCTCATTGGGTTGTTGTTTCAGAGATCTAAACAGAACAGAATGATGCTTATCTAAACAGAGAAACAGAATGATCACAGGTGAGCAAAAAATGGGAACAGGAGCCACTTCCAGCTTCCTACTGGTATTGAGTGCCCTTGTGGGAATCTGGCAAAGGGTATTGGAACTTTCCCCTTCCCTTCCCTTCCCTTTCCTTCCCCTCCCCTCCCATCTAGCAGATAAGTGGCTGCTGCTGGGAGGGGAGGGAACGAGGGATTGCGAGACTGACTGAGAAACTGTCACAGAACATTAAAAATGAAGTTCATATGACTGCAGCAGCAATCCAGCATCAGCCAATAGCTCTATAGAAGCCGCAATTTCCCCAAATTTCATTCCTTCAGTAGTCATGGATCATGAATTTTAAACACATTCAGGAAGTTTCTCTGTTTGAGGTACCTTGGTTCAAAAAGTGCCCTATGATGTACCACTGCACACAGTTAAAGATCATGACAATAATAGTAGTATATAGATGTGGTGTGCTTAGAATTTACTACCGGTAAGTAGTTTATGATTTCATTATCATTTTAATGTCTTCATTATTAAGTGGCCTGATTTTTATCAATTATATTAGTAATATGTTTTATTTCTTTTTATAACTGCAGAAGCTAATAATATTGAACACTAACTTAATGCATTTATATAATTTATAATATAAATTACAGTATAATTTTCAAATGTTATACAAATAAAATTCTTCTTAGTATCTTCACTCTCAAATAGCAATAATTTTTTATATTGATCTTTGAAAGTGGAAAAACTTGAGCATTTCTAGGTTGTGTTAGTTTTTAACTTATTTATATCCTAATTTTTTTGGTTATTTTTTATCCGTTTCATTTTTAATATCATTTATCAAGGTTATAAAATATCTCTAATAGCAGTTGTAATGGTTTCTCATATAGTACAAGGTTCATTTAAACTTATGTTGATTTTCCCCCCAAAATGTTACAGTTAATACAAGTTTTTCCTGACAATAAGCCTTCAGTTTCCATTTGAAATGGAGTCAATACAAAAGCATTGTTAGAAAATCAATAAATACAATGAAAGTATGAGGAAAGGAAGGAATTGATTAGATATCTAGAAGGAATTGGGCATGAAGTATTACTGTTGTAAATCCATTAAAATATGAATTGATATTAGAATGTTATCTACCTTCGAGTAGATTTTTCTGTTTAAACAAGTTACATGTATAATCTTTACTTAATGAATTGCTTGTCCTCCAGGCATCAGTCAGGATGAGGCTGAAATTTAAACTAGTTCATCTATTTCAAATTGCTAGAGTGCATTTATATTTGTAATTACTTCTCTCTATCTCTACATTGAGAACCAATTTCATTTCCCACCAAATGTAGCTGTGGAAGAATTAACTGGAAAAAGCAACTAACACAGAGAAGATCAACTGTTTAAATTTAGAAGTTAAGCTATAACCAATTAATTGAACAAGGCCTTAAAACGAATAAACTGAGGAAATGGTGTAAGTCAGCGGTTCCCAAACTGTGCGCCGCGGCTCCCTGGGGAGCCGCGGCATCGTCGTAAGGGCGCCGCGAAATATTCCGCCCGCTGGGTCTAACGTCTAATGCGCATGCGCAGTTGCAAGTCGGATTGCTTATGGGAGCCGCGCAGTTGCAAGTCGGATTGCTATGGGAGCCGCGAACCCAAAACGATTGGGAACCTCTGGTGTAAGTGATACTTTTGGGCCTGAATAAACTTATGTACAGCTGTTAACTATTATATGCCATGACACGTAATATCTTAATCACCATTCTAATTACTAACAATAATGAAAAGAGCTTCATTTTCTTATATATTTGCTTTGTTCATGGGTATTAAGAATGCCTATATATTCCTTGCAATGGTACTATGTGGATGCTATTCCTTAGAAAGTGTAATGGCTTATTAAATACAACTTTTCTACACAGGTTATAGGACTGTGATGGTGAACCACAGGTGGCATGCAGAGACATATCTGTGGGCACGTGAGAGTTGCCCAGTTCAGCTCCAGTGCGCATCCGCGCACCGGCCAGTTAATTTTTGGACCTTCCAGGCCCACCGGAAGTCAGGAATCAGGCTGTTTCTGGCCTCTGGAGGGCCTCCAAGGGGGTGGGGAAGGCCGTTTTCACCTTCCCCAGGCTCCAAGAAAGCCTCAGGAGCCTGGGGAGGGTGAAAAACAGGCCTAACGGGCCCACCGCGCCATCACGTGCCAAAAACAGGGGGAGTGTGGGGGGGATCGTGCGCCCATGTGTGGGGGGACGGGGCGCATTGAATTATGGGTGTGGGCATGTGCATGCTTGTCCCCCCCGCGCTTCCCCGGTTTTTGGCACGTGACGGCACAAAGGTTAGCCATCACTGTTATAGGATCATGACTTATGATCTCACAGAGTATCCTTCTACATATGGCCATTACCCTATTCTCAGGCAGTTGTGCCAATTTCCTCCTTGGTTGAAGTCCAGCTGAGATCGCAAAGCTTCTTTCTGTCATTTTTGGCGTTGGAGTTGCATGGATTTTCAGGTGGAAAGTTTTTTTCTTAACATGGGAACATTTGGCTTATCCTGTTTCCCGACACCTGAAGTCCAAGTGGCAACATTCTGTAATCATAGGTGGGAATGACCTTGGGAGACTGGAGGAAGAGCTGCAGACTAGACACGTTGAGATAAGAGGCAGCTTAGCCCAAAGAAACAATGGGTGTATAGCAAATGTCTCAGAAGGAACCCTTCTTAATTTCTTGGACTGTAAAGGCATGGGGGGGGGGGGGTTGGAGATGTACTATCAGACTTGCAAGATTGATATAAATCTTTTGAAGTAGTCCAAGACAAGAAGCACATCCTAGCTCTAAAGTACTAGCTCTAAATTTATTGAAAGTTTACATTATCAAAATCTTGCAAGTCTTGTCTTTGGAAAAAATGGTCAGGGCTTCCACTGCAACATTGCTGGCATTAGCCTGATCTGTCTTACCTCCCCCCCCCCCCCCCCCCCCGCCACCTGACATTTCTGAGCTTGAATTCTCTAGTAGATTTCCCCAGTAAAATTATCAGCAAACCCAATCTTAACCCTTCTGGGTAGTTTCTAGACAGTTTTATAGTCAAATCAATCAAACCAAAGTCTTTATTTATGAGCAGACTTCATCAATAGAAAAAAAAACAGTTAAAAAGAGAAAAGACTATTAATGGTTACCTTGCATTTATGCATATATTTAATTAATTTGCTGTGTATCTCAATGGGTGACTCTGAGCAGCAAACGATATTAAAATAAAATCTAAATAATTGTAAACAACCATATAAAAATTAAAATACCTAGCAGGCAAGGAAAGTGTCAAAATTGACAATTACTAGCCCAGCCAGGAGACAGGTTCCTGGATGCAATTAGGGCCCCTGGCCTGTGTATAGAACCAGGTTTTTAGGCCTCTAAAAAGGCCAGTAGAATTGGGGCCATCCTAACTCCCCAAGGGGAAATATTCGATAGGGTTTCTCTTGTAGCAGAAAAGGCAGGCCTTTTGGGCCTCCCCAAGTTGCATTCCTTATCCGATGAGACCTGGAGCACACTGCAAGAACTTTTATTGTCACAAATATATATCTGGCTATCTTGTAGTTGATTTTATGGTTTGAGTCTGAAAGTGGATGTAAAAATTGTCCAGTTTTATAGTCGTAAAAGAGGGCTTATGATGACCCTTCAAAGATCCTTAGAAAAAGACAAGTTGAATTGTATCCGTTTCCCAGGGACTTTGTGGTTTTATTTCCATCCACCAGCTTCACTTTGCTTCCTGGCCTTTGGGATGAAGAGAGCCATTTTGTTTTCTCCTCGACGTACAGGGGTATGCATGTATAATTGTTGCAGCTATCAGGAGGGGTGCATAACTGAAAAATCTGGAGCCCTGCCATCCTTGCGGCTTTCGGTGGGAATTTAAATAAGGAAGAATGGTGTCTTCAAAGCCAAGACATTTTCCAAATTTGCCAAGCTGTATTTGCCAGCCAAGGCATGGATGGTTACGTAGGTTGCAGAACCTGGAGGAGGCAGACCAGCAGTCACTCTGCAAAGCCAGGTCCAAGCTCAGCAGCAGGGCGTGGAGCTAGGGTTGTGGGGCTGTTGTCAAGATGGAGGGCTATCTCCATAAAAGAAATGCTGGGAGATCCTCAGCATGAGCCTGGGAAAGAGCTGTGAAGAGGCTGGAGAGATGGGTGTAGCATTAGCTCAAAAGGCTCAACCTTCTTTATGGCTCCCCTATTGCTGTTGGACTCTTCAGAGCTATAGTCAGGAAGCTTCAGTCTCACGGTTGAGGGGGTGAGACAAAAGGAGAGTTTCCAAAGCAATAGAAGCCTGGTTTTATTTTATTTATTTTACTTTATTTGTATTTGTATGGATTAGTACCTTTACTATTTGTACAAATAACTCAAAGTGGTGAACTTATCCAATATATCTTCCTCATCCTATTTTCCCCACAACGACAACCCTGTAAGGTAGGTTGGGCTGAGAAAGAATGACTGGCCCAGCTGGCTTTCATGGCTAAGGCAGGACTTGAACTCATTGTCTCCCGCTTTCTAGCTTGCTGCCTTAACCACTAGACTATATTGGCTGGTAAGAATTAACAATTAATTAGCTGGTAGGCATTAACATCCTTACCAGCTCTGTTCAGGTATTTCTCCTGTGTTTCATACTTTTTTGCAGGAACTTGGCTTTCCCACTCCAATCTTCCTGAATTCAAACCCTCCATCTGGTTTTTCGACATTCAGTCACTAGGTGATACACAGCTGGATTTCTTTCTTGGGAATAGGACGGATAGAGGCTCTATGTGTCTCCAAGAGTGCTGCAAAAGTGCTGCTAGACCCATTGTGCTTAACAAGCACAAGCTGGCAGTGAAGGTCTACAACTTTGCAGGCACAAAAAGGCACATAACGGATCGGGTAAGGAATCCATTCAGTGCCAGCCAGATATCTGAAATCATTGGTATGAATGAGGAACAGCTCATAAATTTTATTTGTATAGTGGGTTTCATTTTTGACTTAACAGATTAACACAGTTGGAAGGGATCTTGTAGGTCATCTGGTCCAACCCTCCGCCCAAGCGGGAGACGCTACACCATTTCTGGCAGATGGCAGTTCAGTCTTGTCTTGAAAGCTTCCAGTGATGAAGCTCCCACAACTTATGAAGGCAAGCTGTTCCATTGGTTGATTGCTCTCATTGTCAGAAAATTTCTCCTTATTTCCAGGTTGAATTTCTTCTTGTTCAGTTTCCATCCATTATTCCTTGTCTGACCTTCAGGTGCTTTGAAAAATAGCTTGACCCCCTCCTCTGTGGCAGCCCCTCAAATATTGGAACACTGTTATCATATCTCCCCTGGTCCTTCTCTTCACTAGATTAGCCATGCCCAGTTCCTATAACCGTTCTTCATATGTTTTAGTCTCCAGTCCCCTAAACATCTTGGTTGCTCTTCTCTGCACTCTTTCTAGAGTCTCAACATCTTTCTATAGTGTGGTGACCAAAACTGGATGCAGTATTCTAGGTGTGGTCTTACTAAGGCTTTATAGAGTGGTATTAGTACCTCATTTGATCTTGATTGTAGCCCTCTGTTAATGCAATTTAGGATTGCGTTGGCTTTTTTGGCTGCCGCCACACACTGTAGTCTCATATTTAATTGGTTGTCCACTAAGACTCCAAGTAACTCTCACAGTTACTGCTATTAAGCCTGGTTTCACCCAGTCTATATGTGTACTTTTGGTTTTTCTCAGCATTTGGAGTTCAGCAGAAACAAGGATGATCACACAACCAAATTCAAAATGCTTTGGCAGAATTGGAGAGTGGAAACATTGCTATTCAGAAGAGACCTTTGACAAGGAAAAGGTTCTTCATAATGGATGGTGAGCTTACTAAAAGTGGACGTGAGATGCTGGTTGAATGTATTCATCTCACTAAGATGTGGTTGTTTCTTGGCATGGTTTGAGTGTAGCCATGGTGCTCTGTAAATCAAAAATTATGATTTAGAGCAGGGGTGTCAAATTGGCGACCCGCGGGCTGGATGCATGATACACAGGCCATGCCCACTCCAGCTCTGCAAAGGGAAAAAACATAATCACATGATGGAAACGTGACGCCACAAGTTTGACACCCATGATTTAGAGCAATGACTGAACTAGATCACTCATTGCTTGGTTAACAAACAATGGTTAAAGTTAGAAGTTTAACACAACTTGTGAATTTGTGCATTAGGTATGCTTGAGAATGACAATATATCAAAATATATAGGCCATATGTTTGAATTTTCCTTCAAAATCTTGCTCTTGCTCTTTGCATTCCATAATTTGATCCACTAGACAATGCAATACTCAGAATTACATTATTCTAACTGCTCTATAGTTGCTTTCTTAGATAACATTGAGTTGGACGAGACCCCTGGTGTTTCTATAGGTAAAAGACCTATCATCTGGACGCATCTTTGGCAGTAATGACTAACTATTCGAATGACATTCCAGGGATCCCATCCATCCATTTTACCCGTTGCTTTCTCTCTCTACTTTCTTCATTCTTGCCAAGCATTTTTTTCCTAGTCCAACATTAGCTCACATCACATGACTGAAGTATGTCAGTGTCTCCCTGCTGATTAATGCCCCAAGGCAACAGTCAGTTTTCATTTGATCCAGTATTGATTTATTCTTGTAGGGCAGACTACTCTTGGTAACCATCTTGAAATCCATAATATAAAGGGGTTTGTCTTCTCTAGGAGTGGGACTAGGCTGCATACTGTTCATGTACCTGTTTAACCTACATGCAGAATATATATTTAGGGAATCTGTATTGGAAGAGGAGGAAAATGGTTTTAAAATTTGAGGAAGAAACATCAAACTAGGCTACGTTGTTGACACTACTTTGACACAAATGAAAGATTGGTTGCGGGAATAGGAATAGAATAGAATAGAATAGAATAGAATAGAATAGAATAGAATAGAATAGAATAGAATAGAATAGAATAGAATAGAATAGAATAACAGAGTTGGAAGGGACCTTGGAAGTCTTCTAGTCCAACCCCCTGCTCAGGCAGGAAACCAAATGGTTGTCTAATCTCTTCTTAAAAACTTCCAGTGTTGGAGAATTCACAACTTCTGGAGGCAAGTTGTTCCACTGATTAATTGTTCTCATTGTCAGGAAATTTCTTCTTAGTTCTCTCCTTGATTAGTTTCCATCCATTGCTTCTTGTCCTGCCATCAAGTACTTTAGAGAATAGCTTTACATTACTTTGGTTCTGTATTTAATTTTAGTCCCATTTTTCACTGTACTCTTTGACTATCATACTAGAGTTTGCAGATCATTTAGAATTGATCTATTGAAATAGAGTTAGCTTACATATTTTAGGATCTACAATTGACTGTAAAGAAACCAGCAATATCCACCCACAATCCAATGATATCACAGGTGTGATGTCCTTTCATAAAATCTAAAATCTGTTGGTTTCACAAGTGGTCCTCAGATCACAGTCTTGGTTCAAATTTGTGATGGAGCTGAATTGAGGGGGACTTACAACCCTCCCTCACAGATCCAGCCCTTGTGGCCTCCCTGAGGTCACATAATTGTGATGTCTGATGATCCCTACTGGCTTCCTACAAGAAAGTCAATGAGGAAGCTATCAGGATGTTGGAAGTCACAATCGTGAGGTCCTCACTTAACCACCTGCATGGTCCTTGTTTAACAACACCAACTGGCACTGTTAGAACTGCCATTAGTAAGTGATGTGTTCATGTGACATTGTGCTGTATGAAGTAGTGATAGCTATTCTACTCCCAATTGCTGTTGTAATCTGAGGACTACCCATATTACTGGGATAGTATGCTTTATAATGCCAAAATAACTGTTAATAACTTGGCATCAGCATTTAACAAAACATTTGGATGACAAAGCAATAAACCACAATTCAGAGGTCCTTGCCAGCTTTTAAAGTAACCATTATATAAGCTTCATGGTATTTCATTGGCAAAGTCAAAGGATTCATGAGGAATCTCCGGCAAGCTTTACTTAACTGATAAAAAAAGAAATTTAAATATATTTTTAGATTATATCATTTTCAACAAGAAATAATGTTTTAGAAATAAGCTCATTGTATTTCTCTTGTTGGAGCTGCATGAAATTAATGTTTTATTTAAATTTATTGTTCCAATTTAGTAAAAAGCAATTACATTTGAGATTTAACATTTTGAGTTGTGGGCAAAGTAAATGGACTTAGAATCAAAAGACTTATTGTTCAGCATCAGAAAAGCAAAGATATGGCTCCAAGTACTCAATCGTTTGCAGAATTGATTAATACAGATCATCTATGGACAATTGTACTCAAACATGGCTTCTATTTATTGATGTCCTGAAGCAACTTGGAATTAAGGAGAAACTTCCTGACAGTGAGGATAATTAACCAGTGGAGCTTGCCTTCAGAAGTTGAAGGTGCTCCATCACTGGAGGTTTTTAAGAAGAGACTGGACAGCCACCTGTCTGAAATGATATAGGGTTTCCTGCTGGAGCAGGGGATTGGACTAGAAAACCTCCAAGGTCCCTTCTAACTTTATTCTGATTGATTGATTGATTGATTGATTGATTGATTGAAATTCCTACACAGCAATATGAAAGACAGAAATGAAGAAACTTCTTGGATGAGAAGTGAAATGTCTTCAAGGAAAACAAAGATAGTCCAGTTACCTTTTCAAAAGGTAACTGGAAAAGGTGGAAAAAAGCACCTTTGGGACAACCATGACCTGGATGACTGAGAATCTCCATAGACAATATGAAAGATAGTTTCCCAATTACAGGAAATATTTGGTTGTATAATAGTCATTGCACCTAAAATTTGCACAATTAGTTATGAATCTAAAGTGTCAGTTACTTGCACTTCATATGTTGGGTTCCTTTGTTTATAGTGCGAAAGTTATTCATCCACTCAGACTTCACCATACAAAGCTCTGGTTACACTCAGTGTCAAAGAGCTGAAAATATTCAGCTCTGTGGACAAGATAAATACTTTTCCATAAAATTGTCCAACTGACTGGCATACCTCCTATAGCTAGATTGCCTCTGTGGAGGTTGAAAAGCATCAAAAAGCATATTGATATGTTTTAGTGTGTTCAGCGTGCAGCAACATAAGCAAATAACGGTATAATTCAGATAGGATTCTCACACTTCAGTTTCATTAAGCTTAATGATTTAGTAACCAATGAAACACTTCCAACTTTTCATGGGAAGAGTTCACTTCCAGGAAGGATTCCTTTAATTTCAGTGGACTCCCGTCTGGATTCCTGTTCCTTTGTTGTTGTTTTCTACATCATTCAAAATGCTGATCTTTCAACATTTTCCCCTACAAGAGAGGCTTTTATATTTTCTGTACTTCAGTTCAGTGGTGAAATCCAAATTTTTTTACTACCGGTTCTATGGGTGTGGCTTGGTGGGCATGGCTTGGTGGGCGTGGCAGGGGAAGGATACTGCAAAATCTCCATTCCCACCCCACTCCAGGGAAGGATACTGCAAAATCTCCATTTCTACCCCACTCCAGGGGAACGATACTGCAAAATCCCCATTCCGATCCCAATCTGGGGCCAGCCAGAGGTGGTATTTGCTGGTTCTCTGAACTACTCAAAATTTCCACTACCGGTTCTCCAGAACCTGCTGGATTTTACCCCTGCTTTAGTTCATGGAATTCATCCATGGCAATGCTTTCTGAAGAATAAGGAATAACAGAATAACAGAGCTGAAAGAGACGGCAGGTTTTTCTAGTTCAACCCTTATTCAAGCAGGAAACCCTATACCTGTGATGGCAAACCTATGGCACGCGTGCCCCAGGTGGCACGCAGAGCCATATTGGTGGGCATGCGAGCTCAGCTCCAGTGCACATTGTGCGTGCTGGCCAGCCAATTTTCGGGCCTTCTGGGCTCACCAGAAGTAGGGAAACAGGCCGTTTCCGGCCTCCGGAGGACTTCCGGGGGCGGTGGGGAAGGTCATTTTCACCCTCCCCAGGCTCCTAGAAAGCCTCTGGAGCCTGGGGAGGGCAAAAAATGGGCCTACCGGGCCCACACTGCCATTGTGTGCCAAAAGCAGGGGGATCACACGCGCATGCAGGGGCGCATAGAATTATGGGTGTGGGCATGTGCACGTGGGACCATCCCGCGCTCCCCCCACTTTTGGTACACATTGGCAAAAAGGTTAGCCATCACTGCCCTATACCATTTCAGACAAATGGTTGTCCAATCTCTGGGAGGTGAAATTCATAAATCTGAAGAATGTCCCAGTTGAGGGAAGTGGCCATAATCTTGATTCAGACATGGACAATTTTTTGTTAATGAGACTTATTTTACTTGAATTTAGAGAGACTACTTAAAAGTAAGCAGAAAGTACATTGTGCTAAAGGCAGGCTGTAGCATAATTTTGGTCAGGCCTTGCTTATGAATAGTGAATAGCAAGTATGTACAAGACAGGGCTACACCCCAGGCTATAACTTAAATATCTCCATCCTTGGCTGATTCACCTGATTTCCCACACTGTCTGCCAGGTTATAAAGCAGAACGGTACCAAAAGGTCTTTTGGGAAGAAAATAAAATGAAAGTGTGTTTGAATGCAAGTAGATTTGTGGAGTGAGTAAAGTGAGATTAAGGTTAATGCATTTATACCCATAGCCCAAGATGGATGCTGCTCTATTTATTCCTAGTGCCAATTCAGAACTTTAGAACTGTATGTAAAAATATGTATCTGAATCTGAATCTGAATATCTGAATCTGATTTATTGGATGGGGATAGCAGCAACAGTAGCAGCAAGAACAACTTCAAAAGATCTTTCCAAGAGACCCTGAGTCCAATAGGTTCAGCATCCTAATTTCCAAGTGTACACAGCTGTGTAACACTTAAATCTTATTACAATATTTTAATTCCTCTTCAAATATTAAATATTTTAGCCTTATAAATGGTAGCAACCCATTGACATTTCAGTCTTTTCCCCGTTAGTCAAGAAAAGAAACGTAAATATCAGACACAGGTTGGCCTTTCATGACACTGATATAGATAATGCTGTCATCTATAGTTTTTTTAGTTTATGGATCAGAAATATCCATAAAACATCTGTCCCGTCTCCTCCATAATCTTCGTCATATCAATTTAATGTTTTGTTACTCTGAAAACAAAGTTTCATTAGTATCCTAAGAAGCACATGAAATAACGTACTTCAAATGTTTTAAGGTCTTTATCTAATTAAATACAGATTTTGATAGCTAACAGGATTTTTTTTCCCCCATTGAGGAAACACTGATCTGTGTTGCAGTAATCTTTTTTTTTCACTGCTGTCATTCCATGGGTTTGGAGGCCTAGTTGCTTAGGTTAGATTTCCCTTGAGAGGTACCGTATTTTTCGGAGTATAAGGTTTTCCTCACCTTTTTTGGTGAGGAAAACAAGAAAAAGAAATCTGCCTCTGCCTCCCAGCAATTTTGCCTCGTTGCAGCAAACAGCAAATAGCCTGCTTTACTTTCATTTTTGTTTTCAGCATAGCTTGATTAGCACAAGAAAAAAATAATCTTCTCCCAGCAATTTACCTCCTTGCAGCAAGCAGCAGAGCCCTGAGCAAAACAGCTGAGAGTCAGGAGGCCAATGGACAATCAACTTGTGCTAATTAGACTGTGCTGAAGCTGAAACGAGCTTTTGCTGCTTGCTGCAAGGAGGTAAACTGCTGGGAGGCAGAGATCAAAAGGTGGGGCCAGTGGGTGGGCGGGGCTACATTCAGTGTATAAGATGCACCTAAATTTTCACCCCTTTTTAGGGGGGGGAAGGTGCATCTTATACTCCGAAAAATACAGTATTTGCAATTGCTATCACGTGTCTACATACATTGTGCTGTTACTTCAGAAAGATCTCAATTTGCTCATATTATTTATGCCATATTTCAGTCTTGTCATGGAGATTTAGAATGTGACAGATGGAAAAAGAAATTACGTGTAGACAGGTTTAGCCTGAGAGGAAAAAAAACCAGTTTGGTGTAGTGGTTAAGGCCACAGGCTAGAAATAAGGGAGACCATGAGTTTTAGTCCTGCCCTAGGCACAAAACCAGTCGGTAACCTTGGGCCAGCCAATTTCTCTCAGCCCTAGAAAGCAGGCAAGAGCAAGCTACTTTGAAAAACCTTGCTAGGAAAATTGCAGGGACTACTCAAGGCAGTGGCCAAAAGACTACATTGACTTGAAGGCACTAATATTGGTGTCTTCAAGTCAGTGTTGACTCTTGGCCACTCCTTTGATTAGGTAGGTAGGTAGGTAGGTAGATAGAACAGACAGACAGACAGACAGATAATGGATGCAGACAGACAGACAGACACAGACATTGTTGATGGGTCTAGGCTTCAGGTAGACCTGGCTTTTCCTTACTTGGTGTGAAGAAGTGAGTAGATATTTTCAGCATTGGGGCCTCCATTGTGATTGTACTGTCTGATCCAGCTATATAATTTCAACTGCAACCTTTTGTTTTTTTGTTTTTTTATTGTTGTTTTTTTGCCTCTCCCACTCCTAGCAGCAACTATATCAGTGAAATGATTAATCTGATTTTTCTACCACTGAGCTAATAATTCTCTCCCACTCTTAACAAACATGATAACTGCAAAATAATTAACACTGCAATTATTAGAAATGGACTAACAACGTATAGTCCCCAGAAAATAGCATATATGGAGAGAAGGAAAGAGGCATTAATTTAAAACAGTGGTACTTAAATGGAAAGATAATGAAAAGGACCCTTTAAATAGTAATTTGGTTATGACAGCCTTGAACCCTTTTGAAGAATAATCTGTTGAGAGTTTGTGTGCTATGCTTGTTGGAGCTCGTTATACAAGAGCTTCATTTTGACTCTTAATGAATCCCTTCAAATGTTAATTATATTCTATCCAGCAAATTCTTAGAAGTGATCCTTTACGTGCTGTAATAATTAGTACTTTCATTTTCAAAGAGCTTTGCAGATATATGTTTTCCTACTTTCTCCATTCGAAAAAGTACTCTATTGGTAGGTGAAACAAACATATAACCCCTTTTCCAGTAAATGTGTCACTACAACTAGCCAGCGCGTTTACTGAAAATTCTGGGAAATGCAATCCTAACCCATCAGAAAAGTGCCAGTATGGGGAAACCTGAGCAAAAGGGTGAAATGTCACAACAATTTCTTCTTTTCTACTGTGTAATAAGAACTTCCAGTATATGGCAGCACATGTGAAGACAGCAATACAGGGGCTTCTGGCTTCCCAGAAACTGCTGGGCCAAAGTTCTCAGAAGTTCTGACCAGGGATAGCCAATGATGTTAAAATTATAGTTCAATCAACATCTTAAAGGATTCAGGTTCTTTACCTCCATGTAAGCTTTCTCTAACTTTCCATTTTGGAGATGTGTGATAATATTTAAACTCAAATCTGTGGAATTATTTGAGTGGCATTTCTGTTTGCTGACCCATGTTACGTAGCACCCGTTATATTAGAGATGGCTGCTTGAATCCATTTGGGTCAGTAAGGTTTCTGATACTCTTTTGAAGAACCGGGTCAGCCATCCTCTGGATCGTGCTACAGAATGACATCCTCTGCAGGTTGGTAGTGCTACGGCATAGTTAGCTTCCAGTGCAGAAAAAGACCCTGCTTTATTTAAAAAATGTTTATGGGGGATAATCACTCCAAGGGTACTAGGAGATAAAACTCTGAATTCCAGAAATCTTAATTTCAGATCCAGATAGCAGCTATGACTGCTGCAATTGTAACTGGGTGGATTCAATTTACAGAATACTCTAACTAATCTGACCGTGCTGAAAATTCTAAAGATACAGGTTCGTGTAACTGTAGAATTTCCAAAGCTGCTCTCGGCTGCTAAGTCGCATTTTGGAAGGCTATCCATTTATTTTGCACAGGACTGGTTTCTCTTTCTTAGGAAATAATCCCAATTCTGGAAATGCTGATAGCTGGTAGAGAGATGTTATCCTGTACCGAACCTTCAAGCTCTGGAAAAAGCTCAGTCTCCAGAGGAGACAAAGCAAAACGTATATTTGATCGTGTATCATACTTTGCAACTGAGCTGAATGCAGATTACGGTCAATGCAGCCAAGGTAAAGAATTTGTTTTATATGGGAGGAACCGTGCTTATATTTTCCACTTAGGAATAAAATGTTTTGCTTTGGTTAGATTTTGCCCCGTCCTAAATAAATCAGAAAAAGGCATTTCACAGAGGATCAAACTCGAGGATCAGATAAACAACAATAGCAGCAACAACAACAACCCAGATATTGTAAAATGAGAACAGGCGAGATATCAAAATACACCTTTAAATATTAAGGTCAATTCTAATTTTCCAGCCCTTTTTTAAAATTAGGCCTCTGTCTCACAACATTTAAGTGTTATTTCTCAAATTCTGTTTAAAAAAAAAACCCCATAAAATTCACAGTAGGCTTGAAAATAAATTGGATAAACGGAGCAGACCAGTGTTGTTATATGCTTTCACCGTGCAATTATTAGGACTCTCCCATTCACTCTATTTCATTGGGGTGCAAATGTGCCCTTCTACATTTCTCTCTGCTTGCCGCCCTCCCCCTCTTTCTGTATAAAATTCACTAAGGGCAGAATAGTAGCATAGCATGTTTTGCTTGGTACCATTTGAGGGTTTCTATCTGGAAACCCAGTTTTGTCAGATACAGCATTCGCATCAAATGCTGTAAATAGTGATGCAAACCATCCTTTGCCTATGCTCTAAAATTGACCAGATAAAGCACCTGGCCTATGAACTCACGAAGGAGCTCCAAAAATGAGAGACAACAACATCTGCTGACCTCTGTGGAGAGGTGGAGGCATTATGTGGGGGATGGGGTCAGGGCTCCCAGAATACCTGACTAGTGAGGAGTCCTTGAGATAGGCCCAAGCCAAGGTGATTTAAGACTTTGGAGGTCAAAGCCAATCCTTTGATCTACCTAGTTCTGTTCTCAAAGAACTGTCAAGAATTTTTTCTATTTTTACTATCCAAGTACAAATACTTGGATAGCTTTGCCTGTTCCAGTAAATCAATTCCTCATCTAGCCCTCAAAGGTCAGTACAGATAGTCCTCGATTTACGACCACAATTGAGCCCAAACTTTATGTTGCTAAGTGAGGCATTTGTTAAGCGAGTTTTGCCCCATTTTATGACTTTTTCTTCCCACAGTTGTTAAGTGAATCACTGCAGTTGTTAAGTTAATAACCCAGTTGTTAAGTGAATCTGGCTTCCCCATTGGCTTTGCTTGTCAAAAGGTTGCAAAAGGTGATCTGGGGACACTGCAACCGTCATAAATATGAATCCGTTGCCAAGCATCCAAATTTTGGTCATGTGACTGTGAGGATGCTGCAGTGGTCGTAAGTGTGAAAAATGGTCATAAGACTCTTTTTGCAGTGATGTTGTAACTTCGAATGATCACTAAATGAACTGTTGTAAGTCGACTGTTGTATATACCCTCTGTCTTTACTTTGTTTTATATTAGAAGATAATTTGTGTTCTACTTTTCCATTACAAGGAAAGAGATTGGAGCCAGTATCTCAGCCCGCGCTTGTTAAAAGCCTGACACCAAATATTACAGAAATGGCTTTGCTCCTGAATTTTCCCATACAGCACGTTCACAGCCTATCAAGGTGCCAAAAGTCTGTACATTTCCATGCCACTGAGAAAGCACGTCTTCTCACATTTACATGCATAGTATGGAAATATCACTGTGCGTTTTAAGGGCATCTGGCAAGTCTAGAATCGGAGTGCTATTATAATAGAAATGTGAAACTTCATGACATATTATGAATTGTTAGATCGAATGCCAAAGAAAAAAAAGAGGGGGGAAAATCAAAAGAATTAGTATTGTACCAACCAATTAAGAATTACGGGATGTGATGTTTCAGTGCCTAATGCAACTTGTTCACAAAATGCAGAGCCACACTTAATATGTGATCATGAGTTAGCTGAGGAGTTAATGCCTTAATACCTGATGAGTTGCAATACGCACTGGGCCTGCCTTTTCCGGCCCCTGGCTATTTGTTGCATAAACCGAGATGAAGCCACATTTATTGCAGAAGAAATAACAGGTTGTTTCCTTAGGGGTCCAAAGCACTGGAACATATTCTGAGCAGCGTAAACATTTGCAACTGAAATTTCAGCCTGTGTATTCCTTTCCCATGGAAATCAAAAGAAAAAGCCAACTCTGTAATTGTTATTTTCTTATTGCCAAACTGCTGATATGAAATGAGCAGCATTTTCAGCTATTAATATATCAAAGGACATCATTGTCAAGAGCTCTGTTTCCTACTGCGACCAATTTTTTATATAGTTGGCACTTCAATTTCATCAATACCAATTCTGACTTTTTTGCACTCAACATTCTTTCCTTTTGGCCATACAAATGGTACCTGAATGGCTCAAAATTTTCAGTAAATAATGGCAAACAAACAAACAAGCTAGATTCTAAGTGTCAACAGTGGTTGTTTCCTATATTTAGCATCCTGATGCCCTTGTGTCTTTTTGAAGCAACCCACTGTTCCTCCATATCTTAAATCAAAAGCCTTATTTTATATACAATGAACATCCACAACAAAGATTATGTTGGAATTGGTGCTTTATAATCATTGAAATATTCCTACCCACCTTCAATTTAGTATATTGTCTTTCTTGATGAAGGGCTTTTGTGATTCATTAATATCACATCTCTTCTGTAAAATAGAAACTGTAATCCCACCTGACATACATTATTGTTGTTTTATCCCATCTATTTTATGTGTAACTCAAGGTGGCAAATAATACTTTTTCTCACAACAACAACCCTGGGAAGTGGGTTGGGCTCAGAGATTGGCCCAGTCAATTTAGCTCAAAGATGAAATTAAAATGAACCCTTTCCCATCTTATTTGTACTTAAAGTTTTCAAAAATCTGATCAGAGTGTGTGTGCAGACTGGAAGATCTGAAAAACAGACAATCAGGTAATAGATGACAAATAGATACCCTGTTTCCCCAAAAATAAGACCTATCCTGAAAATAAGACCTAGCTTGATTTTTACACCCAATATAAGGCCTCCCCCCCAAAAAATAAGTCCTAGTTAAGATCCCGCCCACTCTGTTGCATCTGGTTGCATAAGGAGGGGGAGGCACATGGATAAAAATTTATTTATTTATTTATTATTTTTTTATATTTATATGCCGCCCTTCTCCGGAGACTCAGGGCGGCTTACAGTGCGTTAAGCAATAGCCTTCATACTTTTTGTATATTTATACAAAGTCAGCTTATTGCCCCCACAAACGGGTCCTCATTTTACCCACCTTAGAAAGGATGGAAGGCTGAGTCAACCTTGAGCCTGGTGAGATTAAAACTCGCAGTAATTGCAGGCAGCTGGATGTTAAATGCTGCCTTAATAGGAGGCATTAGCCTGCTACGCCACTCAGGCTCCTATCAATCAAGGTGAGGCGGGGATAGGGGTCTGTGGAGCTGTTCCACGTGCCCCACGCCCATTTACCTTAGGAGAGTTGCAGCCAGGCCTCCAAAATCCTGACACCTGCCTCGCCTTGCCTTCCTACTTCTTCTGCTGCCACTTGCACGTGTCTCCATTTCACCATCAGAGGCCTTCAGGAAAGGCCTCTGCAGCCGAGAAACGAGCTTGGGATTGACAGCAAAAGGCCTCTGATGGTGAAACAGTGGCCGGGGGCATTGCGTGCATCAATCCGGAGCTCGTTTCTCGGCTGCAGAGGCTTTTCCTGAAGGGCTCTGACATCGAAATGGAGGCTGGGGGGCACCACATACAAGCGGCGGCAAGGGGTGCAGAAGAAGTTGGCCGGCAGCAGCCACACGGGCTGCTGCTGGGTAGGGTTGTCAGTGTCACCACGAGGTGAGACAGTGGAATAGACTTCCCCTGAAAATAAGACCTAATGCCTCTTAAAATATAAAACTGAGTCTTATTTTCGGGGAAACACGGTATCTGCATGTAGCCCAATAAACAGAATCAAATATGTGTAAAGGATACACTGTCTTATGATAGTTTCCAATGGGCTGTATATGAGTCCCATTCACTGAATCCTCCAATGGTGATTGTCATATGAAGACATTTTCTAAAATTACAACACATTTAGGTCTCGCGTCAGAAGACAAGGTTAGCCCATATTAGACAGCAGTTAAAAGGGCTTCCATGATGTCACCATCACTGCCTGGGTTGTGAAATTGGATCCCACTTTACCAATTTATCAGGAAATGTATACATAATTAGATTATGTTCCTCTGCTACATATGTAACAGGAAAATGGAACAACATCCATTGTTTTGCCAACACTTTAGCCAATTTTTCAACCCTGCCTGCACCATCAGAAGCACTTCCATCAAAGACAAAGCACTGGGGAACAGCAGAGTAGTAGATATTTAGGACACTAAACAATGTCTCTCTCAGAATTGCCTTTAATTTGAGTTTAATATTCTGAGCCCCTATCTTTTTCTGATTCTTCACAATGTGGTTTAAAAGTACCACAAAACCAATATGAGTTTGGGATTGCTTAGGTCTTATATTGCAGTTGTTTTTAGAATAATTATCAAACTCAAGGTATTGTTGCTAACTCTCCTATATAAACCATTTACTTCAATATTATAAAATCAAGCATACTCATTTTTGTTAAGCTCCATTAAATCTATATAAATAAATAGGAACCTTGGAGTCCTAGTGCACAAGCACTTAAATATGAGCATGCTACCGCTACGAAAAAAGCCAATGCAGTCCTAGGCTGCATTAACACAAGGATAGAATCAAAATCATATGAAGTGTTAATACTACTTTACAATGCCTTGGTAAAACCAAACTTGGAATATTGCATCCAGTTTTGGTCAGCACAGTATAAAAAAGATGAGACTCTAGAACGGGGCTGTAAAACTCACGGCCTGTGGGCCAGATGCGTCACACACACACAAGGGGAAAAAAGTCCCAATACGTCATGTGCCGCTAGTTTGACACCCCTGCTCTAGAAAGAGTACAGAAAAGAGCAACACATGATTAGAGGACTGGTGGCTAAGACATATGAAGACGGGTTGCAGGAATTGTATATGTCTAGTTTAATGAAAAGAACAACTATGGGTGATATTATAGAATGTTCCAATATCTAAGGGGTTGCCACAAAAGGAGGTCAGCCTATTCTCCAAAACACCCGAAAGCAGGACAAGAAGCAATGGATGGAAATTAATCAAGGAGAGAAGCAACCTAGAACTAGGGAGAAATTTCCTGATAATTGGAATAATTAATCAGTGGAATGACTTGTCTCCAGAAGTTGTGGGTATTCCAACACTGGAGGTTTTTAAAAAGAGATTGGATAACTATTTTTCTGAAATGGTATTCCAACTCTGTTATTCTGTTATACATAGTTCAATACTGACTTAATAGCTCTAATGAGGATGATTCTGGATATACTGTAGATCTGCCATTCTATATTGGCCATCTGCCTTACTTTGTTTTCTTTTTTGGTCCTGTGGCTCTAGGGAGAAGCATCAAGAGAAACTTGTAGGATTTGTTTGATTGTGTTTGTTTGTTGATGATGGAAATGGGTTGGAAGTCAATGTACTTGGGGTTCTTTCTAGGCCTCATAGTTTCTCTGAACTTTGGAAGAATACACTTGTGGTATAATGAATGGCATCAATTTAAGCACTGCAAGATAAACACTTCATGAACTCAAGAAACCTCAACCTATACTTTGGTGTACCATACATGGTGGTAATCTTGTTACTAAACAAAACCTTGTATTTGTTTTTGCCTGCATCATAGAGTAGAAATCAGAAGAAGAAAAGAGAGTGTAATCAAAGAAGAAAACCTTGGCAAAAGAACAGTAGAGGAATGTGTGAGAGAAAACATAGAGAAGTATCTTCATTTTCATCATCATTTGAAACGGCTGAGTTTTTGAAGATTAGTTATCTGGGACTATCCATAAATGCTTAAGGCAAGAATTCAAGGGTATTAGAGATCACAAAACAAAGAGTGAATTCCAAACCAAGTAGGATTACTCTATGCCAGATAGTATTCCCTTTCTTCCCCAATTCATTTTATACCCCCACACAGAGAGGGCCAAACACATAATCTGTGGTGTCCATTCTCTTGAATGGACATTTTTTTTCTATAGGGAAATGCTTGTCTTTAAAAAGAAGAATTTTGTGGAAAGCTAAATTTGCTCTTCCACAAAAGGTTCTGCTTTGGAAATATAGGAAATTATATTCTCCTTTGAAATATTTGAACGGGAGCTTTCTTTCATATAATTAAATGACAGCTGGTAGGCGAAAAAATGTAGTTTCTTTGCCTGGAACTATTTTGAAGCACTTGTCTCTTTTTCAACTGAGCATACCTTTTCTTTTCATCTGTTCGCATAAAATATAAAAGGAAAGTGTAGTGTATGGAAATGATCTAAAATGCAGAACAGAAATATAAATACTTACACACACATACGCACACATTTTAAGGTTAAAAGAGAGCACTACCTTTTAAATGGCTTCAGCATTCATATACCAATTGTTTAAATCACCTTTTGGAGACCTGAAGAATATTTGTAGAAGAATAGTAAGCTGTTCCTACAGGTAGACCTATACTTTGCTTTGTTTTTAATTGGAATAACTACAAGTAGTCTTATTTACAGCCACAACTGAGCCCAAAATTTCTGTTGCTAATTGAAACATTTGTTAAGTGAATTTTGCTCCATGACCTTTCTTGCCACAGTTGTTAAGTGAATCACTGCAGTTACTGAGTTAGTAACATGGTTGTTAAGTGAATCTGGCCTCCCTTTGCTTTTGCTTGTCAGAAGGTCACAAAAAGGGGTCACATGAACCCAGGACACTGCAACGGTCATAAATATGAGTCAGATGTCACACATCTAAATTTTGATCACATGACCATGGAAATGCTGCAATAGTTGTAAGTATGGAAAGCGGTCGTAAATCACTTTTTTCAGTACGGCTGTAACTTTGAATGGTCACTAAGCGAACTGTTGTAAATAGAGGACTACCTGTATTAGATTAGGATTTTCGGAGGTATAGTACGGCAGAGCTGTAAAACAATTCAGTTCCAGGACTTTATACAGGCCATAGTTAAATGCTCAGAAGTCACCCAGAACAAGAATTTGCTTCTACTCTTGAATTGTATAGATATTTCAGCACTCCTGAATGTAGCTATAATTGAGCAAGATTAGTAGATGTGGTAAAATAGATAATACTGAGTATGAAAATCAGGACCAGGTTAGGGACAGATCATCGCTGAAAAAAACCTATCTATGGGGTTGTTAACTACTCACGCTGGCGCATAATCACTCAACTTTGTGTATACACATGTTTAAATCAGATATGCTCCTTTTTTTTTTCAAGGCAGGGGGTTTGTTAGCCTGTAAATTTTGCTGTTCCCAGCAATCCAGACAAAATGATGAATATTTAAGGCAGGTGAGAGTTGCAGTATCTGGAGAATCACAGAATACAATCCCTCAGCTGTGGATTCTCATGCATCTGTTTATGGTCCTCAGAATTTCCTTAATTCTGGTATAAATGGATCTAGACTAGGACCACTGCATATGGTGTGAGTAGTTTAATCCTGCCCTCCCCCTCAGGCTTTTATTTATACAGATGTTAGTTGCTTGTGCAAGAGTCTGTGTTTAACTCAGTGGTGAAATGTAAATTTTGTTACTACTGGTTCTGTGGGCGGGGCTTGGTGGAGGTGGGTAATGTGACTGGATGGGCATGGCCAACCTTTTTTTTTTTTTACTTTTAAAAGCATTTTTTCTACAACCTTAAGAGGTTTCAGAAAAAAATGCTTTTAAAAGCCTCTGACAATCAGGCAACTCAGCTGGGATCGTCAGAGGCTTTTAAAGGCATTTTTTTTTCTACAACCTCTTTGACTGAAGAGGTTGCAGAAAAAAATGCTTTTAAAAGCCTCTGACAATCCCAGCTGAGCTGCGCGATCATCAGAGGCTTTTTTTTTTACTTTTAAAAGCATTTTTTGGTCCAAAGAGGTTGCAGAAAAAAATGCTTTTAAAAGTAAAAAAAAACAGCCTCTGATGATCGCGCGGCTCAGCTGGGCATGGGGGGGGCAGGGATTTTTGCTACCGATTCTCCGAACCACCCGCTGCCATCGCTACCGGATTGGGCGATCCAGTCCAAACCTGGTTTAACTCCATTGGTACAGGTAGAGCTTTAAAAATTCCAAAATCTAGAGCTCCTAGTGGGATTGAACTAAATTGGACTAAAGGATGGGTTTATCATATTCCATGTCTGAAGATTCTGAACTGGATTGAGTTTCAATAGAGTAAATTAACTATTCAGCAAGCTATGATGAAGTAAATCTAGAGGAGCTGGGATTATCTACCTAGCTCTACAAGTACATGTTGTACTTGATTGCGACCAGAAAGGAGAAAGAATAAACCATCAAGTTGCAGTGATAAAGGCTAGTTGTTAGAGCAAGTAGGACAATAAAAGAAAATGGAATACTGCAGAATCTACCTTATTTTTTTCATGGATTAAAGAACTAGCCAAATGCTTCATCCATACACGCACTACACACAAAGTATGGATGGAAGAGGAATTTAAATATCAAAAAGAGAAGTTTATATATTTAGTTGTACAACTAAAAAGAGCCAGTTTGGTGTAGTGGTGAAGGTGCTAGACTAGAAATCAAGAGAATGTGAGTTCTAGATCTCCCTTAGGAATGAAAGTTAACTATGTGACTTTGGGCTAGTCATTCTCTCTCAGCCTGACCCACCTCTGTTTGGTTATTGTGGGAAAACAGAATGGGAAGGTATGTATAGTGCAGTGGTGGGATTCAAATTTTTTTACTACCGGTTCTGTGGGCGTGCCTTGGTGGGCATGGCAGAGGAAGGATACTGTAAAATCTCCATTCTCTCCCGATCTGCTGGCACTCGGGAGGCAGAGAATAGATGGTGGTGGGGCCAGTCAGAGGTTGTATTTACCAGTTCTCCAAACTACTCATAATTTCCGCTACTGGTTCCCCAGGACTGGTCAGAACCTGCTGAATACCACCTCTGGTATAATGCCTTGAGTTATATATAAAAATGGGGGGATAAAAAAAATCTAATAATAACTTATTTTAAAAATAAGAGAGCCTTATTTTTGGTTGAGTCTCAAACGTTTTCTTTCAAATCAGAAGATTACCCTCAGACACTCTTCTGTTTTTAACAGCAGCTGTCAAATGCCTACCAGCACCAGTGGTTTATGTGGCACTTCCTCCCACTGCTGGCCATACTAGATGGAAATTCTTGGAACTGCAGTCCAAAGTGTTGAAAAAAGATCAAGTTGGAGAAAGCTGCGTTAATACTTAAAAAGGGCTGGGATTTAAATTGCTGAAGTAAATTATTTAAATTTGCATACAAAATTGACCTTCTTGTGGACATTTAAAGTGCATGTTTTTTATGGTTTTGCTTTTATTCCTTTATTGTTCATTGTAATTAGAATCATTTTTACTGATGTTTTATTGCAACATGTCCAGAGAACATAACTCGTGTTAGGATGCAATAAATAATGATCACTATTTTATCTAATGTCAGACCATCACTTAAAACTACAGGAATGAGGATTTAACAAGTGATAAAATGATTTATCACTTGTATCTTATGATGAATAATTGTAACTATGATCTGGACAGGATTCTGGGTAGGCTTAGTGCTGCCACCTGTTTATTGGACCCGTGTCCCTCCTAGTTGGTACTGGCCTCCCGGGAGGTTACACGAGGCTGGCTCCAGGGGATTATAAATGCTTCCTTGAGTGAGGGTGCCTTTCCCGCCACCTTGAAAGAGGCGGTGGTGAGGCCCCTCCTCAAGAAGCCATCCCTGGACCAGGCTGTATTAGTAAATTATCGTCCGGTCTCCAACCTTCATTTTGTGATGAAGGTTGTCGAGAGTGTGGTGGCACGACAGCTACCCCGGTACCTGGAGGAAGCTGTCTATCTGGATCCTTACCAGTCGGGCTTGAGGCAGGGGTACAGCACAGAAACGGCATTGGTCGCGTTGGTTGATGATCTCTGGAGGGCTCGGGACAGGGGTTGCTCCTCTGTTCTGGTCCTATTAGATCTCTCAGCGGCTTTTGATACCATCGACCATGGTATCATGCTGCAGCGGTTGAGGGGATTAGGAATTGGAGGCACCGTGTTACAGTGGTTCTCCTACCTCTCTGACCGCTCACAGTTTGTGTTGGCAGGGGGACAGAGGTCGACCTCAAGGCGCCTCGCTTGGGGGGGTGCCACAGGGATCAGTCCTCTCGTCCCTTCTGTTCAACATTTATGTGAAGCCGCTGGGTGAGATCATCCGTGGTTTTGGGCTGAGAGTCCACCAGTACGCTGATGACACCCAGCTGTATATCTCCACCCCAATGATGCCCTTGATGTGATGTCCCGCTACCTGGAGGCCGTGCGGGTCTGGATGGGGAGAAATAGGCTCAAGCTCAACCCTTCCAAGACTGAGTGGCTGTGGCATCCTGGTATAGTCAGCTGGTGCCATCGCTGACTATTGGGGGTGAATCTTTGACCCCACAGAGGGGGCTCGCAATCTGGGCGTCCTCCTGGACTCACGGCTGTCTTTAGAAGAGCACATGATGGCCGTAGTCAGGTGGGCTTTTTATCAGGTTCGCCTGATCCGCCAGTTGCGTCCCTTTCTGGACCGGGATGCCTTGCGCACAGTCACTCACGCCCTCGTCACCTCCCATCTGGATTACTGTAATGCTCTCTACATGGGGCTCCCCTTGAAGAGCACTCAGAGGCTCTAAGAAACCAACCAGAACTCCTGGTCCAGAATGCGGCCGTGCAGGTGGTTATGGGCGCACCTCGTTACGCCCATGTAACACCTCTCCTGCACGAGCTGCACTGGCTCCCAGTGGTCTTCCAAGTGCAATTCAAGGTATTGGTTACCACCTTTAAAATGCTCCATGGTATAGGACCAGGATATCTACGGGACTGCCTTCTGCCACCAACAGCCTCCCACCAACCAGTTTGCTCCCACAGAGTGGGATTCCTCAGGGTGCCATCGGCCAAGTTATGTCGACTGGCGACACCCAGGAGGAGAGCCTTCTCTGTTGGAGCCCCTGCCCTTTGGAATGAATTGCCCCCGGATATTTGTAACATCTCTGATCTCTGGGTCTTTCGCTGTGCCCTCAAGACCCTACTGTTCTGACAGGCGGGGCTGTCTAATTGAATGATTTTAAATTGCGTTTTAACTTTGGGTTTTAAAATTCGGCCAAAACTATTGAATGATTTTAATTAATTTTAACTATGATATTGTATATTTATGTTTTTAATTTTGGCTGTACACCACCCCGAGTCCTTCAGGAGGAGCGCGGTATATAAATAAAATAATAATAATAATAATAATCATCATCATCATCATCATCATCATTATCTATGCCTGTGATAGCGAACGTATGGCACACTTGCCATAGATGGCACACAGCGCCCTCTCTGATGGCAGTTCAGCTCTGCTGCGTATGCATGCGTGCCTTCCGCCAGCCAGCTGGTCTTCAGGTCTCTGTTGCACATATGCGGGGGTGGGGCGCATATGGGGGCGGGGCGCATGTGGGGGTGCATATAGGGGGCACGCTTTGGGTACTCGGTCCTGAAAAGGACCGCCATCACTGATCTATGCTATATGACCTATCACTTTGTTGTTGTATGTACACTGAGAGCTTGTGCACCCAGAGATAAATTCCTTATGTGTCCAATCACACTTGGCCAATAAAGAATTCTATTCTATTCTATTCTATTCTATTCCATTCCATTCCATTCCATTCCATTCCATTCCATTCCATTCCATTCCATTCTATTCTGTTATAATTCAGATTCCATTGGTGCAATAGTCCCCTGTGAGATTCTAGTGGCAAAGCTACAGCAATTGGGCCACCATGGTAATTGCCCTTGAAGCTATCAAACTTGCAGCCTGCGGGCCGGATGCGTAACGCGCTAGCCATGCCCAAACCCAGTTTGGCGAAGGGGAAAAAAGCCATGATACATCACGTGACACCCATGTTTGACACCCCTGCTCTAGAGTAATGCTATAGCTGATTCCATTGGGAAATGAAAATTGCTACGGTATCAATGACATTGCCACAAGGAGTGCCCACAGTTGAGAATCTGATAACATTGAAGCTGGACTCTTAGGAACCAGGTGGCTGTGCCTTTTTTAAAAAACCACATTGGCAAAATACATGTAGTGTACATTCTGTATGTTGTAATTTTCAAAAGTTATGAATTAGTCAGTCTGGCCTAGTGGTTAAAACATCAGGCTAGAAACCAGGAGACCGTGAGTTCTAGTCCCACCTTAGGCATGAACGCTGGCTGGGTGACTTTGAGCCAGTCACTCTCTATCAACCCAACTCAACTCATTGTGTCATGTTGTTGTGGGGAAAATAGGAGGAGGAAGGTGTATTGTCTGCGTTCGTTGCTTTGAGTTATTTATAAAAAAATAATACATGTAAATTAAAAAATTAGAAGGGCTTGAAATTTTTACCAGTTGGAAATTTGAGAAACTGTTTCAGAATAGAAGGCAAAATTGGTAATATGATGAGACCACCACGTTCTCTCAAAGGCTGAAATGACCCTGGCAGCAGAAGAAGGCTTGGACAGGAGTGCCGTGGGGGAGATCCGCAGTACAAAGTTTGTTCATGTAACATATGCATTTTTTCCCCTGCCTGTCACGAATGCCTGAGAATTATCTCAGCAGGAAGCAAGTGGTTTTCTGAATGATTGAATGATTCTTTCACACATTATTTAGGTGTGTAATGGTTAGGTCTGGCCTGCATCACTGAGACCTGGATGGGATGTTTTTCTCTCTTATCAGCCTGGCTGCCTGCTTCTTCCATTTACCTTTGATGAGAGGAAGCACATCCAGCCAAAACACACACACACACACACACACACACAGAGCCAATCTCTTATTATAGATTTCAGAGACTGACAAGAGAGTAAGCGTCAGGCCTTCTGGCTTTTCATAAAGGAATGTAAATGGAGTCACCTCACAAATCTGTAAACACAACTCCTGCATTTTCTCCTTACGGAATGCAATCTGCCGAGGTGGGACAAGTTCGAATCCTCTAGGATTTCTTCTGTACCTTTCTAGAGTTCTCCACAGTTTTGGGGTGGCAACATTCAAATGAAAGCTTTGTTCTCCTATCCAGACATTTGAGGGAGAGGGTTGGGGGCGGGGAGGGAGGAGGGAAGAGCTGGGTGGATATTTGGCAGCATTTTTCAAAAGCAGTTTCTTACCTACCTCATAGCCTTAATTAGGACAGGGCTTTCAAACTTCTTCAAGCTGTGGAATCTATCAAAAACTCCAATAAAGAGGCAAAGAAATAATAGTAGAAAATTGGCTGTGTTCCAATGAATCCCCCCCCACCCCACCCTTAATCTTTTACAGAGCCCCATCAGGTTATTACAGAGCTTGGTTGTTATAAACAAGGAACAAAAAAGTAGTGGATTCCACTTACCTTCGCTACCGGTTCGGAACTGGGAGCACGCATGCGCACACGGCACTTCTGTGCATGTGCATGTGCATGCACAGAGCATCCGTGATGATGTCCGGGCGGGTGGGCGGAGCCTCCTGCCGCCACTACCAGTTCGCCAAACCGGGGCAAACCGGTAGAAACCCACCACTGGAGCAAATCCCAGACTCACTGGCATTGATGAGGTTACCTAGTTGAGTATTGAAACATCTGCAAGAAAATAACCAAGGATCCTTTATTTTAACCCTGAGCTATGAATATTCTCTTCTTTTGGAGTTCTTGCAGAACCCAAGAGTTCCCCAGCATACATTCTGAAAAATAATGATTAGGGATGCATCTGTGCTCTTTCCTTTTATACTGGTAGTTTCTGATGTAACCACATTTGATTCCTGTTCTGCCCCAGCTACGGATCGCAAAGAACACAGCACACACAAACTCTGAACAAAACTTAGTTTACTCAAATAATGCAGTTTTAGCAAATGCCGGCTGTTAATAAGCGTTCTTAACAGCCTGCCAGAATTCCACAGATAAGATAGTCAGAGTCTTACTGGAGTTGGCAGAAAGCCCAGAAGCAAGGTTGCAAAGAAAACTCAACGCGATGACTAGCAAACTAAAGTTGTTTCCTGCAGCTTGTTACAAGCTGCATTCTTTCTTAAATAAGCTAAGGGCGTGGCCAATTAGCCCCAAGCCTTACTCTCGAGGAGACCTCCTCCTGAGGAACCACTCCTGCCTTTTGGCAGCTCTGTGTGCCTGTGCATTGAGAAGAGGCTCCTCCTCTTCATCCTCTTCACTTAAAGGAGCCTTTGGAGGTTCTGAAGGCCCTGACTGAATCCCTGCCTCTGGCACCACATCTTCTTCAGCCTCCTCACTGTCCGACTCAAGCACCGGCTTCATAGGCTGCTGGCGCAGCACCACACCAGCCTCCTCATCGTCGGGATCAGCAACAATCCGCACAGGCCGCTGGTGGGCCACAACAATTCCTGAAGAGAGAATTTCCCTCCCACCACCACACCAATTTCTTTTCATACTGTGATTGGGTTCACACATCAAATCAAGCGGACATTATTTAGCATCTAACTGTCCTAGTTGGCTGGGTTCACATATTTATTCATAAACCATGGTTTACAATTCACTTTGGCTAAGTTCACAATCAAGTTATGTGGTCTGCTTGGTTCTAGCCTAATGTGTTTTGTTGTCAATAATTTTGGTTGTCGGGCTTCCGCTTCCGGTTCCGCTGGTGACAGACTTTGATCGGGCTAGCTCTGGCCCCAGAGTCTGATCCCCCCCATCTGGAGGCCCTTTGGGCCAAGCGCCCCATTATTGGGGCGTTTGCCGTTTGAGGGCGGCTCGCCAGGGGTCCCCTGCCTCACTTCCAGGGGCCGGGAGGCCGATGCTGGCGCGCCCGAGGCTCCAGAGGGGGCGGGAGGCGATCGGCGGCTTTTTTTCGAGGCCGCCGAGGCGCCACAGCGCCTAAGGGGACCGGTGCTACCTAAGAAGGCACAACGGACTGTACTGACTGATTGCAGAGTGGAGCAGGCATCCTGGAGGCGAGAGGGGGGGTTGGAGTTCCCCCCCCCCTTGTAGCTGGAAAGGTGCCGTGGCAGAGAATTAGGGGGAAGGAGATGGGGTGAAACCCCTTACCTTTCTGACTTTTCCTTGGAGGATGGCTGTGGCAGAGTTTCTTGGAGAGGTCTGGTGGCCCCTCCCCCCGGCAGACAATGGCGGCGGTCTGACTTCCTGCTTCTTTATTTATGATTGAAGACAACATTCTCCTCTGGCTTCCTGTTTGACCTACTCTATACTTCGGACTCATTGCTCCTGTGAGCGCCCACTGGTGGACAGTTGAAAAATTACTTTGATTGCTAATCCCTCTTTCTTCTCTGGAGGTTTGCCCTTTGATTTCTCATCTTCTACTGATCTAAGATGGCTAAGGGCCACAAATCAGCAGCAACTGACTTGGGGAAAATTTTGGAAAGACTGGCGATACTGGACCAAAAGTTGGACAAGTTAGATGACGTCCAAAAAGGATTATCTGAAATTAAATCTGAAATGACACTTATGAAAAAAGATTTAAATGATGTTCAACAGCTGGCAGAGCAAAACAAGAAGAAGATGGGGGGTCTGGAGGGGGAGGTACGGGCACTTCAGAAGGTGGAGGATGGGAGAGGAAATGCAATGTTAACCTTACAATTGGATAAGATGTCTTATTTTCTCAGGTTCCAAAACGTGGAACAACTTGACCAGGAAAATTTGAGAGAAGTGATGGTTAAAATGTTGGGTGAATTTTTAGAAAGAGATTTGGAGTCTATTGGAAGGGATGTGGACTTGGTGTACAGAGTAAACTCACAATTTGCAATTTTACATAATCTACCAAGAGAGATTCATATTAAATTTGTGAGAAGGGAACTGAGAGATGAGATATTGAGAAAACAAAGACTGGGGGCGCTGGTGTACAGGGGCAAGGAGATCACCATCCTGAAGCAGATTCCCAGACAGGTACGAGAATTAAGAAGAAAATATTATTTTTTATCAAATAAGCTGTACCTCAAGGGAGTAGGTTTTAGGTGGCTGATTCCGGAGGGTTTGATGATTTTTTGGGAGGACAGTAAGAAGAAAATTAATAATGTAACGGAAGCTAAGGCTTTTTTTGACCAACATAAATCCTTCCTAGGTGGAGAAGATACAGGAGCCGAAGAGGGGGAAGTATTAGATGATCAAGGAGCGGAGGCGGACGGAGCTGTTGCGGCCCGGGAGGGGGAGGGAAGCCAGACCATGGTTTTAAGAGCCAGAACTAGGAAATGAAGAAAGGAGGGGAATCTATTGTTTAAGGTTTTTTTAATTGACATTTTTCTTTTCTCTCTCTTCTTTTATTGTATTTTGTATAACACTCTTTTTTTTTGTTTATATAATTTTTATATAACCTGGTTGTTTGTTTTGATTTAAGATAATAATGTCTGTTGTGTGAGAAATTTAAAAAAAGAAAATAATAATTGAAATATCTTTTTATAAAGATATTGAAAATTCAACATATTGTAAACCATAATATTGTATATTCTTAACCAATAAAAACTTTTTATTATAAAAAAAAAAATAATTTTGGTTGTCAACCATGGCATAATATAACGTGGGAACTCTGTCACTTGTGATTTAATGACACAGTGAACAAGCTATACTCCAAAGAAAGAGTGGCTTATTAGCATAGTATGTGAACACAGGCAGTATAGTTGTTCGTTTTTTATTGGGTGTGAAAAGATGGTGCAGTTGCCGCCAGGAGACTGAATTTGAATCCCACCATAATCCTGAAAACTTGCTGGGTGACTTTGGGCCAGTGTCCCTTTGTCAGCCTAGCCTACCTCAGAGGGTTGTTATTGTGAGGAAAAAGAGGCGGAGGAAAGAGTATGATGTATGTTTACCACCTTGAGTTATTTATAAAGTAATAAAGGTGGGATAAAAAAATCTAATCAATAAAATAAATATTAATAAATAATATTCTTCAGTATTTAAACTTTACTTCATACAAAGGAGACTGAACCTGATTCACGTATGCATGCAAATCATTTCCATGAAAGTACATATTCGCAACAGTGATATTTTCTCCTTTAAGTGTACGTACTCTTTTACCAGATCATGTCAAATAGCTACAAAACAAGGAGTTAGAATGACATTCTGTAAACATTCTGCATACATGGCTCTAATTGTTCTTCAATATTCTTCAGAAATGAAAGCTTCGCAAAAAACAATTACAAAAAAACTGCAATCACATATCCACTTCCTTACTTGATTGGATTTCCAAGTAAATACATATACCATCCCAGTGAACAGTTACTGTATATGGAGAAAGGTCTCTTGGAATAGCAATAATATGAATATTTCCACTTTACTCCTCCATCTCACATTATTTAGGCATAATGTACATTACTCCTCTCTTCTGATCTTTTCCTAATGCATTTCCTTTCAACCCGTTTTTCCCCCCCAGAATGAATAAAATTTCATCCAGGAAATGGACTATCTATATGGTCACTTAGAGTCAATGCCTTCTTGATGGTACATAATCAATTTGACTGAGTAAAGTTTCTTCTACAAGAACTTTGTCATTCATGTTTGGAATAACAACATTGGATTTTATCTTCAAACTTCTCCATTCATCTTTATTTTACAAAGGACTTGGGTAAGTTTTATACCAGCTTCAAAAAAGAGGAGGCATCCAAAATGTTTGTTCACTATCCCCTGGCATATCCTATAGAATTTATTAGATGATCTTTGGCTAGATAATCTTTCTGTCTGACCTACCCATAGGGTTGTTGTTGAGAAAAAACAGAGAATTGGAGGTATTCATCTCGAGGTAATAAAATTAATTACACTAGATCAGGGGTGTCAAACTCAAGGCCTGGGGGCCAGATCTGGCCCACAAGGTGCTTAGATCTGGCCCACAGGGCCACCCTGGTAACAGTTCTTCTGCCAGCGAAAACAGAGCTCCATTTTCACTGGTAGGGAGTTGCAGGAGACCATTGCAGCCAGAAACAGAGCTTGTGAGGGCCACAGGTGGACCCCCAAGCTCTATTTTCACTGGCAGAGGGTTACACGAGGTCGTCACAGCCGAAAACAGAGCTCGGGGGCCCATTTTCGCTGGCAGAGCACTCAGGCCACCACAGGTGCCCCCAACCACGAGTGACATTGAGCTGGCCATGCTCACCCTGGCCACACCAACCCCGGCCCTCCGAAGTCAAACACAACCCTGGTGCAGCCCTCAATGAAATTGAGTTTGACACCCCTGCACTAGATGATAGTGAGCACACAAACTCTGCAACAGCTCTTCAGCAGTGTATTCCATCAATAAAATTACCTCAGCTGGAAGACCCTAACAACCCAACCCTAGTGTTGTTACATGGAAATGTGATACAGTATATTCCATCCTTTGACTATTACTTCTAAGCAATGAGTTTTGGATTAAGAATACAATAGCATGTTTGCCTAGATTTACGTCTGAACATGCTGTCAAACACACTGGCTGCCATCTGCTCTTCATCCTGGGTGCCATCCCTGATTTGTGCTATGAGAAACTGAATACTTCATTAAACAAACATTCCTTTTCTGCAGTGGTCCTTGAAACATCTGTGATTTTCTCACCTTACCATTTGTGTGTTACGAAACTCAGCGAGGGATGCCATAAGCTACTTGCTGGGCTTGTCCTTAAATGTATTAAATTAAGAAGAGAGAGATCACACCTTCGATTATTCTCCTGCTGGGTTCAGTTCTAGTATTACCTTTTGCCAGTATAAACACAGTGTTCAAATATTTCAAAAAGTCATATCCTTTCTTTCCAATGGATTTCAATATTTTCCTTGCTAGCAGAGAGTCACTGGTATTTAACCTCCTGTAGAATGACAAGCCAGATTGCAGAATTAAATTGAAAAGGCAGAAAATGCAAAGATAATTAAGTACATCAGCCGAGAAAACCAAAGGCTTGGTTTGTTAAGGATCCTTTGTTCTTGGGGGGGAAAGATAGATGCAGGTAACACCATTCCGGGAAGGGAAAGTTCATTAAATCCAACTTTGAATTGTTTGGGTAAATTGGCATTGGTTGCATAATTGTGTAATTGACATAAATGGTGTCATTTGAATAAAACTTTGATTTAACAGATAAACCATCAATTTAATTAATGGAGGGATGGAATCTAAATGAAAATTGAATGGGAAAATGGGAGGCTAAAGCCATTGTGGGTAAGGTCTGTTAACCTGAGTTTTATTATATTGTCCACGAGTCAAAAGCGATTGTTGGATGTTCTCTGGTTTTTTACTGAACATTTTGTATTCTCCCACAGTTTTATCTATAGGATGTTGATTACGTTTGGACATAATCCGCTAATATGTACTGATAGAAATGAAAGAATATCTGTTCTTAGCACTGTAATTAAGTGCGAACATCTTAGCTTACGTAGATAGAACCTGGCTAGAAAGAAATTGCATGTGTGTGTGTGTGTGTGTGTGTGTGTAACCTTAATGTTGAGAACTTCACTATCAAAGTTGGCACCAGGCAGAGCATAGAACTCGAAGAAGTAGTGCAAGATCAGAAGATGTAGAGACTTGGCCCATAGAATCGCCAAGACTGGATGGATAACATCATCATTAATGTTGAGGCCTTACGTACCAATTTGGGCTCATACATTTGAAAGAGCCAGTTTGTTCTAGTGGTAAGGCAGCAAGCTAAAAACCAGGACACCATGAATTCTAATCTCAGCCATGAAAGCTGGCTGGGTGACTTTGGGCCAGTCATTCTCTCTCAGGCCATGATGTCAGGCTCGGATGACAAGCCAGTCAATCAATTTCTGTTGCAACCAATGGATCAAGTCTGAAAAATAGGAGACCCTGCACTTGCCAGAAAATGCTAGGATTAAAAAAATGGAAAGATTATTTATACCTGAAATTGCATAAAATGCATGATTTAGCATATTTTTCACTGCTTTTAAATACCCAGTCATCCTGAATAGGAAAGGGAGATCTGAGGAAAACAAGCTACATGTTTGGATCATTGACACTGAAACTTATCTTCCCATGTCACTTTTTACAACCCCAGTGCTTCCTTCCTTTACGGGCTTGGATTTGGATTTATTCATCTCAAGGTATTTCTAGTAAGAAAGAGAAATTGTGGAGTAGAAAAAGAAGGCACTTTATTTTGGTTAGTAACCAGAGTAAAGTAGCACCAAAATAAAATTAACAGGACGAATGAGATAAAAGAAGGTTAAGGTAGAATAAGGCAAATAAACAGAAGTAACTAAGGACAACATGGAATGGTGGCTCCAGAAATGAAGACGCTTCTTAAATGAGAAGTGAAATGTCTTCAAGGAAAAACAAAGTCCAGTTGCCTTTTGAAAAAGTACCTTTGGGACAACCAAGACCTGGATGACAGAGAATCTCCATAGACATGTAGACTTATTATCAGCAAATTCCATGCTAAGTACAGTATATACTGTATATGTCTACTAGTTGATTGGATGGATATTTTTGAAGAGCAAACAACTTGGCTTTTGCCCAATGTATTCGGTTCTATCCACAGGTTTTAGACTGCTCCAGCTAGCAGAAACAATATACCTCTAAACTGAATTTATTTCTTTGTGCAGTGTTCGTTGTTCTGCCTTTGACCTGATTTTGAGGGAGAATCTTTGGCACAAATTGTTGACAACAACAATCAATCACTGTCCACTTCTCCTGATATTGAGAATGTACAATTCATATTTAAGGGTCCACTATAATACCCAAGAGCATCTTACTAAATAAATCACCACTTTTAGAAGGGATAAATATGCATGCTGGTTTCCCTGTTCAATTTATACATCAGTTCATTGTTTGCTTACTTAAGTGATCTAGACAAGGGGTGTCAAACTCAAGGCCCACAGGTGGATCCGGCCTGTGGGGTACTGAGATCTAGCCTGCAGGTCTGCCCTGGAAACAGTGAAGGACTGCCCCGCGGTGCCTCTGCCAGTGAAAATGTAGCTCAGAAGAGCCACATGCGACCCTCGCAAGCTCCATTTTTGCTGGCAGAGGTTGCAGGAGGCCATCGCAGCCAGAAACAGAACTCAGGAACCCGTTTTTACTGGCAGAGCACTCGGGTCACCACAGGCGCCCCCAACATGAGTGATGTTGAGCTGGCCATGCCCACCCCAGCCACACCGACCCCAGCCCCCTAAGGTCAAATACAACCCTGATGCGGCCCTCAATGAAATTAAGTTTGGCACCCCTGATCTAGACTACCATCGGAATGGGACAACTTGGTGTGGCTAGCCCACTGAAGCCAACTTGATGCAGCCCACGCAGCATGGCCAACTTGCCACGGCCCATTCACTGCTGGCCAACTCACTGCAGGACAATTCAACAATTCAATTTAAATATTTAAAATATAATATTAGTTTAATTTTTGACATTCACATCTCACTTTCTCCCTTTTATTGCATCCTTTCTTTAATGATTCTATTCCACCATTTCTTTGACATCAGTGTTGTGAGTTGTCCCGCAGCAAGTTGGCTATGGCGAGTTGTCCTAAACTGAACTACCATCCACCTAAACTTGCAAACAAAATCTTAGAACCCTCACATGTGACGACAGGGTAATTTTCTCTCAAATATCAGTAGAAAGACAAATTTGGGGTGGTCCCTGGTTCGCTGCTCCTGTTGTACTTTATTGACTACCCTGTTCAGATAAGGACTGGGAATGACAATACTGATCTTTTAATCGTATTGGTCACTTGGATATGCACCAAGAACACAGAAACATGTCTCAGAAAAATTAGAAATACAGCCCAGAGATCCACTGGGCACTGCCATTGAGATACCCCTCCAGTCCTACCATCTGTCACTGTGGGGAGCCAGATGTTTACCCAGATGGTAGTGACAAGGCATGCTGTGGGAACATAAATTATGAGGGAGGAGAAAAGAGATGTATAAACTGGTCTGACTTTGCCTTGATGACGCTTTTCATGCCATGATGGCCACACCACCTGCCTTACTGAGACATCAAAATGACACCTTACCTCATCAAGGCACTTCATGTCATCCTGAGTAATGATAACATTTCAGAATGACGTGTCACAGGCCTTCTTTCAAGCTTTCCACAGTCCCAGAGACCTGGTATTCCTCACTCATATATAGTAGCGATAAGTTAATATGTCCATTTTAGTTCGTCACATTTTCAGATTTTTGCAATTCTATCAATGAACTTCAGATAAAAAAAAAAAGAACCAATGTGTGCATTAATGTATGCCGGTATTTTTGTGCATGATTCCCAATGTGTTTAAAATAATTATTTTTAATTATTTTTCTCCCCTCTAAAATAATGCATTTGACTTGGGGGCGAGAGGATCAGCTACATCTACACACACACCCATACACCCCACAAACATCTCAGTTTTTCATTTTTCATTGGCAAAGTGTTTTGTGAGCTTAGGAAAGTTGTGAATCCTGAATTATAATTGCTTTCTGATCTATGTACCTTTACCTGGAAATACAAACTCCATGAATATCTCCCTGATACAAAAGTGCCTTTTTTGCTGCTAAAATCAGATATATGGCTATCAGATGTATTTAGGCATCATAATTCCACATGTAATTAAAATCACATGTTGAGTTTTAAGATTACAAACAAACCAAACACACTCCGGAACCACTAGGACTTTACCATTTAGCAATTAATTTGCAGACTGTCCGTAAAGTGGCTATGAATCTGTTGAATTCACCATCCTTACATTCTTAATAAGGTTCACACCAAACCAAAGCCAAACACAAAAGATCATGGAAATTTTGTATGAAACTAATCAATCGAGAAGAGAAGAAAGGAAGCTAGTTTGGTCCAGAGGGGGAAAAAAAAGAGCTAGTTTGGGATAGTAGTTAAGACACTGGATTAGGAAACAGGAGACTGTGAGTTCTAGACCTATTTTAGCCATGAAACCTGGGTGGTGATTTTGAGCCAGTCTTTCTCTATCAACCCACCTAATAAGGTTGTTGTAGGAAAAATAAAGAATGGAAGAAGTATTGTGTGTGTTCTCTGCCCTCAGTTATTTATTAAAAAATAATAATAATAAAGGTGGGGGAGAGAGACAGACACATCAAGGGCTGAAATGGTATAGGGTTTGAAATGGTATAGGGCAGTGATGGCAACCCTTTTTGCTGTCAGGTGCCAAAAGCGGGGGGAGCACAGGGGGGTCGTGTGCACACGCGCCCACACCCATAGTTCAATGCGCCCCGCCCCCCCCCGCTCCTGCTTTTGACACGTGATGGCCCGGTAGGCCTGTTTTTTTGCCCTCCCAAGGTTCCAGAGCCTTTCTAGGAACCTGGGGAGAGCAAAAATGGCCTTCCCCACCACTCCAGAGGCCGGAAACGGCTCATTTGCTGACTTCCAGTGGGACCGGAAGGCCCATTTTTCATTCTCCCCATGCTCCAGAGCCTTTCTAGGAGCCTGGGGAGGGCAAAAATGGCCTTCCGATCCCACCAGAAGTCGGCAAATGGGCTGTTTCCAGCCTCCGGGGTGGGGGGGAGAAGGCCGTTTTTGCCTAGAAAGGTTCTGGAGCCTGGGAAGGGTGAAAAACGGGCCTTCCCCACCTCCCTGGCAGCCCTCCAAAGCCTGGAAACAGCCTGATTCCTGACTTTGGGTGGGCCCGGAAGGCCTGAAAATCAGATGGCGTGCGCTGAAGCTGAACTAGGGCAACGTTCACGTGCCCACCAATATGGCTCTGCATGCCACCTGTGGCACGCGTGCCATAGGTTCGCCATCACGGGTATAGGGTCTCTTGCTTGAGCAGGGGGTTGGACTAGAAGACCTCAAGGGTCCCTTCTATTTCTATTCTGATTGAAGGTTAACTTACCTGTATCTTTCCCCCATCACTCAAGCAAGAGTATTGCATAGGGGAATCTTAAATTGGAGAAAAGTAGCATGGAGAAAGCCACGAATTTCTTCTGCCTTTCTAAACCATAATCCTGCTTTCATGTCTATTTTCCACAATTGTTATTAACATTTTTTTTAAAAATCCTATGACATTTTGATAGCTGATCTTCTGCAATGATGATATTTTAATCTTCACTGAAGGAGCAAGGCTTTATCTGGGCTGTAAAGAATTATGCCCTCTTTTTCTCTCTTTCTCACCCCACCCCCAGTACAAAAACATGAATTGCATATAATCTCTGTATAGAAAACCAGATATTATAGTCAAAACTTGTTTTTGGTCCCTAGTCTACTGTGCACAGAGAATTTTTCTGGCAGCACTAAATCACATAATTCCCCATTTGTAGTCTGAAACGAAGTAACCCAAACACAGCTTATCTGCTTCAGCAAGAATTAGTATAAAACAGAAAAGCTAAGGCTTAAAGCTGCCACAAGTGGGGGTTGGGGAAGATCAGAAGGCCGTATTTAAGGCGAGTAAAGTTTATGGGCCATTTGTCCAATATTTATGTGTGAGGGAAAAAGTGCAACCATATGCTTAATTACTCATTGAGTAGTGGATCCCATGAAATTTAATAGGCTTTATGTTCAGGTAATGGACACAGGATTGCAGCCTTACACTATACAGGTAGTCCTCGACTTACAACAGTTCATTTAGTGACCATTAGAAGTTACAACGGCAGTAAAAAAAAGTGACTTATGACTGTTTTTCACACTTACAACCTTTGAAGCACCCCCATGATCATGTTATCAAAATTCAGACGCTTGACAACTAACTCATATTTATGACGGTTGCAGTGTCCTGGGGTCATGGGATCTTGTTTTGTGACCTTCTGACAAGCAAAGTCAATGGGGAGGGCCGGATTCACTTAACAATCATGTCACTAACTTAATGCCTTCATTTAACAACAGTGGCAAGAAAGGTGGGGAAAAACTCACTTAAGAAATGTTTCACTTAGCAAGGGAAATTTTGGGCTCAGTTGTGGTCATAAGTCAAGGACTATCTGTACACATCTACTTAGAAAGAAAAGGTTGCCCTAGGCATGCATGTAGTGAGAAGTGCAACAAACTGTGCCACTTAGTACTTAGGTGCAAGATCAAAATGCAGGTTGTCATGATAACAATGGGTATTTGGGATCTTGTTCCTTTTTGGCCTGCCAGTGAGTTTTGACCACTTACTTCAACTGTCTTGAATGCATTCTGTGCAATTTTCAGGCAGCTAAGTTGTACATACACAATATACACGTGCCTGAGTTGTTGATTAATAAAAATTGACAAAAGCAGCCTATGCAAATTTATCTGCCATTGGAAAAAAAAACTTTTTGGATATGATATTTTATTATTATGGCCAGGGGGATAAAGAAACATGAGCCCCTACCAGGGGTGAAGTGCTCCCAGTTCGGACCAGATCGCCTGATCCGGTAGCGATGGTGGCGGGTGGTTCGGAGAACCAGTAGCAAAAATCCCTGCGCCCCCCCCCCCACCATGCCCAGCTGAGCCGCACGATCATCAGAGGCTTTTTTTTAAAAAACTTGTAAAAGCATTTTTTCTACAACCTCTTCCGATGAAAAAATGCTTTTAAAAGTTAAAAAAAAAGCCTCTAATGATTGCACGGCTCAGCTGGGATCGTCAGAGGCTTTTCAAAGCATTTTTTTCTGCAACCTCTTGGCCGAAGAGGTGGTAAAAAAAATGCTTTGAAATGTCTCTGACGATCCCAGCTGAGTTGCCTGATCATCAGTGAGGCATTTCAAAGCATTTTTTTTAAAAGCCTCTCTGACGATCCCAGCTGAGTTGCCTGATCGGCAGAGGCTTTTCAAAGCATTACAAAAAATGCTTTGAAAAGTTTTTTTTAAAAAAAGTTGGCCACACCCACCCAGTCACATTACCCCCCCCACCAAGCCACGCCCACAGAACCACTAGTAACAAATTTTACATTTCACCTCTGGCCCCTACTTGTCATTTTGGTGTTATTGTTATAAGGCGGGTGTCACACTCGTGGTGCCATCACGTGACATTTCACGGTGTTTTTTCCCTTTGAGGAGCTGAGGTGGGTGTGGCCTGCACATGACGAATCTGACTCAGGGATCGCCAGTTTGACACCCCTGTTATAAGGAATATAATGGTGTTTAAGCCTTGCTATTTTTATTCCAGCTTCCTGCATCCCAGGGCCTTGAAGGAGGGTTGAACTACTATTCCCAGAGTTCTCAGCTAGTTGATTGGAATTCTGGGAGTTATAGTCCTAAAACACTGTTGCTGTGTTCTTATTTCAGAGGAAAACATTGAATCTGATTTTTGCTGAAGATCGCAAGAACTACTTTGCCTTCAGTAGCTCATCCTTTAAAGCATCAATAGTCCTAATCCACTAGTGTATATTGTCACCCTAGCTACGTGTGGATTTGAACGAGACCTTTAAAGTTATTGTGAGAATGTTGCACTTTGTGGTATGATCCAATGTCAACTGAAAAGCTCTGTTAACTAAATTGGCTGTCAACCAATTTGTCTGTACCATATAATGGGGTTTTGTGCAAAACGAATATTTTTCAGAACATTAGAAATGTCATGTTTTAATCAATGCCTATTTAAATGTTAAATCTAATGAAAGTTTTAAATAAGAGAGAATAGAAAATGTGCACAAAATGGTTGTCATGGAAACTAGAGCAGCAGTCATTTTTAGAGAGTCGCCATGAACTCAAGGCACACTACCACCCAAACTGGAGTTTGCAAGCTATTCATTCCTCAAGTTGGTGGCTCAAGGAGATGCAAAGAAAGAATGGGTTCATGAAAAACAGTATCACTAGGCACAATAGAAGGAGACAATGATCATTGGTCAGAATAGTTTGGAGAAACAGACTAGTGATTAGTCAGGCTACCCAAGGGAGCTTTGAGAGAGCAAAACGAAGGTGTTTCAATTTAAAGCTATTTTTACCCAACCTTGACAACAATGATCATGATGGCTGAAGAATTCTGGAAATTGAAGGCCACACATCTTGAAGTTGTCCAGGATACAATACATTGATTTTATGTAATCAATATCCTTTTTCTGAAGATGATTGCCTTTGTGCTTCATGACATTCAGATGAATGTAGCTTTCGCCCAAAAATAAATGACTTACAAAAAGTCCATTCGTGGGTAGTATTTCAAATCAAGTAATACAATAGTATTTCTTAGTTCATGATTAGTAAATCCCCCTGGGGTAGGAGCATGTAGTGAGACATGTGACGAAAGGTGAGAAATTGCAGAAAATTCCAGATTTCTAAGTATTGCTTGAAAAATGAGAGCCAGTTGATACAATGGTAAAAGTGCTGGCCTAGAAACCAGGAGATTGTGAGTTCCAGTCCTGCCTTAGGCATGAAAGCCAGCTGAGTGACTCTGGGCCAGACATTCTCTCTCAGCCCAATTCACCTCACAGGGTTTGTTGTTGTTATTGGGAAAATAGGAGGAGGAAGGAAGATTAGGTATGTTTTCCACCTTGAGTTATTTATGAAAATAATAATGGTGGGATAAAAATCAAATAAATAAAATTGCTAGTTCTTGACACAGTGATAGATCTGGGAAACACAGATTACCTAGGATGTTGCTAGAAGGCTGGTGCAAGGGAGAAATCTTTCTTCTTTCCCTTCTGCTACTTCCTTTTTGTTTCTTAGGGGTGCATTCATCTGCTAAATGGGATAAAATAAATACGAAAAAAATTGGGATCCATCATTAAAGAAAAGAGTTCTCTTTAATGATGGATCCCAATCAGTGGTGAAATGTAAAATTTGTTACTACTGGTTCTGTGGGTGTGGCTTGGTGGTGGGGGTTAATGTGACTGGGTGGGCGTGGCCAATTTTTTTTTCTTTTAAACGCATTTTTGTACAACCTCTTCAGCCGAAGAAGTTGTAAAAAAAAATGCTTTTAAAAGCCTCTGACGATCACAGCTGAGCCGCATGATCATCAGAGGCTTTTTTTTTTAACTTTTAAAAGCATTTTTTCAGCCGAAGAGGTTGTGGAAAAAATGCTTTTAAAAATTAAAAAAAGCCTCTGATGATTGTGCAGCTCATCTGGGCATGGGGGGGGGGGGGCAGGGATTTTTGCTACTAGTTCTCCGAACCAACCGCCGCCATTGCTACTGGATCGGACGATCCGGTCCAAACTGGGAGCATTTCACCCCTGATCCCAATGATGGGAAAGATAGACAGTCATGGTGACACAATCTGGGTGTTCTTTGGATTCATGATGTTGGCTCAAAGAGCAGATGGCAGCCATGAGTTTTAGGTTAGGGTCTTAGCTCAGCTTTGACTTAGGCACCAGTTGTCCCATTTCTGAATCAGGAGGTTCTACGCTGTGTCACTCTTGCTCTCATCACTAAAGAATATTCAAAAGATTCATTTGGGGCAAAAAGCACTGGGGTAGGCAAATATGTGCACACATTGATCTCACAAATGAAAGTGAATATACATGCCCAGGGGTGGGATTCAGTCGGTTCGGACTGGTTTGGGCGAACCGGATGTTAATTTTAATCTGGTTCACTGAACTGGTAGTTGCAAGGACTAGCTGACCCCGCCCACCCCATGTCATCCCTCCCAGGAGTCTCCACACGGCCCGTTCTGGATACTAGGTAGGTGCAGGGTCCACATGGAGGCTCTGGGAGGGCTAAAAAATGGGTGTACCGGAAGTTCAGAAATGGGCTCATTTCCGGCCTCTGGAGGGCCTACAGAGCCCGGGGCAGGCCGTTTTCACCCTCTCGGAGGCTCATGGACAGCCTCTGGAGCCTGGTGAAACCCACCCACCCCCATGGTGCAGGATGCCAACTAGGCTACGTCCCCATGGCCACCCCCACCCAACAACTGGGCAGAGAACTGGCTGCTAAAATTTTTCAATCCCACTCTTGTACATGTCCCAGTATTATGTTGCAGGATTCTGCAGGATCCCTGAAGATGGATATGTGTCCCAGGATAAGATTGCAGGATCCCTGAAGATATGCTCCAGCATGAGTCTGAAAGCTCGGAAGACAAAACTTCTGGTCACAGTGACCAACCCAGATTGGTTACGTTGATCTGCTCTCATTACACTTCTGGTCCCCATTGGTTACTAATTTCTTCTGGATCCAATTCAAGGTGTTGGAGATTGTTGTGACCTAGGCTTCCTGAGTCATTAAAACACACGAGTAGTCCCAAAAACCTTTTATTGCAACAGCTGTGAATTACGTTCATTCACAGATGAGTCCCAATTAGTTGCAAAAAGTCCTTTGGGAGAAGTCCTTTGGGATAATCACCAACCTTTATCTCCCTTGACACACTGCCAAAGACCTACTTGGCAAAGCCACACAGTCCAGAATCAAACAGATGCTGACTAGGAACAGAATTAACAATGTTGCTTTCCTGCAAAGGGCCCATGTGCCTTTGTTCCTCTTTTAAGCCTTATGGGAGGGGCCAATCATCTCCAGGCCTTACTCCCGAGTCGTCCTTTTAGTTTTAACTGTTCTTGCCTTCCGGCAGCTCTGTGCAAGCACTCACTAGGAACAGACTCCTCCTGTTCCTCTGCCTCTCTGATGTTCAACTCTGAAGGCTCCGGAGTCCACACATAACTCCCAGATGGCCCTGGCCCCATCTCTGCCTCCGATGCAGAGCCCTCATCTGAGCCTTCCCCAGACTCCAGGACTGGCCCATGTTCCGCCCCAGCCTCCTCACTGTCCGACTCCGCTGCCAGCTCTGCAGGCTACTGGCAGACCACAACAGAGATAACCTATAAAGCCCTACATGTCAGGTTATTGGAGGGACCACCTCTTCCAGTAACATCTACTCATCCCATCAGATCTGGCAGAAAAAACTTGGGACTCCAGAGGAGGGCCTTTTCTGCTGCTGCAGCCACCCTGCAAAACATCATTCCCTCTGAGGTCAGGCTGGCCCTAACCTTGAAGGCCTTCTGGGGCGGCTGAAAGAGCTGAATTTCCAATCTAGTCTGGGAATTAATTTGTGGTGTGGGGCCCATAAAATGGTTGTACTGCTTGTGAATTATTGTGCTTTCCTGAAGACTGTATTGCATGGTTTTAATTGTTTTTAATTGTTTTAATATTTTTTAATTGTTGGTATGGTTATTTTATTCTGTGTTTTTGGTATAGTTTATGCTTTAATTATAAGTTGCCCAGAGTCACAAATGTGAGATGCGCAACTATATAAATTGAATTTAAAAATACATACATGCATACGTACATACATATGTACATACATACATACATAAAAGAGTAAACAGCATTATTGAATGCAAAGTCTTGAGCAACTCCAGGAAAAACCTCAGGAAAAGGCAGCTTCTTATATTCTGTTTCTCATGCTAAATTAAGTACGTCACTGGCATCAGCATAGCTGCAATATCACCCATGAAAACAACAACATAACAAATATACTTCACTTCCAGTCCTAACTGGAAATTAAAAGTCCATTTGTCATGTTTAAAATCTATCTGAACTCCTAATTTTAACTATTTTGCAATATTCAAATGCTAATTCTGCAACTTCAGGCTGATTTGCCCCCTTACAGTAATCTCTCTGTTAAGACCGAGCACAGTATCTTGTCTGCACCATCATCATGTCAGCACAATACTGGGACTGTTTCTTTTGGTGGAGAAGTAAGCCCTGCTACAATTCACCACTCTCTCTTCTTCTTCTTCTTCTTCCTCTTCTTTTTTTTTTCCAAGAAAATCCTGGCAGATGTTCGTTCTATCGCATAAATGGATATGTTCAGTAGTTCCACAAATGTAGTCTAGCACAGCAGTGCACAGTTTAAAAAGTGGGGGAGGGGCTGAAAATGTAGCCGAACACATCTAAGAAATAGCTGGAAGGTAGACATCTCAAGTACACAGTTGTGTATTCACAGTTAAACTCTAAAGGTAGAACAAAGGGCGCGCTGAAAATATAGTAACACATCCTAACTTTGAGACTACACAGGAAGTTACTGTGGGCAAACCAGGGGTGAAATCCAGCAGATTCTGACAGGTTCTGGAGAACCAGTAGCAGAAATTTGGATAGTACAGTGGTCTAAAGCCCTGTTATTAACATCAGCTGCCTGCAATTATTGCAGGTTCGAATCTCACCAAGGCTCAAGGTTGACTCAGCCTTCCATCCTTTCTAAGGTAGGTAAATTGAGGACCCAGTTTGTGGGGGCAATAAGCTGACTTTGTATAAATATACAAAAGTATGAAGGCTATTGCTTAGCGCATTGTAAGCCGCCCTGAGTCTCCGGAGAAGGGCGGCATATAAATCAAATTAAAAAAAATTTTTTTTTGAGTAGTTCGGAGAATAGGCAAATACCACCTCTGGCTGGTGCCAGAGTGAGGTGGGAATGGAGATTTTGCAATATCCTTCCCCCAGGAGTGAGGAGGGAATGGGGATTTTGCAGTATCCTTCCCCTGGAGTGAGGGGGGGAATCAGTGGTGGGTTCCTCCCGGTTCTGTGCCCCTGCCCCCCCACCCCCCCAACCCCCGCATTATTCTTACCTTTTATTTGCTGCCTCCTGAGTCCCAGCTGATGGCTAGAGGGAAAAAAAAACTGTTTAAACTCTTGCCCTGGGGCTTCAAAGGGCCACCCTACAGCTGATCAGTGTTAAAAGAAAACAAATGAGTAGACCGGTGCCTGCAAAAATACATAAGTAGATCAGTGCCTGCAAAAATACACAAGTAGATCAGTGCCTGCACAAATAAATGGGTAGATCAGTACAGCTCTGCAAGCAGTTAAAAGGCTGGTAGACCAGTACCTCGGCTACATCCTAAATAATTGTCACATGATTATCAAGCCACGCCCACAAAATAAGCCACGCCCACAGAACTGGTAGTAAAAAAATTTAGAACCCACCCCTGGGGGAAATGGAGATTTTGCAGTATCCTTCCTCTGCCACACTCACCAAGCCACACCACGCCCACCAAGCCACGCCCACAGAACCAGTAATAAAAAAAATGATTTCATCACTGGGGCAAACCCTTGTCCATCAATTCTTTGTTAATTGGTCCAGCTATTCAGAATATCAGGTAGGGAATGCACATTTTTTCCATTTGACCTGCCCTGTGTCATTTTATTGGATAGTATCTGAGATATGGTATATGACAATTTGAAGCCTTAATGACCAAAGTTCCTTTTGCCGAAACTTTGAGCGCAAAACTGATTTATAAGGACAAGAGGATGAAATTATCAAATGCATGGGAAAATAATCAGATTAACACGATTTAAACAGAAGTTGAATTCAGATTTAATTTAATTTAATCAAGGCTATTCCTTTTCGTTGGCATGCTGCTCAAATTTCTTTTCTTCAGCAGGCTACTCAAATGCAGCTCTCCCTCTGAAAAATACTGGCAACAAACAAAGCCTCCCTCCCTGCTCCTTCCCTTTCCTTCCTTCCCTCCCTTCGCCAGTGGGTAGATAAGTGACTGCTGCTAAGTGGGGAAGAGGATGTGCAGTTGTGTAGAGGTGCAGGCTCTGAAGGGTATGTGGAGTGGGCAAGAGATATTGCACAGGTTGGGGAGGGTGTGCATGGGTTGGGAAGGGTGCATAGAGATCATGCCTGGGTTGGATAGCCTGACTGCTACCTTACTAGGTGGCTCAGCTAAGACACTGAGCTTGTTGATCAGAAAGGTCGGCAGTTCGGCGGTTCGAATCCTTAGGATGGGCCTCCTGAGTGAGCAGGGGGTTGGAATAGACCTTCCAACCCTGTTACTGTTACTGTTACCTTTTCTCTAAGAGCAATTTCCATATCCTTTCAAGGAAAGCCCCATTGGCCAAGGTACAGGGAAAATATAATCTTTAAAATCTATTCTGATAATCAGTTTCTTACCAATTCAAGGAGACGATCTGGATTCAGATAGATCTAAACAGTTTGGGACCTCCCTTACTCTCTAAGGACCCAACTCTTCTGCTATTAATCTACCTGCCTATTAGGTAAATATAGGAAAGATTCCTTTGAAGATGTCCCCCATGCCCTGCATTTTGTTTTTTGACCACATCAGAGGAGATATTGTGTATGTTGCTTCTAGGTTATGCAATGCTTCTTCGGGAATTGGGTTGGCTTCTACATTTTGTTTAAAATAATCTATAAAGAAATGTCTCTTCCATTGGAATTTCATTTTTAAAATTATTAATAATATCTACTCTGTTTTCCCGAAAATAAGACCCAACTGGAAAATAAGCCCTAGCATGATTTTTCAGGATGCTCATAACCCCCAAAATAAGGCCCTGTTAAGATCATCATCAGACGGAGGTGTTTAGTACTGTATTTCCCCTAAAATAAGACCTAACCAGAAAATAAGCCGTAAGGCGTCTTTCGGAGCAAAAATTAATATAAGACCCAGTCTTATTTTCAAGGAAACATGGTATCTCTCTCTCTCTCTCTCTCTCTCTCTCTCTCTCTCTCTCTCTCTCTTTCTCTCTCTCTCTCTCTCTCTCCATCTCTATCTCTATCAATCTATCTATCACACACACACACACACACACACATACACTTTCCTATTTCTAAATCATCCATCTCCCTCAGATTTTAATCTTCCTTTTCCACTATGTTTTTAATTTTTGATATTCTGTTGTTTACTTTTTAAATGTTGGCTGCCAAAGAATGAAATCTGCTCCGAGTCTTAAGTCTTGTGTGCACAGATTGCTCAAAGAATCGAAAAGGGTGTAGCTTGAATATTTGCGGCATTGTCATGTCAGTTATAATAAAAACATGCGACTGGGTGAGAAATATAATCAATCAAGGCTCCGTGATGGGCTCAAGGAGTTCAAGGAAAGGGATGTTCCTAGATTAGGATTCGCTTGGCTGATCTAGTCAAAACCCCGATTCACAAAGAGCCCTCTTCAGATGGAAACCTAGAAGAGGAAGGGGAATTCTTAACTTGGCAGCTGACAGATTCACAGTACAGGTCAACAAGAGAGTCATGTGAATGGAAAGAAATGAAAGGATACAGGGATACCTGAAGCTCCTGCTTGAGCACAACACACCAGTGTAAAAATTCAAGGTATAAATCAAATCAATATAAATTTCACAGGCCATTTGGCTGGCAACCATGAAAGACGGACAAACAGGCAAAGCAGTAAATAACAACCCAGGGAACGGAGGTTTGAAACGTTTCTGTTTTGGCAGCAGAAATTACCCTGTATAGGAGGGGAATGACTGGAAGGTTGGAATAGAGAAAGGAAATTTGACAAAATGTGTGAGAGAGGCCTGGTAAAGGATAGGAAAACCAGCAGGAAAGAAAGAAAAGTCGGATATTGAAGAACATATCTGGGCAAGCATTATGGATTGCCTGATTTTCTTTATTAATGAAAACAACCCTCCAAAACTGCCTATTGAAGCCCTTCTGGTTCTTAGGATCTCCGTGGAAGTAATAGGTGCAGAAGGAGCAGAGAAGGCAAAAGTAAGTTGAAAGAAAGAAAAATTCTCATGTCTCTAAGGTTACTGACTTGCCAAGGGAAGGGAACTGGCCCCTCCGTTCTTCTCTAGGAAATGGCACTATCTCCTGTCTCTGGCTTCTCAGTGGGTAACCTTGAAAATAAAACTTAATATATACAAAGGCATCTTAAGATGGTTTTCTGCTTGTGCAGTCTTGATGCACCAGCTAGTGTAAGCAAAGAGTGGACAAACACAAGTCTCTGCTGGGATTGGAAGAATGCTGTAGTCCTGGAAAAGCAACAGGGGGAAGTTTTGTTAGCTGATCGGACCTAACTTGGGCATCCCTGACAGTTTTGAGCTTTGCACTTTGAAGTCTTCCAAGAGTCTGCTTTTAAAGCATTTATTCATCTTCTTTGTGACTAGGTACTGTTTTTCTGCAGGTATGAATGATGTATCTGTAAAGTCAACGTAATAATATTAGCATCTGTAATATCATACATAGCCAGCCTATTTCTCCCCCCCCCCCCATGGATGTACATTCTCTAGCAGCACTCAAGACATACTTAATTTCAGTTTGCTAATTTGGTTGTCATGCAGTGTTCCCAAATCTGAAAATGTCTCATGCGAGTTGAAAAATGATGGGAGTTATAGCTGAAAGCAGTTAAGAAGTGACAAGCTGGGGAAAGCTGGCTTTGGGGTGTTTCTTTCTATGTAAACACTTGATTGGTGTCTTCCATATTCATTCATTCTATTGGATCTTAGTCAGGGGTGAAATCCAGCAGGTTCTGACAGGTTCTGGAGAACCGGTAGCAGAAATTTTGAGTAGTTCGGAGAACCGGTAGCGGAAATTTTGAGTAGTTCGGAGAACCGGTAGCGGAAATTTTGAGTAATTCAGAGAACCGGCAAATACCATCTCTGGCTGGTCCCAGAGAAGGGTGGAAATGTATCCTTACCCTGCCATGCCTAGCAAACCACGCCCACCAAGCCATGCCCACAGAACCAGTAGTAAAAAAGATTTGAATTTCACCACTGATCTTAGTCACAAATTACGTAGATAGTAATTTCTCCCTGGCTGTATGATTTTCTTTCTTTACATTTAATCCTTCCTTCCTTCCTTCCTTCCTTCCTTCCTTCCTTCCTTCCTTCCTTCCTTCCTTCCTTCCTTCCTGATTTAATTTGGGCTTCAACTTTAAGAAGGGAAATCAAATTTACCTTTAACCTGACCTGGACCTGAAGCAGTTTTTGAACAGTTGCCCTGCTCAGCTTTCAGCCTTTTCTGTCCTGCCAGTGCCTTGGTTGTGCAAATCAGTAGTGATAATGTTAACAACATGTTCAGAGGTCAAAGCAAAAGCCCCTTACCTTAGTCACGCAACCCCTGAATCAAATCAGACTGTCAGCTGAGCATTCTTGAGGCCTGAAATCACTGGCATGCCTGTAGACTTTCTTTCAGAATTTGACTCAAGTGATTGATTTGTATTACTGCTTTTTTTTTTTAAAAAAAAAGCATTATACATGAAAATTGCGGTAGGGCTGGCAATGAATCTTGCATCTAAGAAAATTAAAAATATCAGAGAATCCTGTAAGTAAATACTCAGCTAAAGGTGAGTGTATAGCTGAGGGACATCCTCCTGCAACTTCTTGTGTATTGGGATTCAAGCCTAGTAGAAATTTTTGAGATGAAACTCAATATAATCAGAGGGCTACAGATTGGATGGCAATAGCAGTTAGACTTATATACCACTTCACAGTGCTTTACAGGCCTCTCTAAGCAGTTTACAGAGTCAGCATATTGGCCCTCAACAATTTGAGTCCTCATTTTACTGATGAGAAGGGTCCCTTTAGCTTTCCAAGATTTACAGAGAAATATGAATAGATCTCTTTGTAAATAAATCCCTCTTTGTTCATAGGGGCCTACTCAGTAGTAAATGCCTTGCATCCTTTGAATCTATTTCATTGAGAAAAATGAAATTTAGAAAACAATAACTTCCCTCTCTTCTGCCTCTCTCACCATTTGTAGTCTCAAATTAACAAAATTTATGTATTTCCACCAATGGGATTATTTTGGATAGAATTCCACTTGGAGATGTTGAAATGAAGGAATTAAAATGATGAATACCAACCATTACATTTAGGATTATTTTTTGTATATTTTAGTAGGGTTAGCAGTGGCAACAAAAATTCTGATGGCCATGAGATGGTGACAAAGAGTTACAATTACCTGTGTCTCTTTGCTGCCATCACATGGTTATGTAGATATTTGCAACCCTGATCTACCAAAACTAGAACAGCACACTGTTTTAACAAATCCATGTAGTTGTGCTGTTAAATTTGAGGATAGTGAGGGTCTACTTTAGACTCTTCAACTCATTTTTGGGCAAAATTATTTTATTTATCTATCTTTAAGTTTAAAAAGTTCCAAAAAGCAAACAGAAGACAATGTGAAAAATAGAACATAAATTAAAAAATGTTGGGAAGAGGAACTTTTGATAGAACATTCTCTCCTTCCCATTCATTTTATTTCTCAACCACTAACCACCACTTAATGTATTTTAAATATTTCTACTATATTTTAAATATTAAATATTTGAGATATTTTTCTTTTTTCTGTTAAAGTCAGTTCATCTGTTGTTTTTAACAAATCTCTTAACTCTTTCCTTAGAAACCGTAATTCCAAATGTCTGAATTTGCCTGCTTAAATTTGACTAAACTTCTGTTATGAGCATCCACTGTTTGTCCTCTATTGAAATTCGTGCCCTGCCTCCCTGCCCTATTATTACAAAAGGCAGGGAAGTTGTCAGCCAATAACACAGAGAAACAGGGTGGAAACATCACTGCCATATCAAATAACGGAAAGATATGTTGGAGATGTCTGAGTCAGATTCTGATGATCTGCCTCTAGAAACAGAAACACTTTCTAACAACTGAATTCATTATTAAAATAAGAACAACAGGGATTATAAAGTGATTATTTCCAGGAAGTCACTAGCTGTGCTTTAGACGTCCTTTCTTTTTGTAGAAGCCACCAATTTTAATATAATTTGTCCAAATGTTTTCCCATCTGTTTCATGAAAATTAAGCATTTTTATTGACAATGAGGAAAAAAAGGGTCATTGCAATTTTTTTTTAAATGGGATGTGCATTTTGCTTCATAAGTAAAATGGGTGTGTGTGGAGGTGAAATAAATATTTGTTCAACTTGGAGAGTCAAAAGATTTAGGTAGGATGTAGCTATAAGGCTACCTATGTCGCAACCATTTTCCATTTCCCAATTCCTCAAAAGCTGTTGGAAACCGATTCACTGTTGTGTTTATTATCACTGATTCACTTGTTTACTAGTTCTGATAGGAGATGGTCAAAAAATAGAATTTGGATGATGCTCTGATGTCTCAACTACATTTTTAGTTTGCGTGCTATGTAATGGCGCAGTCATTTCCAAAATCAGTAAATAAATATGAGGGAGAGATAGAAACCTGCCATGGCAGGATGTTTTTTTTTCATCCCTTTTTTTAAAATCCTACAGCAACTGAAGCTTTACCAGGATAAAAAGAAGCTAGCTGAAAGTTGGAGTGAGGCAGATCTTCACCAGAAGAAAAAATGCTCCACCCTCCAAAGATAGAGGTCTCTTTTGAAGACAGCAAAGTCCACATTTTGGATAAAGAGGATCGTTGGTTTGAAAGAGGTGTAAAAGAGGCCATTTTATTGAGCATCCCTCCCTCAACAAAGGGGGAGGGATAGGACACCACCTATCTCCAGCCTACAATGCAGCTCTAGCAGCAGTGCCAAGAAGATTCCACAACCAGTTGCTCCCTGAGGGCAAAGATAAACCACCAAGTGGCCTCAACAGCTCTCAGGGAGAGGGGTAGTGGATCAGATGACTGCAAAGAAATACAATCCTTCTATCCTCCCACCACCACCATCCTATCAGAACCTATCTTTGCATCCCTCCACCATCCAATCTCAACTGTCAGTACCTATCCTTCCATTCTCCCACCCCCTGCCATCACAACTGATGACATTTCTGGATGAGAAACCAAACATTTTGTTCTTCCTCAGTTGCCTTTTGAAAAAAGCACTTTTGAGACAACAATGACCTAGAAGACTGAGAATCTCCACAGACATTCACTCCACCCTACTAGTTCTGCTGAGTACCAGCAATGCAAATGCTTTTTTTGCATCATTCTGGATATATTCAGATTATCAGCTCGACCAAGAAAAATATCCTTTCTGTTCCTCACCACAAACAATGGTGGTAGGTAGATGCAACAATTCTGCATAGAAAGGCCCTTTGACAGCAGCAGAAAGTTTGAGAATGCAGCAGCCACAGTCGTGATTTTAGAAAGCAAAAGCAAGATAATTTTTCATGAAAGCAAAGCCAATAATTCTTTAGGACTGGTAAACCACACTGGGATAGGGGTTAAGGCAGGGGCTCCCAACTCCTGGGCCATGGATCGGTACCTGTCTGTGGCCCATTAGGAACTGTGCCACGTAAGCTGTGGGCAAAGCACACAAAACTTTATTTGTGCATATGTGGGATTAGCTTGTGTTTGCGTAATCATCCCCTCCCCCACATCACTGCTGCTGGTCCGCATATCCAAAAAGGTTGGGGACCGCTGGGTTAAGATTTGGGGTAGGACTGGGGAAACCCAGATTCTAATCTACTCTGCAACAGTTCACTTGGCGATGCTGGGCTTTGATACTTTCTGTCAAGCCAGCTTAACATGAGGGTGCTGTTGCAAGGGAAATTGCGTATTAATATTATGCTGCTGATCGTTTCTTCAACAAATCACAACACAACATATATGGTGAAACCATTTGGCAAGATGTCTATGATCATTTCAAATTTGGTTCATCCATGTCAGTACACTTCTTGAGGGGTGGCCATCTACACCTGTGATTTCTTGTCCAGCTATACTAATTACTTGGTAATGACACACAGTACCTCATGTAATTTTCATCTTAATCAGACCCATATGGACTGTGGGGAAAAGCCTTTTTTTCCCTTTTAGCTGTACTATATTGTTTTTATTTGTTTCCTAGTACGATTTGAAGGCTTATTAGTAACCTTGACTATCACTAAGTGTTGTATCTTTTTATTCTTGATGAATGTATTTTATTCTCCTATGTACACTGAGAGCTTATACACCAAAGACAAATTCCTTGATGTTTCCAATCACGCTTGGCCAATAAAGAGTTCTGTTCTATTCTATTCTATTGTACTCACTTTAAGACTTACAATTTATGTTTCATCGTATTCTTTCTTGAAATGAATCAGTCTCCATCTATCACAAATGGAGGAAGTTCAGAAGTCCACCAAAAACAAAAAAACCCCACCCCATGAGGCTCTTTTTAGACACTTTTTTGACCTGAGGTCTTGTTCGTATAATAAGGAAAATAAATAAGAAGTTGGTTCAAAAGTAGAGTCCATTTTTCAAAATTTCTAGTTAGCAAACTATTTTCTAGGTTTATTTGCATGACATGGCTGCTGCTAACCATAGTTTATCTCCAACATGGCTTGTGATTCCTCTCTTCATTTGAGAAAAGGATGACTCCTTCTGTTCCGAATAGACCACAGAAGGACCTGGTGGTTTGCAGAAAGTCTATTTATGACCGGTTCCCAATATGGCATCCAATAGATTCAGTGGTCCACCTGATTTGATTTTAAAATTGTTTAAATTTTAAAAAAGAATCGAAACAATTACAGTATGCTATAAATTAATGAACTTGTACGAAAATATGCTTTCTTCTCAAGAATAGAATTCAAGAACAGGTATTCTTAAAAATGAATAATATACAACTCATTGTTTTGTTTGGAAGTATAGTCAAGTACCCAGAAGGGGGGGGACTAGATAAACTGAGGTGGGAGATCAGGAGTACAAAATAAGACCTTAAACTAGGTGACTGTGAGAATAAAAGTTGCCGTACCTGCCCTCGAGAAAAAAAATTGCCCCCAGACAACAGTTCTTAAAGTCTTTGAAAATATGGTTGTGCCCCTAACTTGGGATTAAATTGGTTGTTGAGCCCCTGGCAGATTATTTGTCATAGGATTTCAATTTTGTTCAAATTCATATATCCTTCTCTCTTAAAAAGAGCCTTGGTGGCACAGCAGACTAAAGCGCTGTTAACTAGCACTAGCTGCCTGTAAGTACTGCAAGTTCGAATCTCACCAGGCTCAAGGTTGACTCAGCCTTTCATCCTTTTGAGGTAGGTAAAATGATTGTGGGGGCAATAAACTGACTTTGTATAAAAATGAACATCGCTTAGGGGGCCCTGAAAGCCCTACTAAGCAGGAATATACAAATGTATGAAGGCTATTGCTTAACGCATTGTAAGCCACCCTGAGTCTCCGGAGAAGGGCGGCATATAAATCGAACCAATAAATAAAATAAATAAATATAATTGTTTTCCTTTCTTCTAATGATTGTAGCTGTCTAGAGTCGTTTGGGTGATGGGCAGCTTTACAAATCAAAGCAAACAAATAATAAAGCATTTAAAGAGATCCAAAAATTGCTATCAAACCAATTTTCAATCTGGGATAAATGGTGGCTGGCTGGCTGGCTGGCTGGATGGCTGGATGGATGGATATATAAACAGACAGACTACATTATATCACATCACATCACATTGGAAAAAATGTATTAATACTATTTAATGTTAATTATGTTTTTGACCTAAATGAAAGGAAGTCACATCTAGTTTTTATTCTGCTACTGTTATTTATAATTATAATTAAGTTATGCTATCCAGGATGGCTCTTGGCCCCCCAAATGGAAAACCTTTCTTATAAAAATAAATGGAGGGAATCTTTCCTTAACTAAACTGTCTAAATATTCATTAGCAGAGGAACTCTGTAGAATTATTCCCAGATATATCACTGTGCAACCTCTTTATATCACAAAGGTATCTGAACACAATGCATCTTCTTTCAACTCATAAATTATAGGGTTACGTAATCACTTTTCCACGTATCCCTTATATTGTAATGATTCACAAGCTTGCTTTCCTGTACTGGCCAACAAACATGGCTATTTTTATTAAGGTGAACTTGGCCTTTCAGAAAGGGTCCATTCTTATGCACTATATGAGCAAAGCATCTAACTATAGATGTGCTGTTGTGCATTGTTCTCACTGAAAAAAAATCCTGCACATGCAGAGCACCTGTCTGAGTTGACTGGAAAGTCATCATTTTCAGATAATTTTAACTTGGGAAACAGGAAACAGTTTGCTCTGTCTGCTATTTGGGGATCCGTTATCTTCTTTGAAAAATTACCAAATCACAATAAATAACATGTTGCTTTTATAACGTGGACCATAAATATCAAAAGCAAATCCTGGGTAGGTAAGAGGGAATGAAATGACCTTATAGGAATTACAGAACTGACTTACGGTCTCACAGAGCGAGCTGATAAATTTGGCATTTGACTTGAAGATGAATTGCGTTCAGTGCCACTTATGTATCCTGAATAGGGTTAAGAGTTACCCTGACTACGGCAGGATAAATTTTAAAAGAAGAAGAAGAATGAGATGGCTCTCAGCCATATCCATCAAAAGAACATTTGATATCCTATCTTTCTCTTCTTGACTGATATTTTCCTGCTAAGAAAAAGATAAAAGAAATGGGCAAGAAAATGGAAGCTACAGATGGGAGAGGACATCATTTGGGGCCCTTCTACAATGCCTCTACAACACAGTGACTGAGCGAAAAGCTCTATCTACTTTATCAGTGTAACAGATTGGACTGAATAGCTCACAAAGAGAGAAGGCAGGAAGACTTCAAGAAGCTTTTGTTCTTTTGTGATTTTTCTCACACATTCGCGGCAAAAACCTGTTTGGTGATTGAAGTAAGAAAAGTTCCTACTTTCAAATCCATCCCTTTATTCTCATTTATGAAATGCCTACTTGAACTTATTTAAAGATGAGATGCAGCAAGCCTTCCCAGGCTTAAAGAGAAAATAACATTTTAAAAGTTCTTTGAAGATAAAAAGCATTATATAACACACTGTGGTGCTGTTGTTGTTGTGATTATTATACTACCAGTTGACTGACAACCGCCCATACTGCTTTAATTTAAAATGTTGCCAGCATTTCCATTAAGAATGCCGGCATTCTCCTGAATACTCATGATAAAAACTAGTTCAGATAATCATAGATTTGACAGCAAAGGCTTTTCACCAACAGCTTGTTGGATTTTGTACGCTTCCATTGGATTTTCTTGATATAAGCAAATGCAGTTCTAAAACCCAAAACTGCCTTAAATCAGTGCTGCATTTACTCAGAATGAAATTATTTCCCCTCTTCAGGTGCTCTTAGACAAAGAAGATTTAAACCATTCAAACGACGACAGAATATTCTTCCTGGTAACCTTACAGAAGTAGCTTGGGTTAAACTATTTTTTCAGTTTTGTGACATAACTGACACATTTTATTTCTTTATTTACTAAATCTGCAGGGCTGCCCAGCTACCAAAAGGAACCTCCTTTTCTCCACCCAGAGCACCCATGATCTCCTACCTTTATCCTCCCACCTCACAACAAGGTAAGGAGCAAAAGGGGACTAGCACCTGATTGCTTCTGCCCAACATTTAGCACTTTTCCTATCAAGCTAATTGCCATCTCCCATCAGATCACTTCATCTTCCTCCTCCTGACCATCTGCACTCAGCTGGTATAATGGAGAACAGGAGAGAAAAATGCCTCCTCCCATCTCCTGAACCATCATCAGAGCCCCTCCATCTTTTACTCTGTGTCAGAGATCTTTAACCAATCCCCAAACAGTCAAAGAGTAAATACAGCATGGTATGTAACATGTTTCTTTTGTAACTGAATGCTAATATTTTATTTTAAAAGAAGCTCCAATTTGAATCAGTGTAAAATACTTTGGATGGATTTAATAAATCTGACTGCTTGAAGGGTGGCAGCCACTGCTTGTAAATTTCTAGCAGTAGATATTATGCACAAATGTGTTGCTAAGTGAATAAAATGAGTTTGAAAAGGAGATATTTTCTTATCTTTTTTTAAAACATTTCAAATAAGCACAGTGGTAAAAAAATGTATGTATCTAAGACTCTTATTCTCAACTTCTGTCAAAGATACAGAATTGTGATGAAGTTAAAGGATATATGGAAACAAGGAGAAGGGTCATAAGATGAGCTCTGTGCCCTGCCAGGATATGAGATAAAAATGTAAAAATTCATGTAATGGTTTTACCAAATCTTGAGCTTGTTACATCTCAAACCTACAATTCAGTGGTGAAATCCAATTTTTTTTACTGCCGGTTCTGTGGGTGTGGCTGGGTGGGCATGGTGTAGCTTGGTGGGTGTGGCAAGGGAAGGATTCTGCAAAATCTCCATTCCCACCCCACTCCAGGGGAAGGATATTGCAAAATCCCCATTCCTAGCCAGAGGTGGTTATTGCTGGTTCTCCAAACTACTCAAAATTTCTACTACCGGTTCTCCAGAACCTATCAGAATCTGCTGGATTTCACCCCTGCTACAATTGCTCTGTATATATTTATGGTGTGTCCATTGCAAATCCTCACCATGCTGAATGGTTGGCCTTTTGCAATCCCCCCAAAAATGAAAAGGAGAGGCATCTTCAACTGTATCCTTCCTTGGGGTCATGTAAAAAGTCTGTCATATTCAGGAAAAATATTGATCTCTCCTTGCTGATGGCCTTGAATGCAACTTTGAGAAAATCATGAAAATGCTATCTCTCCTCTACTACTTAAAAACCACAGGATGCTCTGGAAATTATAGCGAAATTATAGTATGGAGTACAATCTAAGTTTCCTGATTTCTTCAGGTAAAATTGTGAATCGGATTTCTAGTCCACTTGGGGAAGCTGAGGAGCTGTAAACTCTTGAATGAACTGCAACTTGGGGAGACACCATTGCAGCTCCTACCCTTATTTAATTCTGTGGCAGTGGGGAAAATGTAGTGCAATACGTAATATATCAATAGAATATATCAAGGACATCATTGCCACATACTATATCATTGCAGCTTTAGGAGACCACCCACCAACAGCCCTACTTCAGGTAGCAGGAATGGCAATTGACAATGAGATGTTGAAGGATAGATGGAACAAAGCTGGAGGAAAGTTAAGTAATTAAAGGCATTTCAAAACTTGGAGAGATGAGATTGCCTCAATGAACATGGACCATGATAGCATCTTTAACTGCACCATCCTACATGTCTATTCACAAATAAAGTTCCTCAGGATCCTACTCTCAAACTATAGGAATCCAGACTAAAAGTACTGCACATTACAATACTGTTTATCAAATAAAAATCTCCAAGCACAAAAATATCCATTTGCTTGTCCGTTTTGTCATGCACATACATTTTCATTTCCCTGCATAATTCCCTGCCGCCCCCCCACTACACACACACAGCTACATCTAGTAGAATAAATTATGCAAAACTTTGCAAGGTGAGGGGAATAGATTCCCATTCAATAAATGGATAAAAAAGGGCTGAATATAGAAGTAAGAAACTACAGGATCTGAAACTGACAGGGTGCCAAAGAAATGGATGTTTGGTGTGAAAGGAGATTAAGCCATCCCAGTTTGTGGTGATAGAATTGCATCAGCATCTGGGCATCATTAATATAGCAGTCTCAACATCATCAGTGGGAAAAGGATTCAAATTCATCACCTTTCAAAATAGCTCTTTTACTTGATCCTGGGAGTCACTGTGTCAGTTCATCACTCTACAGATAGAGTAGATGGATCACTAGTTGAAGCTGAAAAAAGCGTGTTTGGATTGCAAAATGATCCATTTATAGACAGTTGATGGTCTCGGTGGGTTTCCTCCCAGCTATATTTTAAAGTCTTTCACTTGGCTCTTCCTCACAGCCACATTAAACTGCAACCCACCAGTCCTGGAGCTAGCGGGAAAATATGCCAGCATAAAATTTGATGCTGCTACGCTCTGCTCTGGCTCATGAATGAGAGTAGCAAGTGGTGTTTACCATATTCATGCAAAACAAGTTCAGGAAAGAAACTGGTAGATTCTCTGGGCTTCATTTCCCATCCCATTTTGAAGGGAAAGAACAAGGGACAGCATATGTTCTCCCTAACACACAGGGCAAGACTGTGGCAAGTTGTGATAGATGTCAAAATCTACTATTGAAAGAGCTTGTAGCTTGCTTTATAGAGACATCCTTGCTTGAACAGGGCAGGTTCCGCCACCCCACAAATTAGCTGCAAGCCCAGAAAAGACAGGTGGGTTGGTGGGTGATGCTTACTAGGAAGGAAAATGAGGCAACTTTGCCAAACATCCACCACCATTCTGTGGATAAATCACACACACCCAGTGCCTGATCAGGTGTGGAAGGGATGGGTGAGGGGGTCTGACTATTAAAAGAGAAAAGCCAACCCCCCCCACCTCATTTTAATGGGCAGTTTGTCCCCACCCCAGCAATCATCAACCTGAAAACAGCTGGCAAGAAAGAGGAAAGGATGTGGTGAAGGGAAAAGAGATCCAGTTTCTCCTCAGTGTTTAAACTGTTTTTCAGATTACAGGTTTAGTTCTCTTGAGGGGAACTGCCTGTTCCCCTCAAGAGACTTAAGGCTGTTTGGAGAGCTCCTTGCAATTGCTGTCCTATCCTGGCTGTTTTTGTAGCACTTTTCATACAAAGCCTTCCTGGCCTTTTGAAAAAGGGTCAACCTCCTTTTTAAAATTAACACACACACACCAAAAACCCCCCACAGTTGACAGGAATGAGGGATTGAGACAGAGATGGCTCTTTACCTGACTACCTGCTCAAAGGAGAAGCAAAGAAATGGGGAATGTGATCGGATCCATTGATTCAGTGGATTCAGAGATCCAGGTCTCTATGAACTCAGGAACCGATCTATGCAAATGCCAAACTCTACTTCCATGGCAGGTAAAGAATACTGCCCATTTTACTGATAAGGTGAGTCTTACCATAGAAATATCAATCCAGATTCTGGATGAATGGGAAAAGAATCAAAATTTTAAAAATGTGAAAAGAAATCTCATTATAAACAATTTCCTCATGGTTGGCAGTACGCTATAGTGCTAACGTGATAAGAAAACTACTGTATAGATAAAATAAGGACAAGTTTTGATAAGTACATGCAGATAGAGAAAGAAAAAATCCATTATTAGTTTCATTTAGGTACATTTTTAAACATTACTTCCACTTTCTTTTCTGCAGTTTTCTTTTAATAAATCAAGGTAGTCAGCTAACCACAACTGTTGGTTTTGCACTGCTTTTTCATGAACATCTACGCTTTATATTTCAGGAAAAATGCAAGATGGGTCAGCTCGGAAAGGGCCTCAATCTTCTTAGTTTCCATCTTTCATAAAATACATCCTTTTTTTCTATCTTTGGCCAGAGTTTTTTTTAAAATTATTTATTCTAAAAACCTTCATCATTGGTTGCCTCAGACACGATGAGAATGATGGAAGTATTATGTTCATTAAAACATTGTACTACTGAAATTAAAGAGTTTTAATGCTGATCTGCTTCTTTTTCACACAAAAACCTTGATCTGTGGGACAAGAATGAAAAAGAAACATTTATTTCGAGAAATGTGTGCTGTGCATCGAGTTTTAATCAGCCAGATTTGGTGAACATTTTGTTCTTGCTGGGAACAGATTGGGCTGTTCATTGAGTCTCACTGTTAGCAAGCTGAGCGCGAATATTAGGATGACTTCTTTTTCCTAACCCAAAATTCAATAATTCTCCTGCAGTTACACACCTCATTTTTTCCCCTCAGTGGGATGCTTTCTTCTTTATTCTGAGATACGGATAGTTTGGTTGCTGAGCCTATGTGAAGTAACTCAGGTGTGTTTCAGTGAAACAGTTTGGGCCATGGAGATGATTGGATTTGCTTCACCCAAGTGAACAGGGCACTTGATTTGTCTCAGAACAGCAATCTGGAAGGCCTCCAGTCACTTCAAGTATTATGGGAGAAGGCATCTCTGAGCCTTCTCCCCCACTGTTGGATAAAGGGCTTCTAAATTGGATGCTTTCAAGATTTGGTGCCATCTCACAACCAGGGAGAATATGATTGACTCATGATGTTCTCGGTATGTATTCAGCATTAGTTCAGAAAATCTGCAGAAATGCTACAGGTCATCTTCAAATTGCTTTGTGAGTCATTAGAGCACTGTTCTTCTACCTTGGCCATTTCTAGGCATATGAACTTCAAATTTCAGAATTCCACAGTCAGCATAACCATTGCGGAGAATTCTGGGAGTTGAAATCTACTCACTTTGAATTTGCCAAGTTGGGGAAACGCTGGCTTACATACTAGAAGCAGTCCGAGGTGGAAGTCTATTATTCAGAGAATTCAAGCACTCTTAACATTTCAATGAAATTTCTGGTTCAACCTCTCAAAAGGCACTGTCTTTCCCTTCTTTAGCCTTTTTTTTTTTAAAGAAGAAAGTCATGGAATAAAGAATGGGTGCCCATTATAGGAGGTTTACAAATGGCAAGTGACCTTGCTTGAGGCAGATTGATCACACAATAAAAGTATAATTGAGAAACAGGGTAGGTGTTAGGCTATAGGTCAAAGAAACACTTTCTCTAAATTACTGGACTACATTTTCCAAGAATTAGTAAGTCAATAAGTTTGTGTGTATCTATTCGAGTTCCAACCCGTGGGCAAACTGTGTCATGTAAGCAAAGATTTTCTGTTCCAGACAATCAGTCTATGTTCGTCATTGATATTTCTCTCTTCACTGGTATGCCCAGGATAATTTGGAAAGGGAAGTAGGTACACACCACTGTTGGGTTGTTCAGTTCTACATGTGTACATGTCACTTAATCAGGACCAGCATTCAACCTTGTTTCATGTCAGATTGGTTCTGGATAAATTTTGCAAGATTTTTTAGATTAACCCAGAAACATTATTAAAAGTGCTCTGGGATTAGAGCATAAAAAGAGGCCATGATAAAGTCTGTATCTGATAGAGTCCTTCTCTTTGAGGCTCTCAGATTGTGTATACAAACCCTGCCAAAACCGGAGAGCATCACTCAGTAGTAGAAACATTATAATTAGTTTTTAAAGAAGACAATTTGAAATCTTCATTTTATCTCCTCATTGTGAAATTGAATCAATTTGACTCCATCTTTGTTTAACCTTCCAATGATAGCATTTCATGAATAAGGAGTGGTCCACACTTTATCCTCTGTACTCTTATACATTGAAGATATTTTGTTTATTTATTATTTTATTTATTTATTTATTTTTTATTTTTGGATTTTTATACCGCCCTTCTCCCTGGGGACTCAGGGCGGTGTACAGCCAAATAAAAAACACACAATATAAACAATTAAGAACAATTTAAAAAGAATATCTCGATTGGCCCAAATTTAAAAAGAACACCCCAATTTAAAATCATTTAAAAGGATTTGCTTAAGCCAGCCCGGCTTGTTGGAAAAGAAACATTTTAAGGGCACGGTGGAAGGCGCGGAGGTCATGGATTCTCCTTATCTCTGGGGGCAACTGATTCCAGAAGGTAGGAGCCCCCACAGAGAAGGCCCTCCCCTTGGGGGTCACCAGCCTGCACTGCTTGGCTGATGGCACCCCGAGGAGGCCCTCTCTATGGGAGTGCACGGGTCGATGGGAGGTCGTCAGTGGCAGAAGGCGGTCTCGAAGATAACTAGGTCCTATGCCATGGAGCGCTTTAAAGGTGGTGACCAACACCTTGAAGCGAACCCGGAAGACCACTGGGAGCCAGTGCAGCTCGCGCAGGAGCGGTGTTATGCGGGAGCGCCATGCAGCTCCCATAATTACCCACGCGGCCGCATTCTGGACCAGTTGGAGCCTCTGGGTGCTCCTCAAGGGGAGCCCCATGTAGAGAGCGTTGCAGTAGTCCAGGCGAGAGGCGATTTGTTAAATTTGTCCAGGCGATTTGTTAAAATCTTTGTGAAAAAGAATGGAGGGATCATTTCATGGAGCACTTCAGACATCTACAAAACACTTAAGACAATGGAAACTACATCCATCCATCCATCCATCCATCCATCCATTCATGAATTAATCTTTACTAGCAGTTTTGATTCCATTATTCACAGAAAAAAAATGTTCTCTTGAGCTTTTGGGGTGCCTGCTCTACTGCTTCCAGTTTCGCTTCATCATCAATTACTTGACCTGTGAGATGGAAGTGATGGCATCGGATATTTGGGGAAACAAGAAGAGCAATGATGCAGCCATTTTAAACTTCAAATTCTTATGAGACTCTTTTAAACGGTTATATCTCTCTCTCCAGTTGTGTATAACAGGGATCACCAACCTTTCGGACCTCAGGGACCACTAAATTCATAATTTTAAATCCCGTGGACCACTAATAAGATCTGCCTAATGACTGGCCGGGTGGGCATGGCTAAGTGGGTATGGGAGTAGCTGGGCATGGCCAACTTGATGTCACTCACATCAAGGGGCACCTCACCAGCCTCTACTCACCCCTTCCCGCCACTCCTCGCCTGCCCACCTGGGCTCCTTAGGGCCCCAACAGGAAGCAGTTGTTGGAGCTAAGCAGCCACCATGAGAAAGAGTTGGCAAAACAGCTGGCTCAGTTCAAATTGGATCTGACTGAGAAGGAGGCTCAGCAGAAGCATCTCACTGAGGACTACGAGCATAGGCTTTTCTAGCAGAGGGAAAACCTGCGGGAGTGCAAGGCCAGGTACCGGCACCTGGAGGCTCAGATGGTCAGCCATTCTAGGCCATGTTACAGTCCCACTGGAACAAGGCCCTCTGGCTCTTCTCCACCAGCGGCACTTCCCCCCAGCCTTCACCCAAAGTACCGCACCAGGAGGCTGAAGTAGACCCAAGTCAGAATTTCTGCCCCTGTCTGACCTACACAAAAAGACCTTGAAGAGCGAGCTCTCTGCAGTAACATAAGCATTCAGTGCACGTATCCAGCCCATGGGTTACAGTTTGAGGACCGCTGATTTAGTGCAATATAAAAGATGCAAGTAATTTTTCTGCGGACCACCAAAATTTTCTCACGGACCACTAGTGGTCCATGGACCAGGTGTGAAATGCTACCAGTTCAGACTGGTTCAGCCAAACTGGTAACAATGATTGCCATTGGTTTGCCGAACCGGGAACCTGCCCCCCCTGCCAATGCCCACTCAATTGCCCGCTCGCCTGCTTGCCCACTTGCCCGCTTGCTGTTTCTTTCTGCCATGCTCGCTTTTCCTGCCACTCGCTTTTCCCACCACTCAGCGTTTCTGGCCCACCCACCCCACCCCAGGCCTATATAAGTTCCCCTTTCCATGCCCAGCTACTTTGCCCAGAAGTTTGCCGATGCCTGCCTGCTCAGACACTTCACCTCACTCAGACCTCACCTCGCTCAGACACCTTGCCAATGGCCACTCACTCAAAAAAGTAAGCATTGCCGGTTGCAGCTTAGCATACCACACATACCCCCATCCCCAGACTCGCATAGTTCAGGCAACCACTGGGGATCATTTATGCGTCTTGTGCTGCTCCCCAGGTCCCCAGGCTCATCTACCTGGCCTGGCTAAGCCACCTATCTAACCACCCACCTTCCTCCCAGCTCCCAGCTTGCTTACCTTCACTCTTCGGACTGAATCCCGAGCCGCTGGTTGCAACGCCTGCCTTGCTTTGCCTGCTGCAATCACTGCAATCAATTTCATCAGCTAGCAACTGAATCTGCCTGCCTGCAATCAGTCTCATCGGTGAGCAACTGAATCTGCCTGCCTGCTTGCCTTGTGCCTTCAATTGGATAAGTAACTGTTTTTTTTGGGGGGG
>WNWU01000017.1:19419371-19525842 GCA_012654045.1 Ptyas mucosa | reverse complement strand
CCAGCCAGCTATGCTATGCTGGCTGGAGAATTCTGGGAGTTGAAGTCCACAAGTCTTAAAGCTGCCAAGTTTGAAGACCTCTGGCTTAGTCCATCAGTCCAATCTCCTGCTCTGTGCTGGAGTCCAAAATAAAAAAAAGCCCTGACAGATGGCTGTCCAGTCTCCACATGAACAAGCTACACAGAAGGGCATGCCATCCTGTTTTCTAGGTAATTGGTATCACCATCAAATCGTTCTTATTGTTAGTAAGTTTTTCCACACACACCCCCAACATTCAATCAGAATCTGCCATCCTGTAATGTAAACATTATCTTATGTTCTGAACTCTGGAATGAAGAAAGATAGTCTTGACCTTTTTCTGAGAGGCACCCTTTCAAGTATTTGAGGAAGGCTATCATTTTCCTGTCCTGTCATCTTTTCTCCAGAATAAATATACCCAGGGCCTTCAATGTCTTTTTACAGGATTTTACAGGTTTCTGGGTTTCTTACTAAGGAAGTTATACAATAATAAAAAAAATGAGATCAGGCTAGTCTGACAAGATTTGTTTGTGACAAATCCTTGCTAATTTCTGGTAATTAGCCCTCTCTTTTGGGGAGGATGCTCCCGGGTTTACCTCATTATAATCTTCCCTAGAATTGTCTTAAATTTCAGTGTCAGACTATTAGTAGTTTTAAAATCCATTGTCCCCTCTTTTGAACACGGGACAACAGTAGCCCACCTGCATTCATCTGGCACTTCACCGCTTCTCCATATTTCCCAAATATGATACAAGAATCACCAGATGATCAGTAGGCTGCTTCAGAACTCCAGTATATAATTTCTATCTGGCTCTGGAAAGTTAAAGTAAATAGGTGTTTCCCAACCATATATTTATCAGTCTCTGGCTTCAATCCTGTCACTTCGTTTGGCTCTTCACAGTTCCCTAATGGAACATATATTTCTCGGAGATTATTTAACATTCATTTTGCTGCCAAATGCATTTTGGTAAACTGGAAAAATACGAAATCAGAACTTTGATTCATATATCATTTCCTCTACTTTCCTACCTCAAATGCAAATGTCTTCATACCAGTGGTGGGTTGCCCCCGGTTCGGACCGGTTCATAAGAACCGGTAGTAAAACTGGCAGGAGGCTCCACCCACCACCCCGGATGTCATCATAGGCGATTTGCGCATGCAAGCAAGTGAGCGAAGTGACCGTGCGCGCATGATCCTGTTGCGAACTGGTAGTAAAGGTAAGTAGAACCCACCCCTGCTTCATATGAAAAACGTCTTTGACCCGAAGTATGTGAAAAGTATATAGAATATGAAAAACATCTTTGATGCAAAGAGAGCTAGCCTGACCATCTTAAATTGCTACAGAGTGACTTTAAACAATTCAGCTACTTCTGCAAACTATTCTGTGTATTGTTGCAAACTGGTCCCCACATTATGTTTGGTTACTTGGCTGTAGCCAGCTTCTTCTAGGACAGTGATGGCTAACCTTTTTGGCATTGAGTGCCGAAAGCACACATGCACACACCCACAATGCAATGCACCCGCGACCCTCGCCCCCATGCATGCGCGTGTGACCCCCATGTGTGCCCCGCTCCATGAGCATGTGCTTGCGACCCCGTATGCACCCAGCCTTTCACCCATGCAAATGCATTTCCCACATGCCCCCTGCCCCCACAGCTGGCTGGCAGGAGGCACGCACACATGTGTGTCATAGGTTCGCCATCACGGTTCTAGGAGTTTTTGATTTGGTGTAGAAGCAAAACATGTGATGATAAATTGAAACGTAACGCCTCCTTCAAGTTGAATTTAATTCCTCATGGCTTCATCAACACACCCGTGTACAGTAATATAGTTCTCTTCCCACAGCATGAAAGAGAGACTGTTGCCTTCTTCTGGGGTGCTTGCTTTGACTTCCCAGTTTAGTTTCCAGTCTTGGATATTTCTTACCTGCTGAGGTGACATATAATACCCAGAAATTAGCATGCTAAGGAAAATAATGGCGTAGAAGTAAATTAAACAGTGTGGATCAATATCCTGGCAAGCAGAACATATAAAAGAATTGTCAAGGGAGGAAATTGCCTGCAGAGAGAATTTCAAACAAATTCTATTTGCTATTGGAAGGAAAGTACAATATAAGGAAGGAAGAGCCCATATATCCCCCTGGAAGTTATTTTCCTATGTGTATTTGGAAATGCATCCTTAGCTACCATCACAAGTATGCCATATCTACCAATTGCCCAAAGTTAACCAGACGGTCATGCTTTCAGGTGTGTCGCCTGGAAAATCCATTCTGGTAGCCATCCATGCTAGTGCCTTAGACTGTGCATTGTTGTGGTGGAGCTACCTTCAGACCAAGAATAGTAATGGTCAACAACCATATATAAGGACCCTGGGCCTGAAACCTGAAGATCTATCATTGTAGTAAAGAACCTGAAGCAGTAGGAGGAATAAGAGTGTTGCTTACTACTTCCTCATCAAAACCCACCTAATCACCTTGTGCCACTGTTTTCTAATGGAAACCTCAGGGTGGCCAAACTTCTTTTTTTTTTTAATTTGATTTATATGCCACCCTTCTCCAGAGACTCAGGGCGGCTTACAATGCGCTAAGCAATAGCCTTCATACTTTTGTATATTTATACAAAGTTAGCTTATTGCCCCCAAAAACTGGGTCCTCAATTTACCTACCTTAGAAAGGATGGAAGGCTGAGTCAACCTTGAGCCTTGTGAGATTCGAACCTGCAATAATTGCAGGCAGCTGATGTTAATAACAGGGTGCTTTAGACCACTGTACTATCCAAGGCTCTTTAGATCTTCCTCCTGATTTAGGAGCATCATAAGTCACTTCCATCCTAGTACGAGACATGGAAACAAATTATTTGAAAAATTCTCTTCAAAGAAAAAAAACTGGAGAGGGGATGGGAATGGCCATCAGGAGGCCATATTTCAGAATTGGTGGCCAGGAGAAACTAGAACAGGTGTGTCAAACTTGTGGCCCGCAGGCCAGATGTGTCACATGTTGGCCCTGCCCCCACCCAAGTTTAGTGAAGGGGGAAAAAATTCCAATACGTCACATGATGATGCCGTGACGATGCGAGTTTGACACCCCTGTACTAGAAGGTACGGTGTAGTCAGTGGATTAAATGGTGCCCAGGAAGTAAGGACTTTTTCTAGAATTCAATTTTTTTTTTTAAAAAATGCATAAAATGCTGAGGGGAGGCCCTTTTTTTACCTAGCACATTTTTTAAATTTTAAATTGTTTTAATAAAAAGGTAAAGGTTCCCCTCGCACATATGTGCTAGTCGTTCCCGACTCTAGGGGGCAGTGCTCATCTCTGTTTCAAAGCCAAAGAGCCAGGGCTATCCGAAGACGTCTCCATGGTCATGTGGCCAGCATGACTAAACGCCAAAGGTGCCTGGAATGCTGTTACCTTCGCACCAAAGGTGGTTCCTATTTTTCTACTTGCATTTTTTATGTGCTTTCAAACTCCTAGGTTGGCAGAAGCTGGGACAAATAACAGGAGCTCACCCCATTACGCGGCACTAGGGATTCGAACCTCTGATCTGCTGACTTTTCGATCGACAAGCTCAGTGTCTTAGCCACTGAGCCACTGCGTATTAAAACAAGAGTATTGTTTTAATACTCTTGAGCTAATCAGAAATCCAAATAAAAATTATATTCCTCGGGAGGGGTGTTCTTTTATTTTGCACAGACATCGCCATCTTGTGAAGCCATCCAGAAAAGGGGAGATTTGCTTTTTGTGGGGTTTTTTTGATCTCCCATGATGGGATTGGTCACACTACAAAGAGACAAACATGGAGAACAAAAATTAAAATCTTCCCAAGAACAGATGAGCCTTTGGTCCAATCCACAGAGCCCAGTGATAGGGCAATAAATGCAGAACTCCTTGCTCAGGTATTTTTTAACTGCAGGATAAATCACTCTTAGTTGTTAATGACAGTTTGAGGAAATTGGTAGGTAAACTGACAGTAAAATGCCTAAGAAATATGCATGCAGGTGCATTAAAAAACAGTCACAAAAACACTGCTTGCAAATGCCACCCAAAACCAATTAAAAATTACGATGATTAAAAAAATATGAAAAATGTGTTGCTGAGTACAGGTGGCAATGCCGACAAAAACCTTTTCTGGGCACAGTCCCAATTATTTTCAACTGGTTGCCTGTATTCACATAACATGCTTAATCAGATCAACAACAGCTGATACATTTGCCCAAATATGATTAACTTGGTTGGATAATAATACTTCATGGGTATGCCTATGTATGTATCTGTATCAGTGGTGGGTTGCTACCGGTTCGCCCCTGATCGGATAGTGGCGGTGGCAGGAAGCTCTGCCCACCCACCTGGCCGCTTCTGCACACGTGCACCCACGAGCGAACCAGTAGTGACGGGTTTTGAAACTTGTCCCTGATCTGTATGTATTTGAACCAAAAATAAGTAAATCTAGTAGCCAGATTAAATGCATAGTGAGAATGTCTTGGTTTGGGCATAGGTAAATTACTGATTCAATCCAGTTGCTAATGTCATTTGCATCTCCCCTTTTAGAAACAAACAAGCATGTGTGCCGGAAGGTATAGCAGTAATAAAGATTAATAGATGCAATATTGCACATCAAACAAACATCTATTTATTTATGATCTTGACACTGACAAATATCATTATTCTTGGGAAGAATGGAAAGCTTCTGTCACATGCAATTCAGGTTGTGCCAAAAATTCTTTTCAATTTACATTTTGATATAAGCTAATGAAATACACAGTTCCTGCATCAGCATGTCACTTATCCTTTGATCCTCGTACTTCTCTAAATCTTTGTCATGGTTTCCTTGAACCACCTGCCTCTGTCTCTGTTTGTATGTTAAAGAATAGCACAGAAAAGGCATACATGTTTGGAAAAAAAACTATAAAAAGTGTGATGTAAAACAACGTTTTGCAAAGAAAACACATATTCAGTAGAAATTCTACAAAAAATTTTCATATAAGGCAAAAATGTATGAAAATGCAGATGAATTTAATACATACTCACATATACAGGTCAGATAAACCATCAAAATACACATATAAGCTGTCCGAACTAACTTTTAAATAAAAATTCCTCTCTTATTGTAATGTTGCTTTTTAGTATCTTGCAGAGATTACTTTTATCAGTAATGCTATAGCATCACAACGGTTATAACATTTGCTTTGTAAATAAAAGTCTTCTGGTTTTAAATTTGGCTGGAAGTTAGAAGGAAATGAGAGGGGAGGGGAGCAAAGTAGAGAGAGGAGAGAGGGGTGAAATGGTATAAACGAGGGGTGTCAAACTCGATTTCATTGAGGGCCACATTAGGGTTGTGTTTGACTTTGGGGGGCCGAAGTGGGCGTGGCCAGGGTGAGTGTGGCCAGCTCGATGTCATTCAAGTCAGGGTCGCCTGTGGCAGCCCAAGCACTCTGCTAGCAAAAACAGGCTCCCAAGCTCTGTTTTCAGCTGCGATAGCAGTTGCAACTCTTTGCCAGTGAAAATGGAACTCAGGAGGGCCGCACGAGCTCTGTTTCTGCTGGCAGAGGCCTTACGGGCTGGTCCTTTGCTGTTTCCAGGGCAGCCCCACAGGCCAGATCTAAACACCCCATGGGATGGATCCAGGTCCTGGGCCTTGAGTTTGACACCCCTGGTATAGATTCTCCTGCTTGAGCAAGGGGTTGGACTATCTGACTTCCAACTGTGTTATTCTAAGTTGTTTCTATGTGAGGGCAAGGAGAGGAGAGGAGGGAAGGGGAGGGGAGGGGAAAGGAGAGGAGAGGGTAAGCTTCCTATTTTTCTTTGCATTGCCCCTCCCTCTCTTTAAAAAAGAAAGAAATGAAGCTGTCAGAAACCTTCTATTCACAGAGCAAATAGTATTTCACACATGTTGTATGCACAACTCTAGATGAGATGGGTTAACAAATCTAACAAACAAACAAATAAACAAACAAATAAATATTGGGCACTTCCATCTTTCTGCCATGTTCACCATGCATTCCCCCAAGAGCAGTGTGAATACAGTTACCTTCATTTGCTGCCTTCAAAACAGTGGGAAAACATAAATCAATCAATGGATCCTCCAGCTGACCAATCAGACAGTGCAAAAATGGTACTGAGTTTGTTCAACTGACGAAAAGAAGTAATTTGACTAATGAAAAGAGGCAATGGCATGAAACACAAAAGTCTGGCATTGGATTTGGACTGACCCAAATACCTTGAGTGGAAGTACCCTAAATAAACATCTACAGGATTAGTGTGAAAATAACCAAAGACACAATGACACCCATTACATGATCAGAGTGGCAGGCACCCTCTCAGGTGACAAGATGGAATCAAGGAATGGTCTAAAAGAATTCAGGGATTAGAATGAGGTGAGATTGTCAGGCAGAACCAAATGGGAGTCAGTTATTTCATGGGAATGTACCCCAGATACCACAATCTCCACTTTCCAGGTTGCTACCATGTTTTACAACAGTTGATGTAGAACACCATTGGCTTGAGTCAATACTGGTGCAAAATATTATAGTATTGCTGAAGTAACATACTAAGTCTTCCTTAGATAACGACATGATATTGCCAAAGCTTAAATAAAATGGGCTTTTGAAGGACACTTGGACTATTATTTTTAATTAGCTGCTCTAATCTCATAAAGAAAAAAAAAGTCTCATTCTAATGACTCCTTCATTTGCAAAGATCTGATAGAGAATGTGTGTATCTGTGTAGGAGTCTTCTTTGGTGTGCTTACCTGAATCTTGCCATTGTAGAGATGATATCCCTTTATTTAACCTAAGGATCTGTCTTCTTGGCAGGGAGATTTATTTGGAAAAAAAAATCATTAGCTCAAGATAAAAATCACATATGAGACAAAGAAGTTTTTTTTCTGTAAAAAATAAAAAAGAGCACAAACTCAGAACAAATTAGGCTAATGATTTCTGTGTTCATCTAGCAAAGTAGATAGATCAGATATGTTGTTGCTTGATCTTGGTTAGGCAGAACATTTTATTCATTCATATGCTCAGGGGTTCAATGGATATTTGTGACAGACAGAGCAGAGCCTCTTTCTAATACACATTCTCCAAATCCTTGCACCTCCATGCCTGAATGGAAATATATCCTGCCAGAAAGATCACTTATTATAGCCATTATAGAAATGCTTGGTATCTTGCTTTGAGTAACAGGGGTGATTGATCTCGAGTTAGAATTTATCGTCAATGTTTAGTGCTCATCTACCCAAAATAAAGCCTCATTTCACGCCTGCAGCCAAGGTGTTAGTGGAAGGATGTGGCCTGCAGAATTTGTTCCCAATTGATTCCAGAATTGATTTGCAGTCATGGGATTTGCCAAATTTTTCTGAATACCATTTAGCCATGAGGCATTTCACAGACCAAGTGGTGTGATCGTATCTCAATTTCAAGAATTGAGCGACACAGGGAGATGGTTGGTTTTCACTAGATACGATCTCCACGGCAGAAAGTGAAGCTCTCATGGGGCTGCATGTTGAGTTGAAACAGCCTTCATTATAGCAATAGCACTTAGACTTATATACCGCTTTGCAGTGCTTTACAGCCCTCTCTAATCAATTTACAGAGTCATCATATTGCCTCCAACAATTTGGCTCCTCATTTTACCTACCTCGGAAGGATGGAAGGCTGAGTCACCCTTGAGATGGTGAGACCCAAACCTCTGGCAGCCGGCAGTCATCAGAAGTAGCCTGCAGTACTGCATTCTAACCACTGTGCCACCATGGCTTATCACAATTTGTGGGAACGACCCAGTGATGGGTTGCTCCTGGTTCTGTCCAGTTCTTTAGAACCGGTAGCAAAAGTGGCGGGAGACTCTGCCCACCCACCCGGATGTCATACTACCGTTGCGAACCAGTAGTAAAGGTAAGTAGAACCCCTGGAATGACCACCAAGAAGGATAGCATGACAGGGAGTTTGTTGTTGTTCTGTCACTAAGTCATGTCTGACTCTTCATGACCATGGACCATAGCACACCAGGCCCCTCTGTTTTCCACTGTCTCCCAAAGTTTGCCCAAAGTCATGTTCATTGCATCAATGACACTATCTGACCTTCTCATCCTCTGCTGTCCCCTTTTTCTTTTGCCTTCAGTCCTTCCCAACATGAGGATCTTTTCTAATGAGTCTTTGCTAATCTCTCTTCTCATTAGGTGGCTAAACTATTTAAACTTCAGTATCTGCCCTTCCAAAGAACAGTCAGGGTTGGTTTCCTTTAGCAGACACGGAGTTTAGCAAAGTCATAGAATTATTTTGGTTCATGAACTAAAGCTGGAAGCAATTGAAAAGGCCCCTATCTAAAGATGGGAACCTTGGGCAGCAAATAATGAAAGCAGCATTTTGCTGACCTGACACAAGCTTTGTCCCTTTTCTATATGTGTAGGTTTCATGCAGACATTTAAAGGGGCACAGCTTGTATCTACTACCTTAAAATTTCCTCTCAAAAATGTACGATCCCACCACTTGGTCTGTGGAATGCCTCATGGCTAAATGGTATTCAGAAAACTCTGGAAAATCCCATGACTGCAAATCAATTCTGGAATCAGTTGGGAACAATTTTTCTCATTGCTGTGATGTACATGATAACAATAGCACTTAGACTTATATATCACTTCACAGTGCTTTACAGGCCTTTATAAGTGGTTTACGGAGTTAGCATATTGCCCCCAACAATCCGACCTTGGAAGGATGGAAGGCTGAATCAACCTTGAGCCGGTGAGAATCGAACTGCCAAACTGCAGGCAGCCAGCAACCAACAGAATTAACCTGCAGTTCTAAGAGCCACGGTGGTGCAGTAGTTAGAATGCAGTACTGTAGGCTGCTTCTACTTACTGCTGGCTGATTGCAATTTGGCAGTCTGAATCTTACCTTGACTCATCCTTCTATCCTTCTGAAATCGGTAAAATGAGGACCCAGATTGTTGGGGGGGGGGGGCAATATGCTGAGTCTATAAACTGCTTAGAGAGGACTGTAAAGCACTGTGAAGTGGTATATAAGTCTATGTGCTATTGCTAACCACTGCGCTACCAGACGCCACCATGATCATGACTGTGCCAAGGTGTTTCAACACCTGAAGCAGGTAACGTTATCACCTCTCATTCCATATTCAGAAACTAGCTAGATAGGCTGTTGAATATTTCTTTGTTGCTAAGGTTTCAAAAATGTTCTCCACTGCATCAGAAAGCAACAGGCTACCAAAGACTTTGAAGGATAGTCTGCACACATTCATCGCTCCTCCAACATTTTGCAGCTGCCTCTCGTTGTCTGGTTGCTCCCAGTTGCTTCATTCTACCATGTTTTTACACAGTGTTACCAAACACAATTGCTTTTTAACATGCAGTCATACAGGATAGTAGAATGTATGTTTGATGTCTTTTTTCAATCATCCATCCTTGTTCTCCACTGTTTCCTCTAGAGAAGCTATTTCTTATTGATTTGCTCATTAGACTTTGACAGCTGATTGCCAAGTTTCTTAAAATGGCATTTGAACTCTAAGCTATTACTCTAAAGGATGGATGCCTCTATAATATTAGAATAGAATAACAGAGTTGGAAGGGACCTTGGATGTCTTCTAGTCCAACCCCCTGCTTAGGCAGGAAACCCTACACCACTTCAGATAAATGGTTGTCCAATCTCTTCTTAAAAACTTCCAGTGTTGGAGCATTCACAACTTCTGGAGGCAAGCTGTTCCACTGATTAATTGTTCTAACTGTCAGGAAATTCCTCCTTAGTTCTAAGTTGCTTCTCTCCTTGATTAATTTCCATCCATTGCTTCTTGTTCTACCCTCAGGTGCTTTGGAGAATAGCTTGACTCCCTCTTCTTTGTGGCAGCCCCTGAGATATTGGAATACTGCTATCATGTCTCCCCTATTCATGTCACCCCTATTGTTCCACTTTGAATTTTTCAAGCAGTTAAACAGTGGGCCCTAGGAAGTTACTTTCCAGGGAACGTTTTGTCTCCATTTAGCACACACAAAATGAAAAAAAAAAGTGTTCTGTTCCTTGAAGAAGGGGAACAATAAGGTTGCAATACTGGAAGGCCCCTGGGTCTTTGGGACAGCTGTTTTGAACAGGAGAAGAGTTAAAAGTAATAGTTTAGCTCCTGGGGACTTGACATTCCCAAAGGTAGAATACAGAGCGTCTGATGAGAAAGTTATGGTTCAGATAAAGGTTACAAAAATAACGGCAACCATCCTAAACCTATCTTAAAGATTTACAAGAAAATCTTTTGCAGTGTGTGGGCCTTGACCTGCAGGAACTGTAAATTTTCTTCCCATTGCACCATTGAAGAAAACAGCCTTGGATCCTTAAATCAATTTCATTCCTACTTTTGGGGTTTGACTTTCCAAGTTGAGAGGAGAGGAAAGAGCTGTCAGGGGAAGGCACAATTAAAGCAATCCTGGTACGGACAAAGTCTGCTTTCCTTTTTTCTTTTGCAGGCCTGTACAGCAATTAAAACAGCATTTAATTGCAGCTCTTAAACAACAGCTAATTAAGCCAGATTCTTTCTCCCTGCTCTCCTGCCTTTCTTTATCTGCCTTTCTGAGAAGCCGCAGTAAAGTGATAATCCCAAAGCTTGATTTATATCTCTGATCTGGTCATGCATTTTAAAATTAACCATGTCTCTATTGGATAAGTATGCCGCCTATAGCCTAAGTCTAAAATTCCTAGCTAGAGTTCAGTACCAAGTTAATTGTGACGGCTCTCTTTCAAGCTGGCAAAATGAGGTCTTCCTCTTCCTTTAGCTTCTTACAGAAATTATCTGTGTTGAGTAGATGTAGCCCACGGTGCTCCTTTTCTTCCTTCTTCGGTGGCTCGTCTTTGAATCCGCACCTCAACTCATTTCCAGAATCTTATTTTTAACTGTATCTAGAATCCATTTTGCCTTGTCAGCCTTCTCTCTTTTTTGCTGCACACAAAAGTTAACTTTCCTTAAGTTTCCCGTTCCCTTTTTCCTTGCCAGCAGCTCTCCCCCCCCCTTTTCTTTCCTGTGGGAAAGTTACTGTTTGAGAAAGTATTCTATTCCATCGCTTATCAACTCCCTCCTCCCCCCCCCAATACTTTTTCTGGATCATATGACACAAGGGCAGACAGATTGTGGTCTACTGTATGCTGTCCCACTGAGTTCCTTCAGTTGTTCCCTGTAGGGGTTCATTTGTAGACAAGTTGTCATCTAGTTCACCACCGAACTTGTTCCGGTTTCTCCATGTTCCTTTTATGGAATAGTGCTCTGAACTGATGATATTCCAAGATCTCAGAATGTAATGAAACTATTATTTCCTGTGATCTGGATGCAATGCTTCTGTTAAGAGCCCTGGTGGCGCAGTGCAGTGATGGGATTCAGCCAGTTCGCACCACTTCAGGAGAACCGGTTGTTAACTTTCTGAGCAGTTTGATGAACTGGTTGTTGGAAGAAATCATTAGGGCAGAGAACCGGTTGTTAAATTATTTGAATCCCACCATTGACGCAGCGGTTAGAATGCAGTATGGCAGGCTGACTCTGCCCGCTGCCAGGAGTTCAACCCTAACCAACCCAAGGTTGACTCAGCCTTCCATCCTTCTGAGGTGGGTAAAATGAGGACTCAGATTGTTGGGGGCCATATGCTGACTCTGTAAACCACTTAGAGAGGGCTGTAAGGCACTGTGAAGAGGTATATATGTCTAATTGCCATTGCTATTCCTATTAATGCAAATCCATTAATGCATTTGCTTTTTCATAATGTAACATTGCTCTGCAATGATATTTGCTCATGTTCACTGCTCTCCCATTAGGACTCCTACATCTTTGCATATGCAATGCTGCCAAACAGCAGTCTCCTAGTTATGTACCTAGATATTTGTCTTTTTCTACTCAGGTGTATAGTTTCCATCAATGAGCATTATCTTTTTGGATTTGTCAGGGTTCAAGCATCTTGAATTAATTTAGAATAGGGTAGATTATTTCCCCAAGCTTGATGTCATCGATACTTTTAGTAACCATCTCTCTAATTTCATTCTCTTGGTTATTTATAAAGTTATCAAATAGCACAATGCCAAGCATATAACTCAGAGGGACTCAACTTTAAAGTTATCTCCAAGTCAATAGAGAATAATTTACAAGCCCCTTCTGGATGTGATGTTCAGTCAACTATTGGACTGGCTCCTGGCAATGCTAGCAATTTTTTTTTTTGCAATCTCTTCTGATATCTAACCAATAACATAGGTGAAAGATAACTGATCAGTAGTTTCCTGGCTCCTTCTACTTCCCCTTTTTTGAATGTTAAACTATATTAGTATATTTGTATTTTACAGTCTTCAGATTCCCTATTAGTTCTTCAGAAATTTTCAAAGATTACAACCAATGGCTCTCTGTCTGCTATTACAACACAGTGAGGTGTCATTCCCTGGGCCCTGGAGTATAGAATTTAATCCAGGCAGTAGTTTTGGGTTCTTTATTTATTTTAAGCTGTGATTACTGTATTTTTCGGAGTATAAGATGCACCAGAGTATAAGACGCACCTACCTTTTTTGGTGAGGAAAAGAAGAAAAAGAAATCTCCCTCTGCCTCTGCCTCAGAGCAATTTTGCCTCGTTGCAGCAAACAGCAAACAGCCTGCTTTACTTTCATTTTCATTTTCAGCATAGCTTGATTAGCACAAGGGGAAAAATAATCTGCTCCAGCAATTCACCTCTTTGCAGCAAGCAGCAGAACCCTGTGCAAAACAGCTGAGAACAAATCAGCTGAGAGTCGGGAGGCTGATCCAATCAACTTGTGCTAATTAGGTGGGCTGAAGCTGAAAGGAGCTGTTTTTTCTTGCTGTTTGCTTGCAAGGAGGTAATTGCTGGGAGCCAGAGGCCAAAGGGTGGGGGCAAGAGGGTGGGCGGGGCTACATTTGATGTATAAGATGCACCTAAATTTTCACCCCCTTTTAGAGGGGAAAAAAGTGTGTCTTATAGTCCAAAAAATACGGTACATCTTTCCTCAGTCATAGTAGGAACAGTACCCTCCTTTTTCTGAGATGCTTCCAGGAAGACGTCCATATTCAGGGTGTTTGATTTTCTTCACTGGCATATGGCTAACTTACATGCAAGTTACAGTTGCTCCTGTATCTTTTTGTTAAGACGCTTGTCTTTGAACATACAGCATCTTTCAAGCTCTGAGTTCCAGTAAAGACTCTCATCAACCAGTTTCTTAGATATTTTTGCTTTGCCATGATAGGATTTCTAAAGAGCTTTTCTTTCCTCCTCTTTCCTCCATATGGTTTCCTTAACTTAAATATTTTCCAGAGTGCGGTCATCCTGTGAATACCCAAAACACAAGCAGCTCACAGAGATGTTGCCCATACTAGATTCAAATGACTCTTAACCATATTGGATCCAAATGCTGCATATGTTTACGATATCATCAAGAGAGTAAAAAAAGAGAAAAGAAATGGAAATGATCTGTTCACATAGCAAGAAGAACTGAGGACAGGTGGACCAAGGCAGACATAGAATGGTTCCCACTTGATAAAAAGAATCCATGAAAGAGACCTAAAACAAGATGGATTAATGACTTCAGCAAGTATTGAATGCCCAACTGGCAAAAGAAAGCTCAGACTGTATTGGTTGGAAACATGCAGAAGAAACCTTCATCCTGCGGTGGATAGACAATGGCTAGGATGATGATGATGATGAAAAGAGTGCAGAGAGAGTACCAATCGTAATAGACACCTTGGTGCAATTCAAAACATCTGGAGCACCACTTGAACACTATTAGTGTTGATGAAATCACCATCAATCAATTGCAAAAGGCAGCTTTACTTGGAACAGCTTACAGCCTGCAATGACACTTCTAACACCATCAAACGTTAACATCTGCCTATCCCAGGTCCTTGGGAAAGACTCAGTAGATGAATCCAGATCCAGTCTGAATATCTGACTTACTGTGCCATGAACCAAATAACAAACTTTTAAAGTAAAAAATGAAGGAGACTCATATACTGTAAATTATCTGAAATTTAGATAATTCCAAATGCACAGAAAGTTTTGTCTGGTCTTTGTTTAGTTTCAGTGAATCTATGTACTAAAGAAAGAAAACAGTATCACCACCAAAGATGATATGGTGTTATAAGCAGTGGTGAAATCCATTTTTTTTTTACTACCAGTTCTGTGGGCGTGGCTTGGTGGGCATGGCAGGGGAAGGATACTTCAAAATCTCCATTCCCACCCCACTCCAGGGGAAGGCTACTGCAAAATCCCCATTCCCTCCCCACTTTGGGGCCAGCCAGAAGTGGTATTTGCCAGTTCTCCGAACTATTCAAAATTTCCGCTACTGGTTCTCCAGAACCTGTCAGAACCTGCTGGATTTCACCCCTGGTTATAAGGCAATAAGGGTATTATTGCCTTCCCACATCTCTCTCTATTGATATCACAGTCTTGCCCTCATGTTTTTTAGGGACTTGGGAAATAAATTCAAAATAAATTCACATGATTGAGGACGACCAGGCTAAGAAGTTCTTGAATTTAAGGAAGGACCAAAACTAAACTAAAGAAGAAGTAGAATAGAGCAGGCATGGTCAGAGAGGAGCTGTCCAGGCCAGGGAGGGCACATGAGGGGTATAACAGGTACGAAGGATGCTTGCTTGGGAGTGCACAAGAGGTGCTATGTGGATAAGGGACAGAATGTGGAAAGCAGACCAGGTCAGGAAGAATGCATGGGGATCCAGACAAGTGTAAGTTAGTAATATCTAAAGCAGGGTTAAAATACATAAATAACAATTAATACCTGTGGAAAAAGGGGCTTGGCAAAAGGAAAAGTTGCTTCTAGAATGCTCTTTTTATTTACTTTAAAATTCCTTTTTCTTTTTAATTTTGTAAAGAAATTCTTTAGATATATGTACATGCAATCGCTTTTGTTTTTGCTTTGCTCGCATGTCTTAATCAATAATAGATTTTTAAAAATCAATAGTTTGAATTTTTTAGATTACGGCCTTTTCAATAACAAATGATGTTTTGAAATGATCATTTGTTATTGGAGATGCAGTGAAATTAACACTTTATTTATTTATTTATTTTTTACTTTTGGAGAAAGAAAATAGACTTGGAATCAAAAGACTTACTGTTCAGCATCAGAAATGTAAATATGACTCCAAAAAATTGCAATGAATTATGGCATCAATTTATTGTCTGTAAATATACATCTGGTATGTTTGTTTCTTCTCTTTTACCTTTTTTAATTTTTTAATTTTGTGTATTTTCATTTCTTTTTTGCATTCAGTTAATAATATTTTTTAAAAAAACAGTTCAGGCCTTTGTTGGTCATCCAGACTTCCCTAATTTGATGTGGGTTGGGCAGCATTTTGAGTGTGAGGTCTCACCACAATGAATAGATATCACATTTTGTTCCACAAACTAGCTAATAAACACAAGTCTAGAATGTTGCACAAACCCACCCTCTGTAATTAAGATTCAGTGTGTTGTATGGATTAAATAATGACATCATCGTGACTCCGCTTAACATAGGAATGCTTTTTGTTTAAATGCTCAATACACAGATGCTCCCTAAACGTAATAGATTTTCTGTCATTTATTCTAATCATCCAAAAGGCTCTGCTGTGGACAGAAAAAAAGGAAGAAAAGTGCACTGTATCATAGTAATAATGGTCATGCAACATATTGCCGTATGTATATCAATAGCTCAGGCAGAAAATAAAGGGCTGTTGCTGAATTAAGTTTGAATACTGTGTTTGTCTTGAAGTTTTTTCCCTCAAGAATAATAGGCAAGTACAGTATGGAGCAAGAGCCATACTGTAGTTTACTCTGCCAAGCACAGATATCTCTCCAATTGTCTCCTCTGCACCATTTTCCCTTCTAAATTGTGCCTATTTCTCCAGCGATCTCCCTGCTTTCTTCAGTGGCACTATTTTTTCTATGGCATTTTTCTTGTTAGCTAACCCTTGATTCCACCAAACCCATCAACAGGATTTACCAATAGTTACCATTTATCAATATTGAAAAATATTGAAATATTGAAAAACAAATAAAACTCTGAGTAACGTTCGTTCAGCCCATCAGTTTGCTTTGCTTTTCCTTTGTGAGGTGATGCTTCATAATGATGCTGACATGTAGATGAGCTCATGAAGGGGAAGTAAATAAAATCTTTGGGTGGGCTGAATGAAAGTTACTCACTGATGAGTTTTTCTCTGTGTGCGCATTGACAAGTGGTAGCTTAGATCATATTTTGGCTTTATTTAACTTTTCAGTATTTATTTGCTTGCTTATTTATCTTCTTTAATCTACTTATTTATTTAGATTCATTTACACATAATATTTATTTATTTGTTTGTTATTTATTTATTATATTTATTATATTTACTATATCTATTTTAGGATTAGTTTAGTTCAGAGCATTAGGGATGGAGACATTCCTATTCTATGCAGGGAAACTCGTCTTTGAGGTAAGAGATCCTTTGTTTTATTTATTTATTTACTTGCCAACTTGCATGTGTAACTCTAGGATTAGTGCAGGATTCAACATTCTATCTGCTTCTTTGGCAATTACTTTAGGGAAATTGTTGAAAAAGTGGTGGGGCTCAAGACTTTGGCAGAAACATCACTGGTTGCTCCTGGTGGGTAGTTGGGGAAGGACACCTTTCTCGGTTCTTTTACATTTCTAGGGGCTTCAGTATTATTCACCAAAACATCCTGGACTGCTTACAAGGGTAGGAAATTGAGAGCAACTTGTAGTGATTCTGCCATGTCCTAGGTTGATGGTACCAGTTATGTGAAATAAAGGAGGAGCTGCAGCTAGAGGTGAAATTCAGGTGATGTCATGCGGGTTGTTGCTTAAGAAATGGTTAGTGAGGGTCTTCATGCTATGGTTAGAGGCAGTGGTGGGATTCAGGTAATTTAACAACCGGTTCTCTGCGCTAATGATTTCTTCCAACAACCTGTGTGCCAAACTGCTCAGAAAGTTAACAACCGGTTCTCCCGAAGTGCTGCAAACTGGCTGAATCCCACCACTGGTTAGAGGGACATCAAGATCAATTAGCTGAGTTGATTCACTCTAACTCTCTAAATAAGATTAGCATATGGGATCCAACTGAACTTTTGTACCTATTAATGTTTTTTTCTTAACTGGGAAAATCTACTATAGGTGTATTAAAAAAAGTCCAACTGGCCTTCTATGTCTAGAATCCTTTCTTTCAGAATTGAGTTGACTTCCTTTGACCCCAATAGCAAAAGAGTATCTGAAGAGAGACCTTGGAAATGTAATTTCCCAGAAATGCATTTTTTAAAAAATAATAATAATGTGAAAATAGACATTGGCCAACCATTGATGTGTGTTGCCACAAAAATTAATGAAAGCATGGATGTAGTCACTAGGGGATCTCACTCTCTCTCTCCCTCTCCCAATCTCCACTAACTAGGGCAGTGTTTCTCAGCCTTGACCACTTGAAGATGTGAGGATTTCAACTCCTAGAATTCTCTCACCAGCATGAATTCTGGGTGTTGAAGCCCATAGATCTTCATGTGCCCGAGGTTGAGAAACAGCTAGTGATACTAAATTTGGCCATTAATTATGAGATACGTTTTTAATAAGAAAAATAAAGATTATGAGGCAATGCTTAGTTTTCTGCCCTAGAAATGTTGCACAATCTTATTGGGCAGAACAGAGATTTAAGCATCTATGTTATTGACCATCTTAGACCAAGCCAAGTCCATAACAGAATTCCTGTAAGCCTGACACTCTGACAATTGGCCATCAACAGACACATAAACATAAACAACAGCTACATACTGTGCAAAAGAGAATCAACAAGCCAAAAAGGGAACAAAAAGACCAAAACACCTCCCCACCAGAATCAACACTTAGATGAACATAGATTAACACTACGATTAACATCAGAGCAACAATCAACAATACCCCAATCAAGGAAGTGCCAAACAAGCTAATGTAAATAACCCAATAAAAAAAACCCAAGACCACTCCCTCCAACATTGACAGGGCAAGCCACTAGAATATAAATTGAGAGCAAACCCCACTCTTCACCAGCACGGATGATGTTAACTAGTTTGGGTAATGAAATATTTATAAGAAAGCAACCAAGCTTAGAGAGCACCAAGGACCCCTCATTTCTGATAATTGTCCTTTCTGATGTGACTTTCAGCAGCAGTGTGGATATTCATACATAGATAGGATTGGGAGCGTACTTAGGTTGACTGCAAGGCCAAGCGTCTCATGACGCATCTTTGGAAAATTGGGCTGTCTGTGCATATTTCATATTTCCTCAGAAGTACAGGCCAGAGGCAGGATGTGTGCTAGTTCTCGTTCTTCGGTTATACAGATATAGCCACCTGTGTTCAAATCTGAAACATTTTGTTCAACATAAATGAGGAGTCATGTCGATTTTTAGTCAATTTGACTCCGGGAAAGATGACAAAGCAAGTAAGCAAAGATGATCAACTTCTTTGAAAACCTAATCTCAGGACATTCATCCCTTAACATTTGGACCAGTGGTGGCGTTCAAAATTTTTTACTATCGGTTCTGTGGGCGTGGCTTGGTGTGCGTGGCATGGCTTGGTGGGCATGGCTTGGTGGATGTGGCAGGGGAAGGATACTGTAAAATCTCCATTCCCTCCCCAATCCAGGGGAAGGTTACTGCAAAATCCCCATTTCCTCCCGATCAGCTGGGACTTGGGAGGCAGAGAATAGATGGAGGCGGGGCCAGTCAGAATTTTTTACTACCGGTCCTCCGAACTACTCAAAATTTCTGCTACCGGTTTTCCAGAACTGGTCAGAACCTCCTGAAACCCACCTCTGATTTGGACCTCATTATATGGATTATATGCAAGTTTGATATTATTTTTCAAGATCTAAATTTTGTCCCAACTACAAGTATTAACTTTTTGCTTAGAGGAGGCATATATAGATTCTGTTGAAAACTGATACATAATAATGCTACAATGTAAAAATGATAATAGATTATGTAGTTACCTTGCTTGTCAAAAAGTGGCTTTAAGGTCCAAGCATTTTGCAAGGGCTGTCTATTTAAGTGATTTTAAATTGGAGTTTTAACTTACATTTTGGCTGTAATTGTTTAATTGCTTTTAACTAATTTTTAACGATGATGTCTGTATATGTATGTTTTAAATTGGCTGTACACCGCCCCGAGTCCTTCGGGAGAAGGGCGGTATATAAATAAAATTAACATAACATAACATAACATAACAATTACGAAGTGCTTTAGAAAAAATGGCCAGAATGCAGCCAAAGTTCATTGCAACTACCGTAGATATGATTCCAGACAGTATGATTGTATCAACACTATGATTTATAATACTTAGTAAATTCGCCTCGTCCAGTTGGTTTGTCCTCAAGTGTTCAAAATGTCTTCTTTTGGCAGGTGTGTCTGGAGAAATACAGACAACTTCAAAGAGACCAAAGTAATTAAGTAACAATTTTGTTTGTGTGAGAACCTGTAGTAGGAGTGAGGATACAAAGGTAATCCTCCCTCTGCATCACACCTGACCCTTCCTATTTAATGGCCAGCCTTAGATTTCAGTGTTGTTGGTGGGTTGTCTTTGGAAGAAGAACTATGGTCGATGCAAGAAAAGGAGCTGGCAGAAAAAGATATCGCCATAAGAGCTGTAAGTCATTCATTTCCCTTACAATGCTGTTTTAAGCTCCTCTTTTTGTCCATGTATTTCTATTATATGACTGATGTTTGCTTCTTGTAATTTCTGCAATTTAGTTGGAAGAGGAGAATGACTGATTAGCCAGCGAAATGGCTCTCCTTGTGAGGGAGAATAAGGATCTGCAGAACAAAATGAAAGACAATCCAGAAAATGAGTATCATTTTCACTTAAAAACATTTTAACTGTTTTCATTCTAAAAAAAAAAGTGATTTATTTCATCTTAAATTTAACTGTACACATTCTAGATCTTTTGTTATTTTTTTGCCAGGAGATGCTGACAGAGATGAGGAAAGGGAGTATGAGGTGTTAAAGGAGAAATATGAAAAGTACCAGAAAGTCCTCAGAAGAGCAAAACCTGTAAATATGGTACATGATAGTAAGAAATTAGAACAACCTCTTTAAGCGAGATTTTATAATGCATTAAAAGTTAATTTTGATTGTACTTCACCAATTTCTTTTTACAGGAGGTCTCAAAAGAAACTGAGAAAAAGGAAGAACTGGTAAGGGCCAGGCAATTGATGGTATTTGCTCCCAAGTCGTATCCCTACCTGTCCGGGGAAGACCAAGATGGTAAGATTTGTCTTTCCATTTCTTGAAGAGAAATAGACATGTTTCAACTGATGATTCTCTACTTCGTTCTAAAATATTTGTTTAACACTTTTCAGTTTCTGCCAGAGAAGAGTCCAAAGAAACACCAGATTGCGTACAAAAGGTAAATGATACAGTTTTTAAGACATTACATATTTTTATTCTGTAGAAAAGTTATCATACAACATTTGGTAGTAAAAATAAAATCAATTTTGCAACACAGTGTTTATTCTTTTACAGTATCTAGGTGTTAAGTGCAACCGTTTCACTTTGTATCGCAATCAAGGAAATGATGATTCCCAACCAGAGATTGGGAAGTGGAGACGGAGTAAGTGTTTTGATATGTTTTTGCTTCATTCTGAATATGGTCAACATTTCTGTGATTCTGAATGCTAAAGTAATGTTTATACTTTTTAAGCTTAAAGTGATAAAACAAACAACAATGCAGAAAATAATATTGTATCATTTCCCTTTTTAAAGAAACTCATCAGGACTTGCAGTAATCTTGGCACCATGATTTTTATATGCCAAGTGTTTAATATTTGCTGCTGTTAAAACAAGTGGACTAAAGTATGAGTCCCAACATTTCTTTGCCACTTTAAAATCAGGGATTGATTTCGGCATGAGTAGGCCTCAGCAGTCATGAGATCAGATTTGCACTACACACTAAGAGTTTTCTTTGCAGTTTGAGGGAAAATCCTTCAACTGACAGCTACAGTATAGTGTAAGTGAATGGACCCCTACTTTCAGAAATCTTTAAAAATCGAATCAAAGAGCACCACTGAAATTCATATTTTTAAAGTCCAAGATGAGATCTAGTGAATCAAATGAGAAAACTTTGAGAAATGTTGCTGAATTAAGATTTCATATTAGAGTTTTTCATGGTTAACTTACATTTTTGCTACTATCTGTACTTCTGCTACAACAGTGAAATCTTCCACATTTGAGAAGAGAGACAAAGATGAGAGCAGTCATCTACTGCTCCCAAGATACCCCAGGTATACCTATTCAAAAATGTTTAACTAAATTTAACATAGAGCAGGGATGAGCAAGTATGGCCCCTTTATGACCTGTGGACTTCAACTCCCAGAATTCCTGAGCCAGCTTGGCTGTCTCAGGAATTCTGGGAGTTGAAGTCCACAGGTTGTAAAAGTGCCACAGTTGCCCACCCCTGACATAGACAAACACGAGGTGCCCTCATATTCTGCCTGCTCAGTTTTGCTGAGAAGTTATTCATCATCTTAAATTATTGCCTCTTTTGACTTAGCTAGTTTTCATTGAATAAAAATGATGTTTGATATATAATTTAATGTGTTAGTTGTTTTTTTCATTGAAATGCTTATATTTTTCAAAATAGGAAGATCTGGTTTCTCTTCAGAAACAGTCTTCAAATACAGGATTGTACTAACATAATTCTATTCTGACCTACTTCTTTTTAAACTATTTCAGTGAATTCAAAGACACCTATGCTCCTTTTTGGGACTTCTTCTGCTTATGGCTTAATCCAACCAGGACCAGCTGGATTCCTGTGGCTAAGAGATGCAGTCGTGTGGCATCACATTTTACACTTCTTCATTTAACAACAACAGCGGCAACTGGTCCAAATTTGATACCACTTGAAGTTGTAACATGATGGCTACCTTTATTATGAAAATTCTCCTTTACCACTAAATACGCTCCTGAAGAAATTGCTTTTGGCATGCCCTTCTTGTCTGGAAGTCAAAGTGAGGGAAAGGCTTCCAGCAATTTGACTGTGGGAAAATAAAGCAGACCGTTCCTGTCCTTCAGGGACAGATTTTGCTGAAGGACAGGAACTTTCTACCGTGAACTCATTTTACAAGAAAAAGGCCAGGAGAAAGTGGACCTGGAAGTGTCCTTCTGGGTAAACAAGTGAAATTGACACGTCATATCAAGTGATAAAACCATATTTTGCAATTTTACTGTTATCGATCGCTTTAGCATTGGAAGTGACCATTGAATGGTATGAGCTAAAGTGAAGATAGACTGCTGAAAAGAGTATATGAAAATGATAAAGTCATTATGAAAAACTAAAATAAAAAGTGATAAGCTGTTAAGAGAAGCACAGCGTTTTTGAGATTAATTTATCAAACCACTTCACTCTATTGTAAGATATGGAAGATGAACATTATGGATCAAAATGGACCAACAGCTAAAAATGTCCTTGAATCTACTATACCTATAGCACTGGCAGAAAAATATTTTGTATAGTCAAAAAATCTCTAATGAAACTACTGATTTAATGAAAAAATAAGGGACCATGAAAGAATACGGGAAGTTTCACTAATAAATTGGAGCAGTGGTGAAATTCAAATTATTTTATTACCGGTTCTGTGGGCATGGCTTGGTGGGCATAGTATGGCTTGCTGAGCATAACTTGGTGGGCGTGCCAAGGGAAGGATACAGAAAAATCTCCATTTCCACCCCACTCCAGGGGAAAGGATATTGCAAAATCTCCATTCCCACCTCACTCCTTGGGGAAGGAATCCCCATTCCCTCCCCACTCCTGGAGGAAGGATATTGCAAAATCTCCATTCCCACCCCACTCTGGGGTCAGCCAGAGGTGGTATTTTCCGGTTCTCCAAACTACTCAAAATTTCCGCTACCGGTTCTCCAGAACCTGCTGGATTTCACCCCTGAGTTGGAGTACCTTGAACTTTGCAAGAGCAGAAGAAAATGTATCCAAGAAGAAACCCTTCAGTTTAACATGAAACATTAACATGAAACTTGTGAAATATTGTGGGCCCAACTGGCAAAAGAAAGATCAGGACTTGTTTGGAAGTTCTAGCAGGGGAGCGCAGCTATCGTATACCCTTGACCGAAGATCGGTACACTCCTTTTATCTGGGATGGTCATCCTCTTCCACCGAGCGTGCAGCTTTGGGAGGGACGCACATGGAGCGGTGAGGGAGGGAGGGGACACCCGCCTAGCCAGCCAGATCAACCGAATCAACCCTGGTGATCAAAGGGGTGACAGATGTCCTTGTTTCTGTAGGATCAGCAGAAGGTGTGAAAAGAAACATGCAATGCACATATTAAAAACAGAGTGACAACAATAATTTGTGACCGATCATCTAGGATCTACAACGCAGGATTATTTTGTGATCGAAGGATAAAGCTGCACATGGTAGGCTTTAAAGACTCCTATCCATTCCAACTAATCATTGGCTGCAATTTAGATAAGAAGCTGCTAGTTTTTAATTCTTTTTTTTTGGATATGGAAGATTATAAAGAGATTCTATTACGAAGGCACACAAAGCCCTACAGTATCTCATGCGTAAGGTCTGAATTAATCTGAGCTGGCTGTTCCAAGAATTGTTGCAATTGAGCAGTTTTATGTCTTGCACTGTGACACTGCTTCCCTATCTCCCCCATCACACCCTCATCTTCAAACCCCAGTTTCCAAAAATCTCACCCAGTAGAAATGTTGAGAGATTTTTATTTTGGTTAAAGTTTCAGCTAGCTTCTCTTTCAGCTAACTAAAACTGGAGCAGAAGTACGGTCATAAGTCACTTTTCCCCCGCCCCAGAGCCATTGTCACTTTGAACGGTCACTAAATGAACTGTTGTAAGTTGAGGACCACCTGACCTCAATACAGGTTTAGAAGGAATGTTGGCTTATATATTTCCTGACCAATCAATTAGGCAATATCCATTTCCTAACACAGTTCATAATTCCTTCTTTTTGTCAAGTAGCCATTTCTTCTCTTCTATAAGCCTGGTCATTTCTTTTTCATTTCTGCTATCTGAATTTCCTGCCATCTGCCTTCGCAGGTACGGTTGTATAACTATAGACTGCCAATATAACCATTTATTCTAGACCCTATTTAAAAATAACACCAAAGAAAGTAAGACACTCATCTGAGGATCTCCTTCTATCAGCCTCTCAATAATGCAATAAAAACCTGATTTTTTAAAAAAACAGTCCTGTACTTTCTGACAAAAGTAGGTGACCAGACCCCGGGGGTGGGGGGGTGGGGGAGGGAATAAGGCCTTCCAACATCTTGTGGCAATTTTTTCACTCGCAGCTCCAGCTACCTGTGATTCATGACAAAATCACACTTCTCCTCGCTGGCTGAGATGTACTGTACCTTCCTAAGTATAAATAGAACGGGCAAAGGGACATTTTACAGAGCAGAGCCGTGATTTCCTTAAGTCTGTGTACATCCACAGGGAAGAGCAATTTGGTGGATGTACCAAGATGGCAGGATAATGGATTTGTCTGACAGAATGATGAGTGAAAGAAAGAAGTAATTACCATTAATGTGTTTCAATTATGGCTTGTCTTGCTTTGCTTTGCTTTGCTTTCCTTCCCTCCACTTCTCCCCCTGCCCCCCAGCAGCTAAATTTCTCCTTAAAAGAAAGCAGTGGCCACAAAACCACCACTACAGACAGAAAACCCTCCTAGCTATCAGCAAACGAACAGTAATGACCTTATTATGCCAAGAGAGGGGTGATTGGTTTCTTCTCAGCAAACACAGGAAGGGCTTGTTTGTTTCATGAGCAACTTCTTCCTTCCCAACAGCCCCTGTTGAACTCTGCTTCCAACGTTGTAAGCATGGTAATACTTTCTTCTGGTTCCTATTTAGCTTTCAAAGGCCTTGCAGGAATTTTTTCACGGATCAGTGGCACCTTCCAGCAGGGAGTAAGGTCAATGGACAGCCTTAATACACAGGAAGGCAGGTCCTATTAGAAAAGGGAAATGTTTTCGAATCCTTCAGATCTTGAACGACTAAAAATAAACGAACGAGCCTTAAATTAACTCTTTTGCTTTGCTGAGACAGTTTTGTAGCAGAGGGAAAGGTGCTTTAAAAAAAAAAATCTGGGAAAGAATAGACGGGGAAATAAAACTTAGATGGGGGCCTTTGAAATGGTGGGCTTTAGCGGATGGCTAAAATCTCATGGGCTGTGAGCAAGGTGTAAAAAGTGTGTGTGTGTGTGTGTGTGTGTGTGTGTGTGCACTGGGCCACCAGAAAGGATGGTCTTCCAATGGCTCTCATGTATCCAGAGTCACATTTCCACATTGCAAATTGTTCATTTGTTTTGACAGTCTCTCTTGAGCTGCAATAGAATGGTAGTGACAATGCAAAAGCTTATTTGAACCTGAAACCACCCCAAAACAGGGACTGTGTCAGTGGGACTCCAGCGGTCATGCACGCCGTTTCCATCCTATTCAAGTTGAAGGAGGGAAGAGGCTTTTCAAATATCTGAAAGGGTGCCACACAGAAGGTCAAGACCTCTCCTGCATCCTTCTAGAGGGCAGGACATGGGATAATAGTTATAAATTACAGGAAGGCAGATTTAGGTTGAACATAAGGAAAACAATCCTAATGCCAAAAACAGTTCAATGGTAAAACCAATTTCCTAGGGGGCTAGTCGTTTCTCCCTCATTGGAAGTCACGGAGCGGAGGATAGGCAGCCATCTGTCAAGGATATTTTTAATTTAAATGCCTACAGGAATCAGGAATTAAGACTTGAAACACTAATAAGTTCCTTCTATGAGCATACGATTCTGCGTTTCAATTCTATATGACGAACTATGCTTAAGTTTTTGTCTTTTTATTTCTGTTCTCTTTTTATTATGGATTATTAACTTTAAGGATACTTAGTAAAACGAAGATTTTTTGTGTCACTGCGTTCCAGCTATGTCTCCCTATATTCTATTTTCTCTTTTGAGGTGTTTTAGTAAGTAACAAATGCCGAGAGGATTTGTTTTCTTGGAACATTCTTTGCTCCTCCCACTTGTTCTGTTCTGTGTACCTGATGTAAGCTCAAGTAGAAAATAAGAAGTATCAACAACTACACAGCAGTGTATTGTCTGTCCTTTTGAGAAGCTTTACAGTTCAACAGTCTCATCATCAAGGCATGTTAATCAAGACTGTGCAGCTTGCTTATGAATATACCTAAGAAGGCATCATGCTCACAGTAAAAATATATATTTAATGCATTGCCTGTTTATTTGTTTGAACTCTCTGAGATGTCATAAAATTAGAACACGAACAATGTAATACAAATTAAAGACCACAGTGAAGAAAAAAATCATCTTATTGGCCTTTTCTCAGTTAAGCAGTAAAAAAGAAAAGAAAAGAAAGAAGAAGACGCCAGAATAGTCCAGCAATAGAGGCAAGCAAATTGCAGACATCCATTTTTTCCTCTTCCAACAAAAGTGTCCTCAGAGTATAGTAAAAAATAAAATAAAATGTTGAGATGGAGGCCACAAGGGTGCAATGTGTGATACACATAAAAAATAAGCGCAGCTTCAATCACATTTATAAGTATTTCTCATTAGACATAAAAATGATCTGAGTTGTAGACAACAGATGTTAGCAGTTCAGTGACGGAAACGGGTGATCTTATGAAATCTACTGCTGAGCCCAAAGCACACTTAACTTCACAGAGGACAGTCTTCTGTTTGAAGAGTTTATGTTTTTTCCCAATTTGATGAAAAAAAAAACCCAGCAGGAAATAATATTTCAGGTTGCAATATTTTGCTATCTGGCTCCCCAACTACACAATAAGACATGCAGTCGTTTTAATTTCTAGTAATGATAGAATTATGTTTATTGGTCTGCATTCCAGTAATTGATGTTTTAATTTGTACTTTGTACTGAATTGTACTTTTTTGAGCTGAAATTTGAACTTAAATCAACTGAAACTGAAACTTAAAAGAATTTGAAGAGGTGTCTGCTCTGAATCAGATTTAAAGACCATCAATCATTTGTTTGAAAAGCATGGACCTTGAAGCCGGATTGCAGAATAAGCAGCTTACAATTCACTAGGCTGCAGATTTTTCCGCTTGGCGAGATGCAATTCACTTCTTTTCCTTTTAAAGGATAATTTTTGAATTTGCAACTACGTAGGTATGTTTGCATTTGTAAATGTATAAAAATAGGAATTGAATTTCCACTCAGAGGAGGGGAAAATTGGACTACTAAATTTTGCCCTGCTCCTTTTCTCTTTGCCTTTGTCAATCTGTAGAAAAAAGAAGACCATTGCAACCATAGTCTTAGCAACCAGTAGGGCTTCTACTTGTTAAAAGCTTTATCAAAGAAGGCAAACAAAATCTTCATACATTAAAATTTAATCTCTGAAACAAATATCAAAGAAAATGAATTCTAAGGCGGGGTTTGAATGTAAGGATAAACCGCTATTTTTAACCATATTTTGTTGACTAATGGCCCCAATTGGTTGGGTTAGGTTAGATATATTTTAATGCTCCTGGCCAACAATTAAAATATGGAAGAAGGGAAAAGTCACATTTCAAAAGTTGGTCTACACGGAACTACATGAGGATTCAATCTCTTAAGATTCACAGTTTACAAACTGTATTAATAAATTAAAATATAAAAATAAATAAATGAGCCTTGGATAGTACAGTGGTCTAAAGCCCTGTTATTAACATCAGCTGCCTGCAATTATTGCAGGTTCGAATCTCACCAAGGCTTAAGGTTGACTCAGCCTTCCATCCTTTCTAAGGTAGGTAAATTGAGGACCCAGTTTGTGGGGGCAATAAGCTGACTTTGTATAAATATATACAAAAGTATGAAGGCTATTGCTTTGCGCATTGTAAGCCGCCCTGAGTCTCCAGAGAAGGGCGGCATATAAATCAAAATTTAAAAATAAATAAATAAATTAATTAATTAATTAATTAATTCAAGCAAAATCAAATTAACTGTATCGAGCGTCACTACAGGAGTTGGCAACATCTTGATAACACAAATCTCTTGCTCATTTCTTCTTATTTTTTCCCCCTTCCTATTTTATGAGGAGCACAGGAAAAAAAAAGTACCCTAAATTTAAAAAATCCTAAATTAAATAAATTAGGAGAAAATCATGGGACTACTTTTTAATTTCACAAACATTCAACCATCGTTTGAAACAAAATGTTTCGGCTCCCATACCAGGACAAAATAGCACTTCCCTCTAATTCATTATAGCAGCCCTTATTTGGGGCTTCTTCTGGGCCAGTCTGGACAAAAGGACCAATTGCTTTAAAAGGTGCTTTAACATTAATCAATGAACAGGATCTTTTTCTCAGACTCTCATGGAAGCTCTTCTTAACTTTTTTTTTTACCCTTCCCTTTGGACATCTCTGGAGTGGACTATGAACTGCTGCAGAAGGAGGAGAGGGGAAAGAGGAAGAATCCGGAATTGACATCATCTTGCATGCAGAGAAGGGGTGAGACTTGTGATGTCACAATACTACTGACTTTAAGACAACCCCCTTGCCTTTCATGGATGTGGTAGGAACAGTCTATCCTGCCAACATGGCTGTATCTTCCTCCACCACCACCTATCACCACTCAGGTAATATCTCTGAAACATGACTGGTCATTTATGTTTCCACTTATATGTTATAGGGAGGAAAGCAGCTGTTTCTACAGTTTCTGAGCATTCTATTTCTCTCTATGCTCAGGAAACCCGTTGTTTGAATCCCTAACTGTCACTTTATTTACACATTACAAATTCATAATAGAGGTAGAAGGGACCTGGGAGGTCTTCTTGTCCAACCCCCTATACTATTCCAGACAAGTAGCTGTCCAGCCTCTTCTTAAAAACCTCCCACGATGAAGCACCTATAACTTCTGAACGCAAGCTGTTCCACTGGTTAATTGTCCCCCACTGTTAGGAAGTTTCTCCTTAATTCCAGGTTGCCTTTGTCCTTGATTAGTATCCATCCATTGCTTCTTGTCCTGGCCTCTGGTGCTTTGGACCCCCTCTTCTTTGTTGCAGCCCCTCCCTCTGAAATATGCTAAGACGGGGTGCCAAACTCAAGGGCCGGGGGCCAGATGGCCCGTGGGGTGCTTAGATCTGGCCCGCAGGGCTGCCCTGGAAACAGTGAAGGACTGGCCTGTGGTGCCTCTGCCAGTGCAAATGGAGCTCAGGAGGGCCACGAGCTCAGTTTTCACTGGCAGAGGGTTGCAGGAGGCCATTGCAGCTGAAAACAGAGCTCTGGAGCCATTTTCTCTGACAGAGAGCTCAGGCCACCAGAGATGCCTCCGACATGAGTGACGTTGAGCTGGCCACACCCACTGTGCCACTCCCACTCCGTCCCCCCCCCCCAAAGTCAAACACAACCCTGAAATCGAGTTTGACACCCCTGAGCTAAGGGATCACCTTGATTTTTCTTATTGGCTTAATCAAGTTAAGATCACACATCTCATCTCCAATCTAAAGGGGTCCCCAAAATCCACTTTAATGTTATTGATTTTATTGCTCCATTGTTTTTCCTCTAGACTTTTTTCTAGTTTCAGAGAAGAATGCACCCATACGTGTAATGTACACACACACACACACAAAGCCTAAGCTTTGGTTTGTGGAAGTTTACATAAGATCCTGGAGGATAATATACATTGCCATAAAAATCTGGCTTCTTCCCAAAAAGAAAGACCTATGAGGGGAGAGGAGCTGCTTCCTAATAGGCTGCCAAAAGAAGCAGGAACATCTGAAGGGCCAGATCAAAGTGTTGAGCCTGGGCCATTTCAAAGATAATGCAGGGTGGGACCATCCCCCACTCCCACACATACACAGAGTGAAGTTTTCCCTTCCTTTTCCTCTTTGTGTGCTAGAAACAGCTCAGCTTCCCCCACCTGTGGAGTGCCTTAGAGGAAACAGTCTATATTTCAGTCTATAGAAGAGCCAGACACCCTCTCTACCATAATAATGCTGTTTATTTATGTTTCTTAATTACGTACCCTTCCCTCACCTCCCTGGCTCATTTCCTTTGTATTATTCTTGCCAGTGAATGCCTGTGCATTTTAAGTGGGGGAGGGGGGTCAAAATGACAGGAACCAGGGGCTGGATTCTAAAATGAGACATTCTTAGCTCAGTCTGGCTCTCTTACCTCTGAACTGGAAATCCTGTTTCCTTTTGCAAGGCATAGAGGGCAAACTTCTGCTTGTTCCTGGGGTAAAGGCACTCTGCCCATGCTCAAAGAAAAGAAACTTGGGGCCTATAAGCTGGGAGAGGTATTTATTGCATTAGCACATTTTCTTGATCCTGTCCACTTTGTTCCTCTGCCCCAATTAGCCTCTGTGGTTTATTTCAGGGGTCTCCAACCTTGGCAACTTTAAGACTTGTGGACTTCAACTCTGATGTGGTCCGCACGCAGCTTGCAGGGCTGGCAGCAGAGTCGGACAGCGATGAGGCTGAGGAAGAACATGGGCCAGTTCTGGAGACTGGGGAAGGCCCAGATGAGGGCTCTGTGTCGGAGGCAGAGATGGGGCCAGGGCCACCGGGGAGTGATGTGCGGACTTCGAAGCCTCCAGAGGCTGACAGCAGAGAGGCAGAGGAACAGGAGGAGCCTGTTCCTAGTGCACGTATGAGAAGAGCTGCCAGAAGGCAGGAGCAGCTAAAGCAGAGAGGATGACTTGGGAGTAGGGTCAAGAGATGATTGGCCCCTCCCATAAGGCTTAAAAGACAGCAATGGCTCTTGGACTCTTTGCCAGAAAACAACGTTGAGAGAATTGCTTCTTGTTTCACTGTATTCATTGTTGGCGTCTTCTGCTTCTGAACTTTTGCCAAGAAAAGCCTTTGGCAATTTGCCTAATTATCTCAAGGTCAGTGATAAACTGAGGAATGGTGTTTTTAAGAATTTGCTTTAATTTATTTTTATTTATTTATTTATTTTTATTTCCAAAAATTTATATGCCGCCCTTCTCCCTAAGGACTCAGGGCAGCGAACACAGGTTAGAACATACAATAATAAAAGGTAACATAATTAAAACCCAATTAAAAAGAATGACAATAAAATAATAAAACCCAAAGATCAGAATCAACCTATTTGTTGAAACAGCCAAGTCTTTAAGTCCCGACAGAAAGAGCGGAGATCAGGCGCCATCCGAAGCTCGGTGGGTAACTCATTCCAGAGGATAGGAGCGCCTACAGAGAACGCTCTACCCCTGGACGTCGCCAGCTGACATTGTCTGGCCAACAGTACCCTGAGGTGAGCGGACAGGGTGGTGGGAGGCGGGTAGGAGATGGTCCTGCAAATACCCTAAACCTAGGGCTTTAAAGGTAAGTACCAGCACCTTGAAGCAGCTCTGGAGGACCACTGGTAGCCAGTGCAGCTCGCGTAGGAGAGGTGTTACACGAGAGTAATGGGGAGCTCCCATAACCACCCACGTGGCTGCATTTTGGACCAGCTGGAGCCTCCGGGTGCACCTCAAGGGAAGCCCCATGTAGAGGGAATTGCAGTAATCCAAGCGAGAAGTAACCAGGGCATGAGTGACCGTGCGAAGGGCATCTCGGTCTAGGAAAGGGCGCAACTGGTGCACCAGGCGAACCTGGGCGAAAGCCCCCCTGGTCACGGCCGTAAGACAGTCTTCCAAAGACAGCCAGGAATCCAGGAGGACACCTAAGTTGCCCTCTCAATGGGAGGAAGCACTTCCCCCCCATCGAAAGTGATGGGACTTCTAGAACACGAGACGCCGGCATCCATAGCCACTCACAGTCTTGGAGGGGTTGAGTCTTAGCCTGTTCCTACCCATCCAGGCCCGTACCGCCTCCAGGCAGTGGGACATCACAGAAAGAACATCCCCAGGGTGGTCCGGGGTGGAGATGCAAACTGAGTATCATCAGCAATTTAGTTTGGACTACTCTGAGAATGAATTAATTCTCAGCTGTTCTAATAAAGTCTGTTCGTTTCCGAACTGTTTGTATTTAATACTAACTACTTGGGCCTGGGTTACAACATCTCCCAGAGTTGAAGTCCACAATCTTAAAGTTGCCAAGGTTGGAGACCCCTGGTTTATTTAGCAGTATAGATGTCTAGAGCTTAGGTTTAATGAGGAGAACTCAGAATCATGTTTAAGATGAGAAAAAAATAATGATCATATAGAGAAGTTTTCAGTGTTTTCTGCAAAGAATGCAGGGCATGTGATGGTGAAAGTGAGCTGGCAGAGCTCCTGGGATCTCTCTAGATTGAGAGCAGAATCTGGAGAGATTTCCAACTTGGCACTCCTTGGATGTGCCAGTAACTCCGATGGCTGTTGAAGGCAGTCAGGATTTTTGTCTGCAATTTAGGGGTGGGGAGGCTTTCTATTCAAATAATCATCCCAAGATAAGTTAAATTGAATGCTGATAGATGGTTCAGACATTGCAATTCTGGTTCAATCAATTGTACTTAATCATTAGATCGGTTAAAGTGCTTCCAACCAGCTTGGACTTAAGGTCAGTTTCTGATTTATTTTAAATGATTTGAGGGAGCTGTTAACAATTTAAGAAATCTAGATACATAACCAAGCTACCCACTAAAGAAAGAATTCTCCATTTTGCTCTTATCCCCACACTCTATAATTTAGCAAGCCAAGATAGTTAATTCTTGGCTGGACCTATTGTGTTATGCAAAGCTTCACGTCCAAGATGGTTCATGGCCAACAAAGTTGGCTGGATTACTGCAGTTTGCATCCAAAATTCTGACTATTTCTCTTCTTTCATTTACAGTGTATAGCGTTTTAATAATTCTATTCCATCTTGCCACTGGGGAGAAAACAGGTGGTGTTACAGCTTTCGGGCTCTCGTGCAGAATCTTTTTGAGTGGCACATATTGGATCTTAGTGGGCTCGTATTAATATTACAGTTATTCTCTTTCTTGAGAAACACGGCAAGATATAGTTCTGAAAGTGGGGAACTGACATTTCTATCAGAAAATCTCAGTCCTTTTACAAAGGCCCCTTGGGGGAGATAAGACAGTTGTATAAAACAGTTCTACATTTTGTGGGGAAGGCGTTATTCACTGTAAGAGCCCATGGGGATACACTGTGACATTTTTACTAATTTGCGGAGTGGGGGATGAAATCACCCATATAAGAAATGACCTGGGATATTTCCATACTGCAGCTTAAGCTACTGGTCTTCCGTGCTGCCTCCAGGTGTTTCTTAAGCCACCTTCAGACCTTCCAGTCCAGACTGGAATGATTTCAGTCTGAGGATGGGTTGATGCTCACTCTGGATGTGACTGAATGTATCCCTGATTCTTGTTCTTCTCGTCTGTGTAAGGAAAATTCATTGGTGGGCTCCTATGAGAACCAGTCTGTCAGTGCCTGCCTTTCATTTTAGGGATTGTTTACATCTCTCCAGTCCCTGTGTCTTTCTTTTCCTTTCCTAAATGTTTGCACAAATGAATGCCTTCATATACATTCCTTCCCACATTGTCTCTCTTGACATTGACAAAGATTTTTCTTCTTTCTCTTGTCGTCTTTCTTTTCTTCCCTTGTGGTAGCATTGTAGCTGCGAGGCTACAATAATCAAAGCCATACAGAACAGGTTGTTCACTTGTTTTACCCACTTTTATAGGTCCATGGAAAGTTTGTACTATGGAAGAATTAATTATTCAGTTTCAAAGAAACTTAGCAACTGTTGCCACATTGTAATTTAAAGTTGTTAATTTTTCTTTAAAGTAAATGACGGGAAGGGAAGGAAAGGGAAAGGAAAGGAAAGGAAAGGAAGGAAAGGAGAGGGGAGGGGAGGGGAAGAGGGGAAAGGAGAGGAGAGGAAAGGAGAGGAGAGGAGAGGAGAGGAAAGGAAAGGAAAGGAAAGGAAAGGAAAGGAAAGGAAAAAAGGAAAGGAAAGGGGAGGGGAGGGGAGGGGAAGAGGGAAGAGGAGAGGAAAGGAGAGGAAAGGAAAGGAGAGGAGAGGAGAGGAAAGGAAAGGGAAGGGAAGGGAAGGGAGGGGAGGGGAGGGGAGGGGAAGGGAGGGGAAGGGAGGGGAACTTTCCAGAGCTATGCACAGGGGTGGGAAAGCAAGGGGAACAAGCACCATCCTGTTGGACAGAAACCAAAAAGGTGTCCATTGGGAGATGTAAAGGTTGAATGGAGCTTGATCTTCTGGGATTGATTAGAGTTCATGGATTTAAGGGACTGATCAATGGAAAAATTATTTTTTAAAAAATCTAACAATTGACAACAAAAAAATACAGTCACTGGAAGAATTTATTAGTTTGCTTGCTTATTTCATGGCTTGATAGGGTCACCTAACTCAAACAGTGAGACTCCAGGTAGGGTACAACAGAAACAAGCAACAAACCAAGAAAACTATTCAAGCTTAAAAAAATGACCAAGGTGATATATAAAATTTATACATAAAACTGGAATAATTAAGCAATCAAAAGGTGATGATACTCAACTTGGGCCATATCCATGAAAAATGCCAGGTCTTAATGGCTTGTTTTAGATGCCATCAACAATGAGATTGATATTAGGATGGATCCAAGACTGGAGAACAATCTGAAGTTCTTAAGATGGTTTGCTTCAGAAATTCTCAAGTCAACCAGACAGGAAATATGACTACATGAGGTAGGTCTACTTTAGTATAAGGCTAAATTAACAGAATCTTGCAAGTCTGAACTTCATACTACCAGTCTAGTCAATTAGGGCAGGTCCTTCCTAAATTTCTTTCTCTGACCATTGGGTGCTTCTCCTTCTCTTGTCTGATAGTTTTCTAGACAGCTTCTCTTTCCCTTGTCCTCTCAAGGTCATCCACACATTCCATTACAGAAACCAGCAATTTTGAAGGCTTCCAGAGGAAGAAATATTACACTGAAGACAGAACCACGATAAGTGGAGTTGATGACTGTGATGAAGAGCCAGCTGGAAGGCTGGCTCTGGGGAAACTCTCAGGACAAGGAAAAAATGGGAAAGGACCCGCCTGCATTACAAACAGTTGCTTCTCATGCAGAAATCACAGGACAGCAATTTCCAGTGGATATTCAGCCCTGGGAGACAAGAGAACAGCCATCTTGGTCGCAACTGCAGTGGGAGCCTTTTAAAGAACACCAAGTTTGCAAACTTCCGATTCTGATCATGTCCAGGAATTGCTTAACTGCTTTTAAACTACAAGACACCTTCAGACTGACAGGTCTCAAAATGGCAAGTGAGTTTTTCTTCAATCTTTAATGAAAAAAAAATTAATTATAAGTTTATTTTTTTAAAAAAATAATAATAAACAGCAAAAAGCTAAATAAGACTTTCATCCTAGAAACTTATAATACAGTTTAAGGGTCCAGATAAATTTAGAATAAGATTTTGGAACTGGTTATAAAGAATCCTTCCTGTAGGAAATAGATTTGTATGCACTTTTATTTTGGACAACACATGAAAGTCGACTGGGCCAGTCATTCTCTCTCAGCCCAACCCATCTCAGGGTTGTTGCTGTGGGGAAAATAGGAAGAGGAAGGAGTTTTAGGTATATTATCTGCCTTGATTCAGTGGTGAAATGTAAAGTTTGTTACTACCGGTTCTGTGGGCGTGGCTTGGTAATATGACTGAATCGGCGTGGCCAACTTTTTTTTTTACTTTTAAAACCATTTTTTCTACAACCTCTTCGGCCGAAGAGGTTGTAAAAAAAATGCTTTTAAAAGCCTCTGACGATCTTGGCTGACTTGCCTGATCGGCAGAGGCTTTCTTTTCTTTTTTTTTTTAAGCCTCTGACAATCCCAGCTGACTTGCTTGATCAGCAGAGGCTTTTTTTCCTTTTAAAAACATTTTTTTCTATAACCTCTTCGGTGGAAGAGGTTGTAGAAAAAATGCTTTTAAAAGCCTCTGATGATCGCAGCTGAGCTGCGCGATCATCAGAGGCTTTTTTTTTAACTTTTAAAAACATTTTTTTGGCCAAAGGGATTGTAGAAAAAATGCTTTTAAAAATAATTTTAAAAAGCCTCTGATGATTGCGCGGCTCAGCTGGGCAATGGGGGGGGGCAGGGATTTTTGCTACCGGTTCTCTGAACCACCCACCTCTATCACTACCGGATTGGGTGATCCGGTCCGAACCAGGAGCATTTCACCCCGCCTTGATTTATTTATAAAACTAATATAGGCAGGGAATAAATGAAACAAAATGAAGCAAAATGGATTGAATGAATGAATGAATTAATGAATGAATTAATGAATGAATGAATGTGTGCATTTACCTATGGGCTGGCACTGGGAGGATGATGAGGTAATTTGTCCCTACATTCAGGAAGAAGTCAGTGAAGAGGTTCCTGGACTAGCAATGGGTCAGCAAAGAGTGTGGGCCTGTTCCTGGACTCTACAGCTGGGTTAGACCCATCGATGGTTGCTGAGACCACTCTCTGAATTTATAAAAATTGATACATTTCAGTTTGTGCATTGAAGGGACCCGGAGAAGATGATTGCTAGTCACATTTTTGCCTAACCTTTGCTGCAAGAAGGAAGCCGGCTGATCCTGGAGGTCATGGATTCAATTTTAAGAAAGGGAAGAAACTGAATATACCTAAAAGAGGAGCTAATAAAGTAGTTGCTGTTGGACTCAGAACATTTTAATAAAGATAAACCAAGGCCCTTTATTTCTTCCTCGAAAAAGCGGCCATGACACCCACAAAACCTTGGTCACCCTGTGTGAAAATAAACCTCAGGCCATTGTTTACGCTCTTAAAATACCTAGATAACTTTCACTTCTTTCTTAGCTACCTTTCCTTCCAGAGAAGTAAGGAGATACATGATGAATGGTAGCATCTTATGGCAATTACTTCTTGAAGTCAGTAAGGGCTGAGTAATGAATCCTGTTTGGATGATCAAGCTGTTTGTTTACTGACTGAGGGGAAAAAAAGCAGTTGACATTTATACATTTTCTTTCATATAACTGGCAATGATTACTGTAACATCTTTGATTTAATTTCAGGAGATGTTGACTTAGTCATTTCAGATACCAAGGGGCGAATAATATAGTATTAAAAGCCATGAATAATTGAAATGACTTCATCTGCACAGAGAGGATTTGATCTGAGCAGTCTTTCTATTTGATTCTTAGTGGACCATATTTATGCACTTAATCAAAATTTCCCATGATTTTATAGCGTAATAAATTTTAACTTCACCATTCATTTAATCATAGCATTTCAGTCATGGCTATCAAAGATACGGGCAACAGGCCTAGCAGAATGTAAGAGTAATAGCAATATTTTACCTCATTATCAAATACGAACATCATTCTCTGATTAGGATCCTTGAATGGCTAAATATGGCTGTCCTCCCATCAAAAAGAGAGGCATGATTAGGATGCTGACACTGCTAAATCTTTGGAGTGGGGTTGGGGGACAGAGAACCCAATGGAATAGGGTGATTTAGCATGGTTCCCTTCAGTTCTGTTGGTACTGTAGCTCCCAAAATGCCGAGCCTGGACATCAGGCTGGAAAGAGTGCTGTGGAAAAACTTGACACAGTAGCCTAATATAGGCTTAGGCATAGAGAACTAGAACAGATAGTGATTCAAGGCAGCAGGCCAGAAACCAGATGATTGGGAGTTCTAGTCCTGCCCAGGACTGCCCAGGCCCAGTTGGATGAACTGGGGCCAGTCATTCTCTCTCAGCTCAAGGAAGAAGGCAATAACAAATAACTTCTGAACACTCCAGGGCTTGTTTAGAGAGTCACCTGGAATTAAATTGACTCAAAGTCTCTGCCCCAAAATATAGGGATATATTGGAAGTGAGGTTGGCCACCGGATTCCTGGTCTTCTGCAAGAGCCTTAAACCTGGCTCTGCTGGACAGCCTAGGGTCCCGATAGACATGCAATGCTGAGGTAGACAGAAGATTCCTACCCCCATGTTGCCTGTCCTCAGGATTTTTTAGCCTTTATTTCATTTTTCTTTGTTAATTGTTTTGTATTATGTTTTGACTTTTTTACCGCACTGTAAACTGCTACAGGGACAGGGGCAATATAAAATAAATATATATATATAAGGTTGCCTGACTGTTGGGAAGAAGGAGAATAGAAAATGGGCATCCATTTCGTTGTATACATGATGTACAATGACAATAAAGGCTTTGAGTCAGGGGTAAAATCCAGCAGGTCCTGACAGGTTTTGGAGAACTGATATTGGAAATTTTGAGTAGTTTGGAGAACCGGTAGCAGAAATTTTGAATAATTTGGAGATACCACCTCTGGCTGGTCCCAGAGTGGGGTGGGAATGGAGATTTTGCAATATCCTTCCCCCAGGAGTGGGGAGGGACTGGGGATTTTGCAGTATCTTTCCTCTGGAGTAGGGTGGAAATGGAGATTTTGCAGTATCCTTCCCCTGCCACGCTCACCAAGCCACACCATGCCCACCAAGACACACCCACAGTGGTGAAATTAAAAAAAATTGAATTTCACCACTGCTTTGAATTGAATGTTGGAGAATTAAAAAAAAACAAATTCAAAATGGCAGCCACATGATTACAAACCCCACCCTTTTTAAATTTTTTCACTTTTTTTTTTTACTCACTCTATGGACAGTCCCAATGGAATGCAAGCAACTGTTGTGAAAGAGAGTGTCATGCCTGGCAACCTGGATAAGTCCATCCCATATTATGACACACCTTGCTGCCATTGAAATAATGAGACTATAAACTAGATTAACACTCTTGTTACTTACATGCTGACACTGGGCAGTGCATGCAGTACTTAAAGGCATCTGAACTCTTCTCTTCAAGAGTCTGAACTCGGTCTCTTTGTAACTGGATGTACAAAGCTACGGCTTAGTATGGTCCTTAACAAGCAATGCTTCGGTGAAATCTTTTATGAGATTCTTTAGCCTAACCTTTTCACAGTTGAGATTCTTGACAGAAAACAATCCCTTTGGGCAGAACTGTATGAAACATAATCAGTTACACTTAAAATAAAATCCCCACCCTCTCCCCACTCGCTCGGAGACCTCTATGCCATGGGTTCCTGCTCCTCTACAGAGGCCAACCTGCAAGACTTCTGACATCTGCTACCACTCAACGGAAGGATCAAACTAGCATTAGCAAACAGGAGACTAGTGTCTGCAGAGCAGTTTTATGAATGCTGTTCTGCTAATAGTGCTAACAGAGGCACTTCTTGAAAAGGGCACTCTTTTAGCATGACCTGAAGGTCATCGCATTCCAGATAAATGCCATCCTTTCTAGTAATTTTTTCACCAGCAGATGGTTGAGTCATGAGTTCTTATTCTTCCCATGTTGACTCTGTGACAGAAAGTTCCCTCTCCGCCCCCAACGCGATCCTGGGAAAATTGGGTTTGGAAGAATGGCACATACATTTAATCTTGTAAAAAAATAAGTAAATAACCCCAAGATCTTAGTGGCAATGCTGAATTTTTGGGGGGAGTGGGAAAGGAAGGCGGGGAAAGAAGAGATTTTCAGAGTTCCTGAAATATGCTTCTCTATACTTCACCTTACTTTTATTGCATAACCTTTAGTTGTGCCATCACTTCAAAACTTCTTTTTAAAACCAGTGTAGGGTGAAAATCTCCACCAATCAAACATGTAGCAAGTTATAAGAAGCTCACAATCCATATTTATTTTGTCATAATGGCATCGTGTCTTTCATTTGGTCCCTTTCAAACATTTTCTTACTCCTTTGTGCCCACCAGAATAAAAAAGAAGTTCTTCAAGAACATTTCTTTGACTTCTCAATTTGGGATCAAATTGGGATCAAAAGCTTTCCCAACTTTTGAGGACTACAACCTTAGATGCATACCTATATATTATAGGGTGAATTTTCAATTGCATTCTACATAAATTATGCTGATTTGCTTTTGTTGTGGTGGTCTTACAAGGAGAAGGGTTGTTTTAATTTAATTAATCATATTTCTATGCCGCCCAACTCCCAAGGGACTCTGGGGACTCTGGGCAGCATAATTTTTATTAGCATAGTTTTTATTTGGCTCATCTGGAAAGAGAATATTACACTTAGATTGCAACGAGTATTTTGCTTTCATATTATAACCTATTTTCTTATTTCCAAAGAAATGCTTGATTCACAGTTTCTCATTCTAGACTGAGCAGCAATGAGAGATGTAATTCAAGAAAAAGTTGACTGAATTGGTCAAGAGAACTTCATGTCTTGCAGCAGAACCCAGCTATTTGGAACTTGGTTTGTCAAGCTAGCATGCAACATATAGTCAAATTATGGCAAAATCAAACCACTGAGATATTTTTGTGTTTAGCTCCTTTGTAAGATACATATGACAATTCTATTGTTAATGGATAGGCCTAGGGTAGAAAATATTATTTGATGAAATGATATTGTGGATTTAGTAAATGTAATCTATCTCTCCAGAAATAATAAACAGAGTGCTGACAGCATATACATATACATATACAGCATATACATATACACATCTATCTGGACCCGTACCAGTCGGGTTTCAGGCAGGGGTACAGCACAGAAACAGCATTGGTCGCGTTGGTGGATGATCTCTGGAGGGCTCGGGACAGGGGTTGTTCCTCTATCCTAGTCCTATTAGATATCTCAGCGGCTTTTGATACCATCGACCATGGTATCATGCTGCAGCAGTTGAGGGGGTTAGGAATAGGGGGCACCGTTTTGTGGTGGTTCTCCTCCTTCCTCTCCGACCACTCGCAGTTTGTGTTGGTAGGGGGCAGAGGTTGACCTCGAGGCACGTCACATGGGGAGCACCGCAAGGGTCGGTCCTCTCGACCCTTCTGTTCAACATTTATGTGAAGCCGCTGGGTGAGATCATCCGTGGTTTTGGGGTGAAGTGTCATCTGTACGCTGATGATACTCAGCTGTACATTTCCACCCCAGACCACCCCAACGATGCCCTTGATGTGATATCTCACTGCCTGGAGGCCGTGTGGGTCTGGATGGGGAGGAATAGGCTCAGACTCAACCCTTCCAAGACCGAGTGGCTGTGGCTCTCAGCGTCCCGATATAGTCAGCTGGTGCCATTGCTGATTATTGGGGGTGAATCTTTGCCCCCCACAGAGAGGGCTCGCAATCTGGGTGTCCTCCTGGATGCACGGCTGTCTTTAGAAGAGCATATGATGGCCGTGGCCAGAGGGGCCTTTTATCAGGTTCGCCTGATTCGCCAGTTGCAGCCCTTTCTGGATCAGGACGCCTTGCGCATGGTCACTCACACCCTTGCAACCTCCCATTTGGACTACTGTAATGCTCTCTACATGGGGCACCCCTTGAAGAGCACTTGGAGGCTCCAACTGGTCCAGAACGCGGCCACGTGGGTAGTTATGGGCGCAACCCGATGTGCCCACGTGACACCCCTCCTGCGCGAGCTGCACTGGCTCCCAGTGGTCTTCTGGGTGCGATTCAAGGTGCTGGTTACCACCTTTAAAGCGCTCTATGGCATAGGACCAGGGTACTTTCGAGACTGCCTTCTGCCACCAATAGCCTCCCACCGGCCAGTTCGCTCCCACAGAGAGGGTCTCCTCAGGGTGCCATCAGCAAAGTTATGTCGGCTGGTGACATCCAGGGGGAGGGCCATTTCTGTGGGAGCCCCAACCCTGTGGAATTAACTGCCCCCAGAAATGCGTAAGATCTCCGATCTCCGGGTATTTCGCTGTGCCCTTAAGACCCTGTTGTTCCACCAGGCTGGGCTATCAACATAATTTTAAATCGGGTGTTTTAAATTTGGGGGGTTTTAAACTGAGCCGAAATTATTTAAAAATTTTAAACTATTTTAACTGATGTTTGTCTTGTGCTTTTAATAGGCTGTACACCGCCCTGAGTCCTTCAGGAGAAGGGCGGTATAGAAATATTATTATTATTATTATTATTATTATTATTATTATTATTATTATTATACACATATATACATATATACATACATACATACTACATATATGATAGTGTAATGATCATATTTATATTGATTGAAATGGAAATGCAGTCCCATCAATATGTTTAGACCATGTTTATGTGTCAGTTACAACATTCAGATAGAAAGCTGAATCCAGATTTGTACTGGACTGAAATATGGATTTTCTGAATTAGATCCCTTATGTTATGATTTGTTTATTTATTTACTTACATATCCATACTTTTATATATTAGCATCCACAGTTCCACTATAATGGAATTTTGTTCATCTCATTCTCCAATCCAGAAGAATCATAAAGGGAATCATATTTGAAATAAATATGCAACCCAAACTGAAATTTGATGAAGGGATAATTCCTGAGGGGATTTATTGATAGAAATAAAGACTTTTCAAATTATGTTTCTTTAAAATCTGTTTTGCTTGCTTTATTTTAAAAAAAGTGCCTATACATTTAATGCTTTGGATAAAATATGCCAACATTTTTAGTGATAGTAGGATATATGATAGAGAATGCCCATGCCAATTTTCAGATTGACAAAGAAAGATTGGCTTTTTTGTTTTGCAGAAACGTTGTGTGACATTAAAGAAATGAACTTGCAGTTTTTATCTTTTTCAGTTATACGTTTCTCCTGAATCTAGTGCAGAAAAAAAATGACATATGGTTTTTCAGGAGTTTTTCAATTAGGTGTTACAGAATAGCTGGTAGATTAGTGCCAAATTGAGATAAGTGATGCCCAAAGGATTTGGTGACTTAGCACACGGCCAATCAAACTGAAGGACCACTCTTTTCAGTCCAGCGAATGAGGTCTGACCTACCCAAAATATAAACTGCCTGCTGTGTTGTTGTCCTTCTGCTGTTGTTTTAAATCTAAAAATAAGTATTGCTTTGTATGCAGTAGTTTAGCTCACTGGATTGCAACGGATGCTTGCTAGCTACTATCTGAAATTCAAGGTTTGCTCTGTCCATGGTTTTCTTCTTCAATCCACCAGCTGGCAGAGGCAGGTCTTTCTTAAGAAGATTCTTACTTGTAGCATTCAAAATTTCTAAATGGGAATGTCATTGGGTAAAGTGAAGACAATTCGCAATGGTCTTACATTCACCTTACAGAGGACTGAGAAAATATCTAGAGACCCCTCACATCCTGGACATAAATTGTTTCAACTTCTTCCCTCAGGACATTGCTGTAGCAGAGGTGGGTTTCAGAAGTTCTGACCAGTTCTGGAGAACCGGTAGCGAAAATTTTGAGTAGTTTGGAGAACCAGTAGTAAAAATTCTGACTGGCCCTGCCCCCGTCTATTCTCTGCCTCCCAAGTCCCAGCTGATCGGGAGGAAATGGGGATTTTGCAGTAACCTTCCGCTGGATTGAGGAGGGAATGGAGATTTTACAGTATCCTTCCCCTGGAGTGGGGTGGGAATGGAGATTTTACAGTATCCTTCCCATGCAATGCCCACCAAGCCATGCCCACCAAGCCATGCCATGCCATGCCATGCCATGCCATGCCATGCCATGCCATGCCATGCCATGCCACGCCCACCAAACCATACACACAGAACCGGTAGTAAAAAATTTTGAAATCCACCACTGTGCTATAGGGTGTTGCATGCCAAAACAACTAGACACAAAGATAGTTTTTCCCCCCATGCTATCACTCTACTGAACACCTAATTTCCACAGCACTGTTTTAGGCCTAAAGATATTTACCAATGTAGTATTGTTGTATTGCTATTATCCATCTCATCTTCTCATCTTTCTCAGCTGCTCATCTTTCCTATTATCTTCTCCTATTGGTATCTTATGATTTATCACTTATTGTTTGTGTCTTATGATCAATTATTGTAACTGTGATTTATGATCTATGACCTATCGCTTTGTGGTTTGTATGTACACTACAGTGGTGGGTTGCCCCCGGTTCGCACCGGTTCCATAGAACCAGTAGTAAAACCGGCGGGAGGCTCCGCCCACTGACCCCGACGTCATTAAAATGCTTCTGCATCATCAAAACGGTTCTGTGCATTCTGAACGGCCCCACTGTAAACCGGTAGTAAAGGTAAGTAGAACCCACCCCTGGTACACTAGAGACAAATTTCTTGGATGTCAAATCACACTTGGCCCCCCAAAAAAGCTGTTCTGTTCTGTTCTGGCCATGCAATTCCATTCCATTCATTTCTGGGGTTCTGAAAGATCCACTTGAAGTATACATGCTTTGTCTTAAAATTCAGGATTCATCCAAATCCACTGCAAATCCCACATTTTGACAGCTTCTCTACAGTTATACTAAGAAGAAACTCACTCCAAATGACCCTCATGATACACACGGCAAGGACTATGGTCCAGTGGTGAAATCCAATTTTTTTTACTACCGGTTCTGTGGGCGTGGCTTGGTGGTGTGGTGTGGCTTGGTGGGTGTGGCTTGGTGGGCGTGGCAGGGGAAGGATACTGCAAAATCCCCATTCCCTCTCCATTCCAGGGGAAGGATACTGCAAAATCCCCATTCCCTCCCCACTCCTAGGGGAAGGATATTGCAAAATCTCCATTCCCATCTAACTCTGGGGCCAGCCAGAGATGGTATTTGCCAGTTCTCCGAACTGCTCAAAATTTCCGCTACTGGTTCTCCCGAACCTGTCAGAACCTGCTGGATTTCACCCCTGCTATGGTCCAAGTTAACAGATACAAATTAAAAGTGACAGTTAGATCAATTGGGCGACTATCTCGCCTCCATGTCAGTCCTGTTCAGATAGGTTGGCTGCCAGAGAATCAAGTTCTCCATTCCTTGGGAAGGGAAAACAGAAATAATTTCTGGAACTTCTACTTGCTGCCCACCCATATGAGCCATGAGAAAGAAGAAATCAAAATGTTCCATATTCTGGAAAGATCAAAATTAATCATTGTAAGACAGGTTCCACATCCAGATAAGGAAGCTCCATCTAAACTATGGAGCAGAGACCTCCTCCTTTGTTCAAAGCTGAATTTCAGGGGAATATTTCACCGCGAAGGGAGGTGCTGAGTGCTAGGCCTGAGGCAACAGGCCGTGATAATAGAAACTGTTTCTATTTATACAAGGCTGTTTTGATGCTGCTGGTCCAAGAATAGACATCGTGGGTTACGGAGGGCTGTTGACCCGGATACTTCTGAAAGACATTTCTGTTTGAACCTTCATTTAGAGAGGTCACTCAAATTAGTTGCCATTTCTGTGCGATAAGCAGTTGCTGTGGGCAAAGAGGGAGAATGGCAGCCCTCGACTTTCACGTGGGAAAAGAAAGCACAAGTTGTCGCACGGAGAAGCCTTTGGACAAGGCAAGCTGTTAGGGGGCCTCCTTCCCTCCGCCAAGCCAAGAGGGGAGGGGGGAAAATTTAGGAAGCTAATTACTGTTTAATATTTCAAACAGGATGTTTGAATGGGATGTTTAATTATCTTGCCAGCTTCTATTCAAATAAACACAAGGGATTTAGGCCTTTGTAAAGGAGGGGAGCTGGGAGCTGTGGGTTTAAAAGGGATGCCAAGCATTCCTGGGCAGTAAACCGCTCAGATCTCCTGTGTAATGTGGCATAATAACAGACTTCTGTTGACACTGTGCTTGGGCAGAGGTGCCTGGCCAATTCCCTGAATCAAATGGGACCGTTTCAGTTGGTGACTGGCAATACATCCCCAAGAGTTTAAGTGGGAAAGCCTTGTTCAAAATCCGTGAGCGTCATTTCTTTCTTTCTTTCTTTCTTTTTTTCAAAAAAGAAGCTACGACTTAAAACCCCATTTATCACTTCCTGTTGGAAGTGTCCATTAAGCGAGGTTATTGATTCAGGCAAGACTGGTGGGAATAATAATAATGGTGCTATTGCTGAGCTTTCAAAAAAAAAAAAAGGCAAAAGTGTTCTTAGTGAAGATTGTCAGTGTGGCATGGTTGTGTGTGTGTGTGTGTGTGTGCAAAGCAATTTTCTTGTCTGGAATCAAGATAGAATTGATCTATAAATCCATTTTATCTGGGACAATGTGACACCTGGGCACGGTTTGCTCTTTTGCTCTGCGTATGAAATTAAAATTAAAAACTTACCTACGGTTGCTTAGTTCAGGCTTGTTGAAACAAGAACTGGACTGCGGCTTCCTTTCCTCAAAGAGAGGAAATCATTAGGCTGCCATAAAATTGTCACTTGTCCTGCTCATAAGCCCCTTGGAACTCGGTGGAGTTAACTTCCAAATAGATACGTATAGAATTGCACTATTAAAGGAGCATTTATGATACTCTGTATTGGGCTTAACAAATACCTTTAGCAAGGAGATTGTTATTGGTGCAGGCAAACATTTCTGTATGACCAGCCAAGATAATAGATCCAGTAAGAGGCTCTGTGAGAAAAATGGGGAGTTTCCAAATTTGAAAAAATAGCTAAATAAAATAAAGAAGCACCAACCTTACTAACCAACTTTGTCTGGATCTTATGATGCCACTAACTGATATTAATGGGAATGGGAAGATTATGATTCGAAAAAGGGCCTTTTCTTTTGGATCAGATATGCCAAAATCTAAACTCAGTTGAGTATAGCCTCTGAACTTAACTCTCCTCTTAAATGAGATTTTTGGCATGACGTAAAAATAATTTTTGCTGTCAGTTCTTTTAATTCAATATTGTTTCTTTTATTCATCCTGAACTGACTGGATCTCTTATTGGGATGCTCAACATCTAACTAAATTGTTTTATTTTCTGATATGTTTTTAATATTTTCTTTAAAAATAATATTCAGTATTAATTTTTATCTATTATGATGCCACAAATCATTTTTAAAAAGAAATGATCCCATCAATAGATGATCCTGAATGTTTAATGTGCAAAATGTCTGGCTATATTCACTGCCTGTCTTGGACAGTGTACTATACATGTGACTAGTCCATGAAGGAGATCTCAGTTTCGAGTATACAAAACTAGCATACTTGGTTTTGAAAATACATGACAGAGGCAGGAATGCTTTAGGAAGCAATGCTGTCAGGTTTAATATTTTAACAAGGAACAAAATACTTCGTTTCAGTATTTTGAATTTTAAAATGATACTTCCAGGGTAGCTTCCTTTGCTTTCCTGTAGTGAGTTGTTTATAGTTGTTGTGTTTTAAAGAGCAGTTCACAGTCACATTCTTGTACTTAGAGTTGTTCCAGGAGTATTTCCTTTGCAGAAACACTGTCATTGTCCTGGTTAACAGACAATAACCACGGCTTTGCTGTTTGTCTCCATCTTCCACTCATCAAACTACTTGTGCAACTACGGTAGTCCTCAACTTACGACCGTGATTTAGCCTAAAATTTCTCTTGCTAAGCAAGACAGTTATTAAGTAAAATTTGCCCCATTTTACCACCTTTCTTGCCATGGTTGTTAAGTGAATAATTGCAACTGTTTTTTTTTATTTAAAAAGTTTTACAAAAATTACAAACATTTTCTCCCCCCATCCCTCTCCCCCCCCCCCCTTTCCCCCCCCCTCCCCCCCCCCGACTTCCCCATCCTCCCTCCCTTCCAACCTCCCCCCTCCCCTCTCCCCCCTCCCCGGACTTCCCAGAACAGATACAGGGTAAAGCATTTAACAATCATAAGCTAAAATAATCTAACATTTTATAGGTTACAAATTCTCACTAGGTCTTTAACTCCATACAGTTCAAGTAACTATAATCCTAAACTAGTAACTTAATAATATTTCATTCAAAGGCTATTTGGAATTTTTTAGTTTGATATCTATTTTGAATATAGTCAATCCATCTTCTCCACTCCAATACATATCTTTCATTTGAATTAATTGCAATTGTTAAGTTAGCAAAACGGTTGTTAAATGAATCTGGCTTCCCCATTGATTTTGCTTGTCAGAAGTTCACAAAAGGTAATCACATGACCTCGGGACACTGCAAGCGTCATAAATATGAGTCAGTTGCCAAGCATCTGAATTTTGATCATGTGACTATGGGGATATTACAACAGTTGTTAAGTATGAAAGACGGTCATAAGTCACTGTTTTCAGTGCCATTGTAACTTCAGTCACTAAATGAACTGTTATAAATCGACGACTACCTGTATTAACTTATTTTCAGTTCTGGGAAGAGAGATGTAAACTTTCTCTTTGGCACTAAAGTAGATAGCTTTGTCCATCTTCAGTTGACAAGATCATAGGCAAAATATATTCCTCATCAGTCCTGCTTTGACCAGTCTTTAATATATAAAATCTTCCTGTCCTACTTGTGCTACATCTTCATTCGCTAAGACCAATTAATTTAAAAATCTTATACAGTGTAAGGCTGCCCTTTTAATCCAAATGTTGCATGTGACCCTGCATGTCATCGTCTATGACTAAATCACCACAAAATTACCACATAGACCGCATGAAATGAACTACCACAAATCTGTCCATTTCAGTTCTCCTGTTTCTGAGCATTTCCATATCAAGTTGTGAATTTAGGAGGGGAAAAATTGAGAAATGTGAAAATTCATATGTGTATGAAGCATTTTTTGTATGTAATGCATCTCTAATGTGCATTTTATTGTATATCTAAGTCTGAAAAATGTATATTAACAGATTAACAGAGTTGGAAGGGACCTTGTAGGTCATCTAGTCCAACCCCCCACCCAAGCAGGAGACCCTGCACCATTTCTGACAAATGGCAGTCCAATCTCTTCTTGAAAGTCTCCAGTGATGAAGCTCCCACAACTTCCGAAGGCAAGCTGTTCCACTGGTTGATTGTTCTCATTGTCAGAAAATTTCTCCTTATTTCCAGGTTAAATCTCTCCTTGTTCAGTTTCCATCCACTATTCCTTGTCTGGCCTATAGGCCTATTGGAAAATAGCTTGACCCCTTCCTCTCTGTGGCAGCCCCTCAAATATGGGAACACTGTTATCATGTCTCCCCTGGTCCTTCTTTTCCCTAGACTAGCCATGCCCAGTTCCTGTAACCATTCTTCATATGTTTTAGCCTCCAGTCCCCTAATCATCCTGGTTGCTCTTATCTGTTGCTTTTTAAAATTGAAAAAAATGCACTGAAAGTCCTGAAAAGTGTAGGCTTTGAAGTGCGAACAAAAACACAAATTCAGAAGATATACATTGATTTAATCTGTATCCCGAAGGTGGAGCTTCCATTCCAAACCTTGGCCAAATAAATTGAAATTTTGTCCTTAGTACGTGTATAGTGTGTATAGCCAAGGGTGATTGAGGAATACATAGGCGGCTCTAGAATTGAAACATGTTTCTCTTTTCTCATGGATAGTTGTACCTGTGGGGGAATTGTTCATGTAAGCGTTTCACGGTTGCAATCTCTTTTAGATGTAATTTAAAAGATTTAACGGGTGGCCTAATTTTACATCTTCTAACACTTTTTAAGGGTGCTTCTTTGTGTGTGTCTGTGGAATTCAATGCCATTTGACATTGTAAATGGAGACATAGGCTGCAACTTTGTGGTCCTTTGAAATGTGGCATGTGGTTTGAATTTTAAAGCTTATTTCCTCTTAGCCTAATGAGCTTCTGAAAGCGATTAAACAGAAGAAAGGCAGGTTAAGCCAATGACATCTTGTCAGAAAAAAACTCTTATCAAAATCACCTTGACTTTTTAAAATAATAATAATAATAATAATAATCTTCCTAGTTGTGGTAGATTCCTCAGATATTTCTGAATAAAATGTTGAACTGCTACAGATGCAATAACCAATGGCTTTGATATTTAGTAATATGTCACCTGTGGTAGGAACTTTGGAAGTACATGTCTAAAAAGAGTCTAGTAAATAATTTATGCACCGGCTAATTATCCCTTTCTTTCTAGTATAGCTTGTGAAGTAGTACCACAAACATTCCTCTTATTCCCCCTACCATGGAAATGATATCCTCACCCCAAATGTTTTGCTTTCTGCTTGGATAATGTCTCTTTAAGAAGTGGGTTAACCGCATTTGGGGTCCTTTATCATTAGATCCTAAGTCTCTGGGGAAGGCTAAAGATGAAAACGAATTCAAAGTTAAAAATATTCTAACAATATGGTAAGATTAACAGTTGGTATGAGGGGCGACATAATAGCAGTGTTCCAATAATTGAGGGGCTGCCACAAAGAAGAGGAGATCAACCTATTTTCCAAAGCAAGCACCTGAATGAAGGCCAGGAAGCAATGGATGGAAACTAACCAAGGGGAGAAGCAACCTAGAACAAAGGAGAAATTTCCTGACATGAGAACAATTAACCAGTGGAATGACTTGCCTCCAGAAGTTGTGGGAGCTCCATCACTGGAGGCTTTCAAGAAGAGACTGGACAGCTACTTGTCTGGAATGGTATAGGGCAGTATTGGTAAACCTTTTAAGCACTGAGTGCAGAAATGGGTGTGCGCACACGCGGGGTGGCACTGGAAACTGGAAGTGCAGCTCCCTGGTGTGCATGCAGGGGAGCGCCAGAAACTGGAAGAGCAGTTCCCTGGAACGCATGTGCACGCCGGGAAGCTGAACTTCCAGTTTCCGGCGTGCACATGCATGCTGGTCACCTGGTCTTCCAGCTTCTGGCATGCATGCATGCGTGAAGACCAGCTGGCTGGCATGCAACTGCGCACCGGAACCTGGAAGAGCAATGGGCAACACCTGGCATGCCTGGAGAGATGGCTCTGGGTGCCACTTCAGGCATGCGTGCCATAGGTTCGCCATCACGGGTATAGGGTCTCCTCCTTGACAAGAGGGTTGGACTAGAAGATCTCCAAGGTCCCTTCCAACTCTGTTAATCTGGTCTTTGCAAACTCTCAATCTCAGGATGAAGCTATGAATACATTAGTAGTTAAACTATAACGTTACACAACAATCATAGAGAGGTTAGTGTCAAAATATCTTTCCCATATCAAAATCTTTTTTTTTCATAAAATCCATAGATTTAAAAAACGGATTCTGAGTTATTTTAATATCAGAGTTATTTTAATAGACGCTGAGCTTGTCGGTCGAAAGGTCGGCAGTTTGGCAGTTTGAATCCCTAGTGCTGCATAATGGGGTGAGCTCCCGTTACTTGTCCCAGCTTCTGCCAACCTAGCAGTTCGAAAGCACGTAAAAAATGCAAGTAGAAAAATAGGGACCACCTTTGGCAGGAAGGTAACAGCGTTCTGTGTGCCTTTGGCATTTAGTCATGCTGGCCACAGGACCACGGAGACATCTTTGGACATTGCTGGCTCTTCGGCTTTGAAATGGAAATGAGCACCGCCCCCTAGAGTCAGGAACGACTAGCACATATGTGCAAAGGGAACCTTTACCTTATGAAATTTTTGATTAGGAAACAAAACAAAGAAAAGAAGAAAGAAAAGAGAAGAGAAGAGAAGAGAAAAGAAGAGAAAAGAAGAGAAAAGAAAGAAAAGAAAAGAAAGGCTTCCTCAGAATCCCACTACAATGCTGTGATAGAAAAGAGACATCATCTCCATTTACTACTTTTGTATTCAGCTGGGCTTAAGGTCCTTTACACCCTCTTCTGGATCCAACCATCCTGTAAAGAAATGCAATGGGATCATCTACTTTGAGGGTGATGATAGTATCATGGGAGATACCTGCATAATCCATTTCTATCACTGCTGACTATTGAAGAACCGCAAGATTTGGTGTTATCAACAATATGGGTTAGGGAGAACCAATAATATTGAAAGCACTTTCACTGTAGCTGTTGGACATAAAATAAGAAATATGGTGGTTTTAAGAGCAGATATTTTAGAAATAGAATAGAATAACAGAGTTCGAAGGTGCCTTGGAGGTCTTCTAGTCCAACCCCCTGCTTAGGCAGGAAACCCTATACCATTTCAGACAAGTGGCTGTCTAGTCTCTTCTTAAAAACCTCCAGTGTTGGAGTATTCACAATTTCTGGAGACAAGTCGTTCCTCTGGTCCTCTTCTGTGAATTAACGTGGAATTTATCTTCTTAGAATTGGATTATCCCCTTCCTTCTTCATACGTCCTTATCTTGCTAGGCTTTGAAGAATCTTTGTAAAGGAATCAGATGTGGCCCAGGTGGCTGAACCTGTAGGGAAATGGAATTAGCTTCTGTGAATGAAACAGCAACATAAGATCTACGCCAGTCACATCAACTCCTCTCAATGCAGTTTTTCAGCTTTCAACAGAACCTGGCCTTGTTGCTTCAAAACCAAATGCAGTAATGGAAAAGGACATTCTTTGGGTGGAGGGGAGTGGAGATGAGCATTTATCAAAGTTTTAGGGCCAGAATTGTGACAAGTGTACCTCTTGAAAAAGACGCAACCCACTAGGAGCACGTGGTGGGAAATCAATTTATCACCACCTCTTGTATACCATCAATAATGCTAAAAGACTTACTTGTCATCTTATCAAGCCACGGTGGGTTTTAGCAGTTCCTTTGTTAAGCCCTGAAAATGAATGCAAGGGGAGAAAGAATCTTTGAACATCCAAACACAGTGTCATGCTAGTGTGATCCTGACACTGCCCAGGGAAATGCCTATTGCTTTGTTTATAGATGGGACTGTGATAGCCTGACAGCTCCAGAAGAAGGTCACCGTGGAGGACCAAAAGGAGATTTCTTTTCCCATCATCTCCACATTCGGGGAAGTGGCCCTTCTGACTCCCCTTGGCAGCCAGGCTTTTAATTCATTATGGTCTCATTTTGACTGGTAACCACCTAGGAAGAACGAAAGTTCTCTGTTTCTTTGGAGGAAATAAGCCCATGACACCTTGTTAAACCTTTGTTTGTTAAAACAAACTCAGGCAGTGTTTCTCAGATCTTTTTTAGGGTTTTTTTTTAAATTCCACTTTTAGTATTTTTATAAATAACTCAGGGTGGCAAACATACCTAATGTTTCTTCCTCCTCTTATTTTCCCCACAAAAATAACCCTGTCAGGTGGGTTGAGCCAAGAGAGAGTGACTGGCCCAAAGACATCCAGCCAAGCTTTCATGCCTAAAGTAGCGCTAGAACCAGTGGTGAAATCCAATTTTTTTTTTACTACCGGTTCTGTGGGCATGGCTTGGTGGGCGTGGTGTGGCTTGGTGGGCGTGGTAGGGGAAGAAGGATACTGCAAAATCTCCATTCCCACCCCACTCCTGGGGGAAGGATATTTTTTAAAGTTTTTTTTTTTATTTCTCATAAAACATATATAAATGTACAATCTCTTTAACCATTCTTATCACACATATTATCTTTTGGTTTCCATATTGGTTCATTCTTTATCCTAAAACTTTAAAATACATTCGGGGTTGCTCTTCTACCATTCCATATCTCCCTTCTTCCACAACAACCAATCCTCTCCTTCTCCCCTCTTACCCTTCCCTCCCTTCTTCTATTCTTTTCAACTTTCTTCTTTCCTCCTCTCCTTCCCCTCCTCTCCTTCCCCTTCCTTTCCCCCACTCCTCCCCTCTTCCTCTCTTTCTAACCCTCTCTCCTACTCTTATTTCCCCTCCCTCCCTTTCTCTCTTTTTCCCTTTCTTCTCTCTCTCTCTTTTCCTCTTTTTCTTTTCTCCTTCCTACCTGTCCCTTTACTCCTCTCTCCCTTCCCCCTCAGTTGTTGTGTCCATTTTCAATTCAATATTTTGTCAAGATGGTGTTCAAGCAACCCTGATCTTTTACTCACATTTTCCTTTCAATTTCTTTTCTATTTTGCTGGTTACACATATATCATCCTTAATGTACATTTATGTAGTGCCTCTTTTTTCATTTTCCTTGGGGGAAGGATATTGCAAAATCCCCACTCCCTCCACACTCCTGGAGGAAGGATACTGCAAAATCTCCATTCCTACCCCACTCTGGGGCCAGCCAGAGGTGGCATTTGCCGGTTCTCTGGACTGCTCAAAATTTCCGCTACCCCGGCTAGAACTCACAGTCTCCTAGTTCCCAGGCTAGTTTCATTACTTTCACTACTAGACCAAACTTAGAAGACATGTTTTGATAGATTTCAGAGGCAATTTAATGCTTTTTATTAACTAACTTCTGTTTCATACCACTATACATTGCAAGCTGCATTGAGGTAGTTTTCAGAAATTTGCAGGTCTATGTTTTTTCTCCTTTGTTTGTTTGGTGCACCATAGTACAAACATTCCAGACATGCCACATTTGTTTGCTGTTTGTAGAAAAGTATATCTCTACAGACTGAGAACTGAAGTAGCATGGTTTTTTTTCCCCATTTTGAGATCCCAGAACCAATAAATGAAAATAAATACATAAATAAATAAATAAAGATGGTGCCTTGGAACAAGACATGCTCATAAAGGTTGAGGGTTCATGTCAGTAAAAGGTGAACTTAACAGCTGGTTTTTGATACACAAAGATGGACAGCATTAGATGCTCTCATATACATTATTCAGGAAAGGTGGAATTTATACATGGACAGAATGCCTTGTCTGTTTGCATTCAAACCATGCACTGAAATGATATCAACTTTATTCAGAGCTGGAGGTTATCTTTTAAAAAGATAGATATCAACTGGATATAAAAATAGGTACATTTTCTGGATTCTGCTGCCCTAAAGCAGAATTGCCTCCTTTGAAAGGCTGACTTCACAGTCTTTTTTTTTTTTTGCCAGGGATAAGGATAAGGAATAGGCAGTAGTTTGAATTCAGAGGAAAAATAGTGTTTTGGTGTGTTCATGAGCATTGATGTGGGATCTCTTGGAAGCTGCTTAAAACAGGTACATCTTTTTCCCCAGTCTGCATGACCAAAGTTGCCATATGATCTCAGGAAGACACTTTTGGTTGAGGACTTGTTAATTGGTTCCATGTTAATTGGTTCCATGCAAAGTCTAGAACTACGAAAAATAAATAAAATGAAATAATGAAATAAAATAAAATAAAATAATAATGTTCCAGGATGCCCTTTTCTCTTTGAAACTGCTACACATCCTTTACTAAGGACGGCTTTGGGGCACATTTTCTGAGTTGCAGCTACTGAGATTTCATTGAAATACAGGGGAAAACCTCCTGACTGGGTAACCAGTCCTTCAAGGTAGCCCATACCAGTGGTGGGTTTCAAAAAATTCTACTACCAGTTTTGTGGGTGTGGCTTTGTGGGTGTGGCTTTGTGGGCATGGCAGGGGAAGGATACTGTAAAATCTCCATTCCCACCCCACTCCAGGGGGAGGATATTGCAAAATCCCCATTTCCTCCTGATCAGCTGGGACTTGGGAGGCAGAGAATAGATGGGGTCGGGGCCAGTCAGAATTTTTACTACCGGTTCTCCGAACTACTCGAAATTTCCGCTACCAGTTCTACAGAACTGGTCAGAACCTGCTGAAACCCACCTCTGGCCCATACCAAGAAATCAAAATTATGAATACTAATACTACATATATTATAAGAAGCATAATGAAAAATGGAAACAGAATCTTGCAAGTCATGCTTTTTATGTTCTGGAGAACTAGGGAGAAACAACCCTGAGGCACTTACTCAAATTACATTCTGCTTTGGAGTCAGATGTCATTTATCAGACCATTGTCTAGGCTGCAGATCTTCCTCTTGTCTCTCAAGGTTACTCATGCAGCCCATTATAGTTGGTAAGAATTGCACAAAAGTGGAACAGACTACCGATGGAAGTGATGGGTTCTCCATGCTAAGAAAAGGTTGCACAGCTACCTCTTATTCAGTTTGCTTTCCAGCATGTTGTAGAAGGTTGAGCAAGATTTTCCTGGTAATCCCTTTTAATTCTGAAATTCTATGATTTCTTGAAACATTTTGAAGTTTGAGAGGTGGCTTGGCTTTGTCAATTACTCTGCCCTTGAAGCTGATAATGAGGTTCCCCTTTGTGATATATTAGCAACAGGTTTAATTAAGTTTTGATAAGGTAGGCTTTTGCTGATTATTGTTTATTCCCCCATTCATACTTCGTTACCAAGATCTGATGAGAAAAGCTTGGAACACTATAGAATAATATGTAGTTGGTCTAGAAACCTAGGTTTTTTTTAGACCTAATTCTCATACAAGTAGTCTTTGACATACAACCACAATTGGGATCTGAATTTTGGTCACAAAGTGGTCATTAAATGAGTGGATTTATGAGCATGACATGAGTTGATCCAATTGTATTTTTACCATGGCTGTTAAATGAATCCAGCTTCCCCAATTGACTTTGCTAGTTGGAAAGTGGCTGGGAAGATCATAATGACATCATCACAAGATACTGCAACTATTGCAAATGTGAACCAATTGCCAAGTCTTGAATTGCAGTCACATGACTGCTGTGGGGATGCAACAGTTTAATTTTGAGGATTTTTTTCAAGGCCGTTGTAACTTTGAACCATCATTAAATGAACAGTCATAAGTCAAAGTGATTTCAAGATGAAAATATGTCTTGATTTTGATATTTCAATATACCATAGGTTTTCTTCTGATTTATGGCACAGCTGTAAACTTGAGGGTCACGTCAATCTTGTCAGGTCCTTAAGAAAAACCAAACGCCTAGGTATAGAATAGGCCTCAATAGTAGTAACTACGAGAGAGATCTTTGCATCCTAGTGGACAATCACTTAAATATGAGCCAGCAGTGTGCTGCAGCTGCCAAAAATGCCGATGTGGTCCTAGGCTGCATTAAGAGAGGTATAGAATCAAGATCTTGTGAAGTGTTAATGCTACTTTACAATGCCTTGGTAAGACCACACTTGGAATATTGCATCGAGTTTTATATTGGATGCAATATAAAAAAGATGTTGAGACTCTAGAAAGAGTGCAGAGAAGAGCAACAAAGATGATTAGGGGAATGGAGGATAAAACATATGAAGAATGGTTGCAGGAATTGGGTATGTATACTTTAATGAAAAGAAATACTAGGCGTGATATGATAGTAGTATTCCAATATATCAGGGGTTGCCATAAAGAAGAGGGAGTCAAGCTATTCTCCAAAGCACCTGAGGGTAGGACAAGAAGCAACGGATGGAAACTAATCAAGGAGAGAAGCAACTTAGAACTAAGAAGAAATTTCCTGTCAGAACAATTAATCAGTGAAATGACTTGCTTCCAGAAGTTGTGAATGCTCCAACACTGGAAGTTTTTAAGAAGAGATTGGACAACCATTTGTCTGAAATGGTATAGAAGACTCCAAGGTCCCTTCCAACTCTGTTATTCTGTAATTACCCTCCTACATCTGTAATTAAGTGATAGGTTGCCTTGATTTTATCATTTGTAATGGGAATCTATATTTAATTCCACTGGTAAATATACTCTTGAAAGAGTACTGAAATGGTTTTGAAGAAAATGTGCAGCAGCAATTACTCCAGAGGTTACTCTGGAAAAACAGGAAAGTATGAAAAAGAAATTCAAGATTGGCCCACCTTGGATGTAAGGGGGAGGGGAAGAGGAAATGCTGACAGGCATTCATGTTTTTCTTATTATATAACCAACTCAATAAAATAGAGATCCTGTATTTCCTTGGGTGTTTGTTTTTTGACCTGCCCTACTCTAAAGGACTGACAACATTTTGATTTCGGGTTCCAAGGCTTTTCTCTGACAGTTTTTCAGTCAGCTTCCAAACCGTCTCTCCTATAGACAACTTGTTCATTTCTTCTGGTACTTGTAGTTCTCCTATAGCTCCACCTTCTGCTGCTTTACTGACAGATAAAGAGAGGAAAATACAGTGGTCTTCGAGATACTGATTTAACATTGCTGCGTTCTTATTTTCTCCCAAACTCTCTTTGTTTCTTAAAAGAGATATAATGCAGGTTGGTGCAGGGGTGAAATCTAGCAGGTTCTGACAGGTTCTGGAGAACCGGTAGCGGAAATTTTGATCACTTCGGAGAACCAGTAGCAGAAATTTTGAGTAGTTCGGAGAACTGGCAAATACCACCTCTGACTGGCCCAGAGTGGGGTGGGAATGGAGATTTTGCAATATCCTTCCCCCAGGAGTGGGGAGGGAATGGGGATTTTGCAATATCCTTCCCCTGGAGTGGGGTGGGAATAGAGATTTTGCAGTATCCTTCCCCTGCCACGCCCACCAAGCCACGTCCACCAAGCCACACCACACCCACAGAACCAGTAGTAAAAAAATTTGGATTTCACCACTGTGTTGGTGATACTATGTCTTCTTTATGTCCTTTGCACATCCAGTTTGGATGTTTTAGAAGAGAGAAAAATCTTTATCTTAAAAAGAACTCTCTCAAACTTGGCTTGATCAAGAAGTCCCTGAAGCCAAAATGCAGTTTAAACTAGTTTATAATCCATAGGAATTACAGATATTGATCGATCCAAGTGTATCATCATAAAGTAAAAAAATGTATCTGAATTAATTAAGAAAAAGAAGACTTGCCCTATAAGAACAATGGAGAGCTTTGTTTCCTCTTCTGGGGTCAGCAACCCTACGTTATGCTGGGAAATAGTCATGAGAATTTTGGGAGAGCTTTGGAGCTTTGGATATGTGGGAATTCATATTATATTGAAATATATATATATAAAGACTAGGCTGGTGCTATCCAAAGGACTCTTATTATGAAATAAACATGTTCTTCCAGATCAGGTCTTGTAGTGCAGTCTGAAAAAGGAACTTTTATCTTGCTGAAACATGGGAACGCTCCTGAGCCTGACGATATAATTCCAGAGATTTTGAAAGCCAGTGTTTTGGTGATGGATGCCCCCTTTGTCAAGTTATTTACCCAAATTAATAGAACACGTTGTTTATCTATTCCTCTATTGCAAGCTACTATTATCCGTGTTTATAAGAAGGGTGAGAAAGAGAACCACTCCAATTACAGGCCTATTAGCTTGCTTTCAGAAGCTGGTAAATTATATGCCATTTATCTTAGTAAGAAACAATCTTGGATGGAGGATAACGTGGAGCTGAGCTGTCAGCTGGCAGGTTTATGGGAAGGGTAATCCAACATTAGATTACTATAGTATTTTAAAGTCACCTAGCTGAGAAATGCATGTCAGCATCTTGTAAAGCATGCATAATATTGGGTCCCAACTGTAGATCCAGGGCTTGTCACTGAACTCCTTGATGCGGAAAAACAGCACCACAGCCTCTCTTCTTCTTCTTCTATATTGTAAAGATCTTGAATCCATCAGCATTTTACTCTTGTCTAGAGTGGGTTCAGTTTGCACCTGTTTTATCTCTTCCACTTCACCACCACTTCTGACAATGGGATCAACTTAATGGAGATGCCCAGATCTGTGATGAAACTTCTCTTCAAACTTTCTTTTTTTTTTCCCTGATGGCTTCCTATACAGTTTAAATAAGAACTATTAATAGATAGCTACGTAAGTCCATACAAAGAGTTTGAAGAAGTCACTTTGGAAAAACAACGTAGCCTTGGAAGAGAGTTTTATCTGTCCTACATATTATAAGAGATTCTTCAGAATTTCAATGACCATCATATTAAAAGCTGCTGGATAATTAAGATGGATAAAAACATTATCCCAGGGATGGGTAATGTATGCTGGGTATCTGTTTTCTGGAAAGCCATAACACCCCCATGTTTCCCAATGATTCAATGCAGTTTAGAGCCAACCATGATTATGAAAACTTCACTACCTATTTTTGAAGACAACACAGTAAATTCAGTCTTACAGCAAAATTGTTTAGTGGAATTAGTTGATAATATCATAGGCTAACACTCCATCAAATACAAGTGTTCACTGCATTGACAATCCCCACTGAAAATGTTGACTATGTCTTTAAGTAACTTGGAGCCAAAAGTAGCTAAATAAGTTGGAGCCAAAGACTTCTGTCCTTATATATCTGCCTGGAGATTTTAGTCATCTTTGAATGATCCAAATAACCTGACTAGTTAACTATTACAAGAGAAAAGGACTTATAGTTCATCTGATAGCTTTAATGCCTAATGTTTCAGATCCAGGTTAAGGGTTCCCACTTTTTAGCCCTTTTAAAATTTAACACATTAGTTTTGAAATGTAACACATCCATGTTATATAAAATTGGTATGTATCTATGGAGATTCTCAATCATTCAGGTCATGGTTATCCCAAAGGTGTTTTTTCAAAAGTCGCCTGGATTTTGTTTTTCCTTGAAGACATTTCGCTTCTCATACAAGAAGCTTCATCCGTTCTGACTAAAGAACGGAATAAGCTTTTTGGATAAGAAGTGAAATGTCTTCAAGGAAAAACAAAGCCCAGTTGTCTTTTGAAAAAGCATTTTGGAGACAATATGGGTATTGTTGTGTCCTTATTTGGGCATCCGCTCGGGGATTGGCAGATCCACTGGCGGGAGATTCAAGTAGCTGTCATTGGACAGCTACCCTGCCGGAGCACTATAAAAAGGGCTCTGGCAGCACAGTTTCTTGTCTTGTTCTGAGCTGAATAAAGTTACTGAAAAGACCCGAGCTGGTCGCGTCTTGCTTTCCCTGCGCCGATCTAACACTGGCGACGAAGGACTGAACCAAGCATGAACGGCACAGCATGAAGCTACATCGACGAAGCGAAGCGACCCTGAGCTGAAGTCACTCGCCGAAGGTCCGCAGCAATGGCAAACCCAGAATCCGCATTGCTGACGCTGACCCCCTTCCAGCCAGGAAGAGAGATCTGGACTCACTACATGATCCGCTTTCGCCAATTCCTGAAAGGCAATAACATCAGGAATGCCAACGACGAAAGACAGAGAGGATTGTTCCTGGCGCACTGCGGCCCCGAGGTTCTCGCGATGGCCATCAACCTCGTTTTCCCCCGGGACATCGAGGACCTACCATGGACCGACCTGCAACGCATCCTGCAGGAACACTACGCGCCGACAGAAACGCCGGTGGCTAACCGCTTCAAGTTCCAGCAGAAATTCCAGAAAGAAGGTGAGACAATCAAGGAATTCGTGGCCTCCCTACGCCAGTTAGCGGACAGCTGTGATTTCGACAATGTGGACAATGCAATCGCTGACCGCATTGTGTTTGGCATGAGGGACAGGGTGCTCCAGAAGAAGTTCTTAGGCAAAAAGAAGCTGGTGCTCAAAGAGGTGATTGAAGAAGCCACGGCCGCAGAAATGTCCGAGAAAGTCGCAGCCGCGATGCACCGAGCTAAGGGCATCAACAAAATCCGGAGAGCCCAAACATCCTCAACCGAAGACTCCACAGCCGGATCGGAGTCAGAAGGAGAAGAAGAGGTACACAAAATATCCAGACCCCCCGGGCGAGAAACCGCGAAAAATCCCGATCGACGGGAGCGTTGCGGCAGCTGCAAAGGGGACCACCCCAGAGCAACATGCAGATGGAGGGATGCAACATGCCGACGCTGCAACAAGAGGGGGCACATTGCAGAGGCCTGCAGAGCAGCTGAGCCAGATGCCGAGCCATACGGATACCGGAATAGAGAAAATCGAGAGGACAACACGAGGTCATCTAGACGGGCCTCGTACCAGCCCAGATGAGGGGGAAACGACGGAAACCGGAAAAGAGTGGTACATCAAACGACAATCCATTTCACTGATGAGGAGGAGTCCACCTCCAAGTGTCTGGAGACTGTGCACGTGGAGGGGTCTCCCTGTTCAATGGAGGTAGATACGGGCTCGATCTACTCCATTATGGACTGGAAACGGTTAAAGAGCCTGAAGCCAGGCGTGCAGAAAAAAGACCTCAAACCACTACGTTACAGACTGATTGATTTTGGGGGAAACCCCATAGGTGTACTGGGCAGAACCTCCATCAACGTGTCCTTCAGAGCGTTCCAGGGGGAGCTCCCTATTACCATCGTCGACCGCAGCCGCCCTACCTTGCTGGGCATGGAATGGTTCCAGCCGCTAGGACTCAAAATTCAAGGGGTCAACCAAATTAGAAAGGACGAACTCGACTCACTCCTCGAAGAGTTCCAGGAAGTCTTCGACGGTAAGCTGGGGAAATTTGTGGGGAAGCCTATTTCCTTAAATTTAGATAAGGGGATTACACCAATTAGGCATAAGCCCCGCCGAGTTCCGTTCGCCTTGAGGCACAAAGTAGATGCTCAGCTAGATAAGCTGATAGCCCAAGGCATACTGGAGCAGATCGATCACGCGGCATGGGAGACGCCCATTGTGACCCCCATGAAGCCTGATGGATCGATAAGGATATGTGCAGATTATAAAATTACCATAAACCGTGCCCTCCAGCAGAGCGCATATCCGGTCCCAATGGTGCAACATCTGTTGCACTCACTGGGAGATGGTTCCATATTTGCAAAACTGGACCTGGCCCAGGCTTACCAGCAATTGCCAGTGGACGAAAAAACGGCAGAGGCGCAAACCATTGTCACTCATAGAAGGGCTTTTAAGTGCAACCGACTCCAATTTGGAGTAAGCGCAGCCCCGGGCATTTTCCAATCAATGATGGAACGCCTTCTCCAAGGCATTCCAGGGGTGGTGCCTTACTTCGACGATGTGCTTATCTCTGGCCACTCTAAGACCCAATTGCTTGAGCGTCTAAAAACGGTATTGCAACGCTTCAAGGAAAAGGGTCTGAGAGTAAGGAAGGATAAATGCATCATAGGGGTACAGGAGGTCGAGTTCCTGGGCTATTTAATCGATGGCACAGGCATCCACCCCACCAAATCAAAAATAAAAGCTATTCAGGAAGCTCCAGCCCCCAAAAATAAAACGGAGCTTCAGGCCTTCTTGGGATTGCTGAATTTTTACAGCGCATTTCTCAAACAGAAGGCAACAGCTGCTGAGCCATTGCATCGTCTGCTGGGGAAAGCAGTTCCGTGGAGATGGGAGAAAGAGGAGGAGAGAGCGTTCAAGGCCGTGAAGAGTCTTCTCTCATCCGACAGCGTGCTAATACAGTATAATGAGACGCTACCACTGCTGCTAACCTGCGACGCATCACCGTATGGGATAGGGGCAGTACTCAGCCACCAGCTGCCAAATGGGAAGGAAGCCCCCATTGCATATTTCTCGAAGACCATGTGCAGTGCTGAGAGGAACTATAGCCAGCTGGACAAAGAGGCATTGGCCATCGTGGCAGGCACCAAACGCTTCCACGAATACCTGTACGGCAGAACTTTCACAGTAATAACGGATCATAAGCCGTTGTTGGGGCTATTGTCAGGGGACAAACCTACCCCAGCGTACATGTCACCCAGGATGACCCGCTGGGCGATATTCCTAGCCGGATATGACTACCGGTTAATCCACAAACCAGGCGCATCCATTGGGAATGCTGACGGATTAAGCCGGTGCCCATCCATGGAACCAGTGGAAGACCCCGCACCAACCACCAGCCTGCTCCACATTGACACAGACAAAGACTGCCCAGTGACATCAGCTGATGTGGCAGCCCACACCCAGAAGGACCCAGTACTCAAAAAAGTCCTATCCTGGGTCCTGCGAGGCTGGCCCACCGAAACAGCAGCAGACGAATACAGCCCTTTCACGCGGAAGCAACAGGAGCTGTCCACAATGAAAGGCGTTTTGCTATGGGGAGACCGGGTGCTGATTCCGACTGCGCTGAGGAAAAAGACGCTTGCTACACTTCACAATGGTCACCCTGGCATAGTGCGGATGAAGGCGTTGGCCAGAAGTTACGTGTGGTGGCCAGCCATTGATAAGGACATTGAGGAGTGGGTGGCCAGATGTGACCCTTGCCAGGAGGTAAGACCTGCCCCAGCACAAGCACAGTCATCAGAGTGGGAGGCACCCAGCAGCCCCTGGGCAAGGGTTCACATAGACTTCGCGGGCCCGATGCAAGGGAGATACCTCTTAATCGTAGTAGATGCCTTCTCGAAATGGCTAGAGGTCATCCCCATGGCATCCACCATGACGGAAGCCACCATCAGGGCCCTACGGCGCCTGTTCGCCACCCACGGGCTACCCGACGTGTTGGTCTCTGACAACGGCCCCCAGCTGACCTCCAAGCCCATGGAGGAGTTCCTGGCAAACCTGGGCATTCGGCATGCCCTATCCGCACCCTACAGGCCAGCTGGAAATGGGCAAGCAGAACGAATGGTGAGGGTCCACCAAAGAGGCCCTCGCCAAGATGGCACCGGGAGACTGGCAGGAAAGAATTGACACCTTCCTGCTGACCCAACACATCACCCCACATGCCACCACCAGGAAGAGCCCAGCAGAGCTCCTGATGGGCAGGAAGCTGAGGTCACCGTTGGACCGGCTGCACCCACAATACCACACAGACGCAACTGCCACAGCCAGCCGCCCGCTGCGAGCCTTCGCCATAGGAGACCCTGTCTTCGCACTGAACTTCCACGGGTCTCCGAAATGGCTAAAAGGAAGAATAGAGAGCACAACCGGCCCGAAGTCGTATCGAGTGGAGCTGGAAGATGGACAGGTCTGCCGACGGCACATCGACCAGCTCCGGAAAAGATGGAAGGTGACGAGCCAAAACCAGCCGGACGAGGTAGGCCTACAACACCCCGATGAGGTAGGCCTGCAACACCCCGATGAAGCAGGCCTACGTGACCCAGACGAGGTGGGCCGACAACACCACAGCGAAGGGGGCCTGCTACACCCCGGCGGGGAAGGCCGACCATACTCCTACGAGGTTGACCGCCGACGTTCCAGCGAAGCAGGACCGCACCTCGACAGAGCAGCAAGGCAGCCCCAGTCCCCACAAGTAGACCAGGACCTGTGACTTGAGGGGAACCCGCAACACTTCAGCGAGGATGGCGTTCGTCACCCCAACCCCGGAGACCTCCACGCCAATGGTGAGGTAGACGGGGGACAACCCTGCAGGGGAGAATCACACCCCCCCAGCAAGGGCAACCAACAACGTCCCGGCAGAGGAGACCATCCCAGCAGAGCAGTAGACCGGGGACAACCCAAGGAGAGCAACTCACAACATCTGGGTGAGGCCGGCCAACCACACACCGGCGAGGTCGACCCACACCACTCAAGCGAGGCCGATCCACAACAACCAGACAAGGGGGGCCTGCAACACCCCAACAAGGTCGGACAGCAGCCACGACGAGCCGACCCACAGCACAGGTCCCGAAAACATCTGCGACGACAGCATTTACCGGAACCAGAACAAGAAGTAATAACACCAGTGGACTTACCAGGAAACCAGGAGCACCTTCTGAGTAGCACCCATCCACATGGTTCCGAGGAGACCGGGCAGGGACGAGACCAGCGACACCAGCCAGCAGATCCAGCGGTGGGGACCGGAGAAGCAGGCATGGGGCCCGCTCACTGGACGGCCGGACTCCGAGAGCCCCCAGTTCGGGGGTCGGCGAGGACGGGAGCTTCGCCCGCTCAGGGGAGCGGCGAAGCTCAGAATGAACTGCGCAGGTCTGCCAGGACGAGTCGGAGACCCGCCTACCTGCAGGACTTCGTCACTGATTGAAGGTGATTGACATTCGTTGAACTAAGGAGGGAGGAGTGTTGTGTCCTTATTTGGGCATCCGCTCGGGGATTGGCAGATCCACCGGCGGGAGATTCAAGTAGCTGTCATTGGACAGCTACCCTGCCGGAGCACTATAAAAAGGGCTCTGGCAGCACAGTTTCTTGTCTTGTTCTGAGCTGAATAAAGTTACTGAAAAGACCCGAGCTGGTCGCGTCTTGCTTTCCCTGCGCCGATCTAACAGGTATACTTTTTGATTGGTTGGCTGACCATCCATTTTTCCTTTCATATTTTTGTCCCACACAGACACACAGAAACATAAGATTCGCTAATGAATAGTTATTTAACTCCAGGTTAGTTTGCAAATTGATCAGTGTTTGTTCACCAAAGCTGCAGGAAAAAAAGCCTAAAGATCAAAACATTAACTACAATGCTATTCCCCCTCAGTCCCTTAGAAATGTTGAAATGATTCTTAGTATTCAGGGGTGGTGGTGGTTTACTTTAAAACTTGTAATTTTTCAGTAGATGTTAACTTGTGCGCCTTTATGACATGCCTGTGAATGACTACGTCTGACTGACTTGCATTTATTGGTTGTTTGATAGAATCTATCGTGGTATCAGGCAATGGAATCTATCAGGCACTGTAACTACCACTGTATCAGGCAATGTTGTTGGGATCTCTTTTCTCTCATTCTTTCCTCCACCAGTCATGTTGATCTGTTTAAATGGGGGGAGGTGGGTGTCTGATAATGTGCTGCTTTGGTCTGTGTCTGTTTGCACCTTGTCTGCTGCATACCAGGCCACTATCATTCTCAGGGTTCACGGGTGGATGTCAGCACTTGTCATGCAAAGGTCAGCCAAGCTGGTAAGGAAGGATTAAACAAGACAGTTGGGTTCTCCCAAAGTCAGTCCCATCCAAGCAGGGGAGTTGATATTTTTAACACACAACGTTCAGTATGTACATCGTTCTAATTCTGATCAAAGTCACAAAGACCAATGATGGATGCCATTTTTTTCCCCCTGATTTATATGATGCTTTGTTCTTTATCTCTCTCTGCGTGTGCACATCCAGCTGGGCCACTCCCCTGCTACATATTTCACCAATTTCCTTTCATCTTTCTGGTTTCCTCTGATCAGTTCATCTTTCTCTGATGTTCTCTCTTGGGATCCTGGATCCTTTTCAAAGCTTCCTATATGGACTCGTCATAGTAGCGCTGTGGCAGAAATTTTTCTTCTGTATTTTGTTTCATTCTCATTCAGTTTCATAGATAAAAATAAAATAAAAACATACCTTTCTAAAGAAGACGAAGAAAACGTCAGAAAAATTCTTACGGCAGGAATCTCGCGGTCCTATAATCTGTGATCCTCCCTGGATTCCTATTTTCATTTAAATCCCAGAAGAAGACATGATAAGTCAATTTCTCCATTGGGGCTCTTTCAGATCAGGAAGCAGCAGCAATCAGAGAGGGTGCAAAAGAAGGAGAGATTTATAATAGAAAACAAAACGAAACACTGTCTATTATCTTACAATGGTTCAGCAAGTGCAAAACACGCCTTCAAATAAATTTGAAAGCATCCTGAATAAAATAAGGTACAGGTAGCATTCAACGTACAACCATACTTTTCAACAACTGTTCAAAGTCACGACAATACTGGAAAAAATGTGACTTGAGACTATATTTTCACACTTACAACCATGGCAGGAACCCCATGGTCACATGATCAAAAATTTAGGCAGCTGGTATTATTGATGATGGTTGCAGCAACCCAGATTCATGTGATCACCATTTGCAAACTTCCCTGCCGGCTTCTGACAAGTAACATCAATAGACTGGATTCTCCTGACAACTGTCCCCAAAATGCTTTTTTCAAGAGGCAACTGGAGTTTCTTTGTTTTTCCTTGAAGACGTTTTGTTTCTCATCCAAGAAATTTCTTGAGTTCAGAACTGAAGAAGTTTCTTGGATGAGAAGCGAAACATCTTTAAGGAAGAAACAAAGAAACTCCAGCTGCCTCTTGAAAAAAGCACTTTGGGGACAGCCATGACTTCGATGATTGAGAATCTCCATAGGCATCTTAATAACTGTGTAATTCACTGTTGCTTTCAAACAGTGGCAAAAAGGTCATGAAATTGAACACAACTCACTTAATAACCTCTATGCTGGTTCCATTTGTGGTTATAAGTCAAGCACTACCTTGTTGCTCACTAAGAACAGGCTGAAGATGACAGGCGAGGTCTAGCACTAACAGAGGTGAAAGAGAAGAATTTCAGTCATCTTTTGGACTGACCCCTTTGCCTGTCCCCACCATGAAAGCCAATGAAAGAGATGATAGAAAGTAACTTTGCCAGCCCGGATGTAAGCATCTAAGCTATTTGGCAGCTTTTGGAGGAAAGATTGGATGTAAATCTAACAAATAAATATTGAACCACTTCCACTGCAATGCTGTTAAAATTTCATGGATCAAGTAAAGGGCATCTATATTTTCAACTTTACTGACTTTGAAGTAGCTTATTTCAAAGTGATGAAAGAAGCAGTGAAAAAGAACCTGCCGCCTTCTGTATGCTTTGGACTACATCTCCCATAATCTCATTAACTGCCCACGCTGGCCAAGTCTCGTTGATATTAAAGTCACTAACATCTGGACAACAGCAGGTTGCCTATCCGTACTATGCAAGATAATTGAGATATCTATGTTCCAAAATCCAAGCAAAGGAGAACCACATATGGAAATAAACTTCAATGAGTCGCTGATATAGATAGGAACTCGCATCTGGATATACATCTGGATGCACATCTGCGTATATACAGCTCTCTGGGCCTCCCTGAATCAACTGGATGTTGATGTGGATAGGGGGGCTTTTTCATGTGACCACAATTGGATCGAGTCTCTCTTCTTATTTATATAAAACTTTCTGCTTCCAGACATTAACTTGTTCATTTTTGCCATCAAATATGTCCTGTAAATGCTAAGATTTCAGGAATTGTCTTTCTGTATATAAATTAGTTACAGGCACCTCCCCAATTGCAAGTTTCAAAGGGTGTGTGTTTGTGTGCATTGTTGGCCTTTGGCAGTGTTACCTCTTCTCACAGCGGCTGCTTTCAATGTCGTTGCCACTTAACATTTGTTCCTACCTGGCACTAACAAAATTGCCTGAAGATCTTGTTGGCATGTGAAAGCGTCATTCTCTCTGCTTTCCAAATCATGATCGTAAGTGATCTTTGAGAAGCCTGTAGTTCTGTGTTAAAACAAAAGACAGGAAATTGATTGTGGAAATGACTTATGACAGGAATGGGTGCAGATCCCAAAATGTTCTTGCACAAATAACTCCGGGACAAAAACAATGGATCAAAAATGTTCAACCTTTATGTATTGCTGCTCTTTTTAATTTATATATGTCCTGCTTTTATTATTTTTCATAAATAAATGAAGGTGGAGAACACATCTAATACTCCTTCCTCCTCCTATTTTCCCCAAAACAACAACCATGTGGGGTGAATTGGGCTGAGAGAGAATGACTGATCCAAAGTCACCTGGTTGACTTTCATGCTTAAATGGGGGACTAGAACTCCGACTCGCCTAGTTTCTAGCCAGGTGCTGTTACCACTAAACCAAACTGGCTCTTCCTTCCCTACCCTTCTCTCTGCCTTCAGCTTCTTCCAAAGCGCCATAGGTAAAATTTCTATTGGAGTGCCATTACCAAAAATCCATCTAATAAGGAAACGGACTTTCATTGAATTGCAATGGAATTTAATAATAATGAAACAATCCTGAAAAGATAGTTGTTAGTGCACAGATTGCATAATAAGTATTGCACAAAATCCCAAAGGAACTACATTGGTCAAAAGAAAAAAAAAGTCCACAATCTGCATTATGACACATTTTTAATCAGTTCATGGTTGCATCATTAAAGCACCATGACTTCTTTTGTTGTTACTTGTTTTATTGTGTTATGAGATGCAAATATTACATTATAGGTATTAGTTGGATACAGCAGGGTTTATACAATATAAAATAGAAATGGTTAACACTACAATCATTTAGATACCTTAAACCTTTAAAGATGTGGAGAATAGGTAGCAATTGCAAAACGAAAAGCATATACAGAAAGTCCTTGTTTACAGATGGTAATTAGAACCAGAACTCTGTCACTAAGTGATGCAGTCGTAAGGTATGATACCACATGAACATGCCAATTTACAATGACAGTTCCATTTGCCATGGTGGCACAGTGGTTAGAATGCAGTATTTCAAGCTAACTCTGCACACAGCCTAGAGTTCGATCCTGACCAACTCAAGGTTGACTTAGCTTTCCGTCTTTCTGAGGTCAGTAAAATGAGGCAATATGCTCATTGGGGGGCAATATGCTGACTCTGGGGGCAATATGCTGACTCTACATATTGTTGGGGCAAATATGCTGACTCTGTAAACCACTTAGGGAGGGCTAAGCACTGTGAAGCGGTTTATAAGTCTAAATGCTATTGTTATGGCTAGGCAAATCCCACATGGTCCTGTTGATTTCCATTTGTGTTCTGATTCCAGCTTCACCATTGACTTTGCTTGGCTTAAGTCAGCAGTGAAAGTTGCAAATGGTGATTATTTATGAACATGAGACACTGCAATGTCAAAACTGAGAGCTAATTGTTAAGTGGCCAAAACAAAATCATGTGACTATGGGGATGTTGTGATGGCTACAACTATGGAAATCCATCTTGCTCAGTACTGTTGTAACTTTGAATGGTTACTGAATGAGTGGATGTTAAGTGAGGATTATCTATATCCACAGAAAAAACTAAGCAACAGTGATTTCAATATATCCATATTATAGCAAGGCAAATATAAACACTTACAGTATGGTTTATAAGGGGATCTAAATCAGGGGTGAAATCCATAGGTTCTGACAGGTTCTGGAAAACCTGTAGCAGAAATTTTGAGCAGTTTGGAGAACTGGAAAATACCACCTCTGGCTGGCCCCAGAGTGGGGTGGGAATGGAAATTTTGCAATATCTTTCCCCCAGAAGTGGGGAGGGAATGGGGATTTTGCAGTATCCTTCCCCTGCCACGCCCACCAAGCCACACCACGCCCACCAAGCCACGCCCACAGAACTGGTAGTATAAAAATTTGGATTTCACCACTGATCTTAATATTTATAAATATCACAGATTGAGCAGAGTATATAGAGAAAGAAGATCTATTTTCCCAGGTAGACTTTTTTTAAAAAAAATATTTTCATTTCATTTTCCTTTTTTCTTTTTAATCTACATAAACAAGAATAAATGATAAGACAGTGGAGATCTCAGTATTGCATAAAGCTCAAGACAGGAATCCTTATTATATATATATTTTTAAATGCATTTTGCAATAGTCTATTTTTGCCATACTTAATTGTGCAATTCATGAAACTCTATTGACATTTCACAGTTATAGTTAACATATTTTTATATGAATTTTTGAAGTAAAGTTCTTCTGCGTCAAGTTAGAGAAAATTATCAAACACTTTTTTTTTAAAAAAAGCAATAAAGTAGAAGCTCTGGAGAAGAAAAACAGCTCTTAAAATGCTTTAAGTTACAAATTAAATAAATATTCCTGCTGGGATTGAACCAGCAGCCCCTCTATATGACAGGCAAATATTACAACTACTATACTACTCACAGATTGTTAGAATATTGGCTTCACAGAGATAAGGAAGTCCCTTAGGAAAATGCAAAAAAGAGAAGGGTTTATTTTAAAGCTTGTTGCTGTGCCTCTATACAAATATGTGCATTTTATGCTTTAACTTTGTAAATAGCATTAAGTTTTTCAAGAGGTCTGTACTTCAGTAAAATCAACCCCCAGAAAAGAAAGTGATTGGTGATTAAATTCCTAGCATGGAAAGCTGGAGAGCAGAGCAGTAGAGTAATTCTCCTATGGAAAGTGATCTGGATTGAATTGTCATTGCCAAAATAACCAAACTGGGCAAAATTTTCTCACCAGGAGAAGAGAATCTTCATACCTCAGGGTTGAACTGTGGGTCCTTGGTACTGAGCTTGGTCGTTTTCGTACAACTTTTTGCTATCCAACTAGGTAACATCATCAGAGAGCAGCTAGCACTGATGATGTTAACCCACCAAGTCACAAGTATATAAAAATACTGTAAGAGCAAACCCCACTCCCTACCAGTACTGATGATGTTACCTAGTTGGATAATGAAACATCTGCAAGAAAGCAACCAAGCTCAGAGACCACCAAGAAGTAAAGAGACCTCAGAGACCTCGAGAAGTAAAACAACAACAACCACCTAATCAAGGAACCACCAAGACTATTCCTACCGACACTGACAGGGAAAGCCACTAGTGTATAAAAAATAAGAGCAAACCCCACTCCCTACCAATACTGATGATGTTACCTAATTTGATAATGAAACATCTGCAAGCCTGAGTGGCGTAGCAGGCTAATGCCTCCTATTAAGGCAGCATTTAACATCCAGCTGCCTGCAATTACTGCGAGTTCTAATCCCACCAGGCTCAAGGTTGACTCAGCCTTCCATCCTTTCTAAGGTGGGTAAAATGAGGACCCGGTTTGTGGGGGCAATAAGCTGACTTTGTATAAATATACAAAAAGTATGAAGCTATTGCTTAACACATTGCCAACCAACCAACCAACCAACCAACCAACCAAGCTCAGAGAGCACCAAGGATTCCACAGAATTTTCTTAAGCCAGCACTGGGCAGGAGTAACATCCTGGTACAGCAGAGAAGTGACCGTAGAGAGAATAATTGTCAGTTTTAAGTTTCTAGTGCTCTAGGTGATCATTTAAAAAGTAAAGAAAAGTCAGTGGAGGAAGTAAAAGGAAAGAGGCTCTGTATGGTGCTCACCTGTGGTGATGTAGATCTTGGAAAGAACAGATTAATTGAGGGATAGAGAGCCATGGTGGAATTCAAATTTTTTTACTACTGGTTCTGTGGGTGTGGCTTGGTGGGCGTGGTGTGGCTTGGTGGGCGTGGCAGGGGAAGGATACTGCAAAATCCAGCTGCCTGCAATTACTGCGAGTTCTAATCTCACCAGGCTCAAGGTTGACTCAGCCTTCCATCCTTTCTAAGGTGGGTAAAATGAGGACCCAGTTTGTGGGGGCAATAAGCTGACTTTGTATAAATATTCAAAAGTATGAAGGCTATTGCTTAATGCATTGTAAGCCGCCCTGAGTCTCCAGAGAAGGGCAGCATATATTATATATATATATATATGAAATCTCCATTGCATAGAGCCGAGGTGGCGCAGTGGTTAGAGTGCAGTACTGCAGCTACTTCAGCTGACTGCTAGTTCAGCAGATCAGCAGATCAAATCTCACTGGCTCAAGGTTGACTCAGCTTTCCATCCTTCCGAGGTGGGTAAAATGAGGACCCAGATTGTTGGGGGCAATATGCTATTTAGTATACTGTCTTTGGTGTAAGCCGCCCAGAGTCCTCAGAGAGTGAGCGGCATAGAAATATGACTAATAAAATAAATAAATAAAATAAATCCCCACCCCACTCCAGGGGAAGGATACTGCAAAATCTCCATTCCCACCCCAGTCTGGGGCCAGCCAGAGGTGGTATTTCCCGGTTTTCCGAACTACTCGAAATTTCTGCTACCGGTTCTCCAGAACCTGTCAGAATCTACTGAGTAGCACCCCTGGTAGAGAGACTTTGTGTTGATTAGAATACCACAAACAGAAATCAAGATGAGTCCTGTACAGTCTTTGAGAAAATAATAATAAATCTATTCTGTGTGGTGGGTCTCATTGATCTTTGATCTTTTTAATACAAGAGACATCACTCTTGGTCATCTAATCGGGAAGCCCAATTGCACTCTTTCAGACATTGTCTTTGCAATCAATGGTTTTTATCATTAAGATTCAGTTTCTGCATCTCTGAGATTGTGAAGAATGAGGAGATCCTTACTTTGGGTGGATAAACTGGAGGGGAAAGGTACTTATCCTTCCAAGATATAAAACAGTACCAGTATATATCCAGGTATGATCCCAGTGATTATATCCTGAGCAAATAAAATTCAAATTACGGAGATCGGAATAGGTGTAAATGCACTCTTTTTTTATTGCTCAGTTCGCAAAACAGATTTTCAATCCCTCAGATTTATGTTTGAATTTTTAATAGAGGATTTGGGTACATATTCTATTTAGATACAGAGGGAACTACCAATGAAAATAAAGTGGGGGCGGGAAGCCAACATCCTGCCCACTTGTACATTATTAAAAACAAGCTGAAATGGTGGCAAGGGAGGGCAAATGCTGGCTAGATCACCTAGAGGTGGGTTTCAGCAGGTTCTGACCAGTTCTGAAGAACCGGTAGTGGAAATTTTGAATAGTTCGGAGAACTGGTAGTAAAAATTCTGACTGGCCCCGCCCCAATCTATTCTCTGCCTCCCAAGTCCCAGCTGATCAGGAAGAATTGGGGATTTTGCAGTAACCTTCCCCTGCCACGCCCACCAAACCATGCCCACCAAGCTATGCCATGCCCACCAAGCCATACCCACAGAACTGGTAGTAAAAAAATTTGAAACCCACCACTGATTCCTCAGTATGACTGGCTGAGGAATTCTGAGAGTTGAAGTCCACAAGTCTTAAAATTGCCAAGCTTGGAGACCCCTGCTTTAAGGGATTGTCACATCTTAATCTGGATGGCTTTAAATTGAATTACTATAAATGTCACTGTCTTGTGCTTGCAGAAAATATTCCAAATGCTCTCCTTCTCATTGTGTCCCACAACAGAATAAAGAAAAGCATAATAAAAAAACATTATTTAAAAAAGGGTTGTTTTTGTTTTTTTTTACAGGAAAATAAAAGTGATGAAGGACAAGGAACGATGACAGGGAAATCCTACCTTTTTTTCACTGCATTATAATGCAGTGCTAACCCCACTTTACCAAGGAGAAATGGGAGCTGGATTGTGAGGATATGTGACAGAGGATTATTATACCACATTGCTCTAAGACATGACCTTCTTATTTCTGTTATGTCACATACTGTGATTCTCTCTCGCATTCAGCAGTTCTCAAAAACCCAGTTCATGAAATCCTAAACTTTGAGCTTTGAAGCATGCTGAAAAACCAAAACGGATGCTTGGAAGCAGGAGGAACCTTTAGAAGCTTGGAAAGAATTGGGCCTAGAATGCAATCCCCAATGGATTGAACTCCCACTCGGGCAACAGAGTCACATTTATAAACAATAGCCTAATTCAAGACAATGAATGCTCAAGACAAAAGTCACCATTCTTCTATCTCTATCTGCATTGCTAATGTTCCACCCCCCCTCGTGCCACTCCGCTCAGAAATATGAATGCCCGCTAAATAGATCTTGCTCTGAGTCTCCCTCACCCTTCTTCATTCTCAGATTAAAAACTGAGATGGGCTTTTGGGTTTTTATTTGCATTTCCTCTGTACCTTCTCTCCTTCCACTCTTTTTTTGGATAAGGACATTTCGTGTTGCTCGCTAGGAAAAAAAAAAAAAGAAGAACCCACCAATTCTGTACTGCAGGAATTGCTGCTTTGCTTGATTATTGTGAAGTTTAGAGAAAACAAGAGGTAACACAAAGCAGCCGAAGAGAATGTGTGCTAATTTAACATGCTCTTGAACACATTGCCAAGCGATGAATAATTAATGTTCTTGTCTTTTGTACCTCTTTTTAAGCACAGTCTTGATGCCAGCAGAGTTCAATTCTCCCGCTCTCCCATCGTCCTGTGCGCTCTCACAGAGTCGGCCTCCTCAGGGTGCCGTCTGCCAAACAATGTTGGATGACGGCCCCCAGGAGGAGGGCGTTCTCTGTGGGAGCCCCAACCCTTTGGAATGGATTGCCCACTGAGCTCAGGACAGCCCCCGACCTTCTTTCCTTCCGTCGCGAGCTGAAGACGTGGCTCTTCCGCCAACTAGGCTGATCTGTTAGGGGGTACACTGAGATAATTTTAAATTGTTTTAATGGGGTTGTTGATTTTAATTTTTTTATTGTGATTTGTATTGATGTTGTCATTTTGTAAGCCGCCTTGAGTCCCCAGGGAGATAAGGCGGCATATAAATCGCAATAATAAATAAATAAATAAATAAATAAATAAACAAACAAACAAACAAACAAACAAACAAATAAATAAATAAATAAATTCTGTTTAACTGATATCAAACATGAGCATGCCAATTTTGGAAGTGCCTGTATCTAAGGTCTCTTTAAAAAGTGAACAAGAGGGTAGGTTTGGAGGGTGGGGGGTGGGGAGTTTGTCCCCAAAGGGAAGGCACAGCAACAGAGAAGACATGCCTTCTATGTCCTATGAGGTGGCATTATTTCAGAGAGGGAGCCTTGCACATACTCATTTGTACAACCTCACAGGATAGTCAAGGATAACTGGGGAAAGTAGGCCCACCAGTATAACCTGGTCCTATCCTGTGTAGACTTCACTGAAAAATCAGCATCTTGATTTCCAGCTGGAAGCTTATAGTAGAAGCCAGTGCAGCTCACAAAGTTGTGATGTGACATGGATGTATAATGAATGAGAAATGGTCATTACTACATATGCCACTGTATTCTGGTCCCGCTTCAGTTTCTGGATGGTTTTGAAGGACAGGTCCATATTAAATACATGGTAGAAGTCCAACCAGAAGATGATTAAAGCATGAGCAGGACCTCCTAGTCCAGGAATGGACACAATGGATGCACTGTGAAAAAAACCCTCCAGGCCATAACTTCCTTAAGCAGGAACCCCAAATTATGAACTGGATCCAAATGGAAAAAAGCAACCCCACCTAGAATGAGAGGCAGAAAATACTCAGAACTGAAAACCCAGCAATCCATAGCTATTTATTTTTGCTAAGATTAAGCCAAAGCCTGTTTTTCCCCATCTAGACATCCCCAGTCCTCCCAAGTAAATCAGACAGGAAATAGAACTATATGAACTAATTCTACTTTATTAAAAGTCTGTAATAACAGAACCTTGGAAGTCTGAAGGCACAAACTTCTCATTGTTTTAATTGCCTGATCCATTAGGGCAGGACCTCTCTAAGTTTCTTTCTCTGTCCGCTAAACCACTGTGGACTCCTGCCTCTCTTGTCTGTTGGCTTCCTCAGCAGCATTTCTTCTCCTCATTCCTGAAGATCATCCCCTCATTCCATTACATCCCCACAACCTCCAGACCCCAGGACAGCATCAAGAAAGAGTCATTTGTTTGGCAAGAGGCAGAAATGTATAACTAATATCAGTGTGCTGATGGTTTCATATAAACATTAAACAAGGTAAGGAGAGAATGAATCTCTGAAGGGTTTCGGCTAGATCTTCCTAGTACTATTAACAGTGACTAGAAGCAAACCTGGAGAAGAAAAGGAAAAACTCACAATATTGTGTTTCTGATTGCCATCTCCTGAGCCCATTCAGAAGAATGCCATGGCTGGTGATGTCAAAGACAGCAAGTGACAAATCCGCTGTAAAATCTCAATATGTGATTGATTGACAACTTCTGTTTTACTCGGCTGAGATAGCTCCACCATCAAATCAGATGCACAGTTTCTCTGTTAGCCGAACTAGTGAAGAGATTCAAGATTGCAGACTTTTCATTCAGAATATTAGGCATGTGCATCAGATTGATTTTATGTCTTCCATCAGATGGAAAACAGAAGGCACTGCTTGATAGAGATGTTTGAAAGAATATGGCAGTATTATAGTCATAGTTGGGATATGCAGCTGATTGACTAACATGAAAATTTTCAACAAAGAATGTGTCCAAAAGAATTACCTCCCCACAACCAAAATTATTTTTTCATTGAAAATTATGTTTTAGGGCTTCATGAAAAAAAAAATTGAGGTGATATGCATAGGGTATATACAATTTGCATAAACATAATTACACAATCACCCTAATTGCATGAAAATAAAAGAAACCATCAATCCAAGACATCTGAAAGATAGGAACAAACCTAACCAACCAGCTGTCAATTTAATCTAGTGTGATGACCTGGGACAAGGCAGCAGAGCCAGCTGATAGTTCAAACTCCCCTTTATTGCTCCAACTTTCTCCCAAATGCTCCCATGTTTATGGCAAGTCCTGGAGCAAAGCACACGTGTGTGCGTGCGTGTGCGCGCGCGCGCGCACACACACACACACACACAGAGCAGCCTCTGGCTTCGAGTAGTCCAGCAAAACACTATTAGCACAATGGCTTCAAGGCAAGAAGTCCAGCGAGGCAAAGGAACAAGGCAATCAGTCCACAAAACAGAAGAACAAGGCAATCAGTCCACAAAGCAAAGGAATAAGGCAGCAATAAGGCAAGAAGTCCAGCCCTTCTCCACAGCACCTCCTTAAGTCTCAGTCCCCAGGTGTGCCTTATGAAGAGGGGCAGGGTGCTTTTCTCCCGAGTCGTTGGGTCAGCCTGCGTTGTTCCCGCCTCCTCTCCACTCTCCATGCTTGGGGATCAGGAGGGGGTGGTCCTTGCTCATTGCCTGAGCTCTGTCACTCCTCATCTCCACAGCCTGCCCTCTCTTGGTCCTCTCTGCTGGCAAGCCGTCCCAAGCCCAAGGGTCCCAGGGCTGCCTTGTCCTGCTTCTCCCCATGTTCCTCCAAAGCCAACAAGGCCACCCTCTCAACTTCCTCCATGGACTCAGGCTCCAACGGGATCATGACTTGCCCCTGGCAAGTAAATGAGAATCATTTTTAACCTGGCAGAAAAAGGAGAGTGTCATGTTGAGGATGCTTTTATATCCCTTCCACTTTTGAGCCAAGAAGACACCACAAAAGAAGTCTATCAGTTTCAGGTGATGGGGGCAAAGAAGTCCCTCACCCTGGATCAGAGGCTCAAAGGGGTTTCAGAGTTAAGGCACCTGCTAAATTTTGCCTATTGCAAAACGTTCAAGCTGGCTCAAACTCTTTTTTTTTTTAACCAGTAGAGGGATGTTGTGATAATTTTTGAGAGTCAGTGTGCAGTGTTACTTTTATGTTGGGGAAAAAATGTAAGAAATCTCCTCTCTGATAACATATGAAAAGAAAAATGGAGAGGTGCCAGCAGTCTCTTTAGTTCCTTATGTCAACTCAGAATTGTTCTTGCAGTACAATAATTCGAGCAACTCCCTGTTTTCAGAGACAGAAATGTTTTGCAACTGGGGATTGAGAACGGGACACTTTTTTTTGGCCCTCCCAAGTCTCAAGGGTATGACAGTGATATCTCTTCAACCTTCCTTGAAAAATTGCACAATTTGCTGACAAATTCCAGCAGCAAGATCTCGAAGGATCTGTGGGAAGTCACCAAAATCAAAGTAGAGCTAGTGCTGCCCTCAGGCCAGAGCTGATAGGCCATTGCCCCAACTACAGTCTAGCAAAAGGCCACAAAGAGTTTCATTTCCATGTCTGAGACATAATTGATTTAGGAACTTGTGGCTCTCTCATGATTAAAGGTGCCCTTTTATCATGGCAGTGACTGTTTCCAAGCTGTGCTGGTGACCTAAAAGCAAAGATTGTAAGTGCAGTGCTAATGGTACAGTAGCAATGTGCCGTGTTTTGGATTAGAAAGCAAAAAGATGCTTTGGTGCGGGATACTCACAGAGCATCTGTCAACAACTTCTGAAAACATCTTTGTCATTTTCCGGGATCATAAGGCTGCCTTTTGTAGATGCCATAATATCTTGGGAAAAGATCTAGAGAAAAGAAGGACTCAGGGGGACATGATTTAATTTAATTTAATTTAATTAATTCAATTTATATGCTGCCCCTCTCTGAAGACTCAGGGCGGCTCACAATACATTTAAAAAAATCATTATAAAAAACATTTAAAAATTAAAAACATTAAAAACATTAAAAACTCATTCACGCCATTCATGGCCGGATCTCGCCAGATCACAAGAGCGAGATCAACGGCCCCAGGCCTGCCGGAAAAGCCAGGTCTTCACCCCTTTTCGGAAGGCCAATAGGGTGGGGATGGTCCAGACTCAGGAGGTAACTGGTTCCAGAGAGCTGGGGCAGCCACAGAGAAGGCCCTCCCCTGCAGGCCCGCCAGCTGGCATTGTTTAGCTGACGGGACCTGGAGAAGACCAACTCTGTGGGATCTTACCGGTTGCTGGGAGCTGTGCGGCAGAAGGCGGACTCAAAGCAGTCTTCCAGTATTTGAGAGGTCACCACAAAGAAGAGGGGGTCAGTTTATTTTCCAAAGCAAGGGTAGGACAAGAAATAATGGATGGAAACTAATCAAGCAACCTAGAACTAAGAAGAAATTTCCTAACAGTGAGGACAATTAACCATTGGAACAGCTTGACTTCAGAGGTTGTGGGTGAATCACTGGAGGATTTTTTAAAAAGGCTGGACAGCCACCTGTCTGAGATGGTATAGGGCAGTGGTGGGATTCAGCCAGTTCACACCACTTCGGGAGAACTGGTTGTTAACTTTCTGAGCAGTTTGGTGAACTGGTTGTTGGAAGAAATCATTAGGGCAGAGAATCGGTTGTTAATTTTTTTTTTTTTATTGATTTATATGCCGCCCTTCTCTGGAGACTCAGGGCGGCTTACAATGCGTTAAGCAATAGCCTTCATACTTTTGTATATTTATACAAAATCAGCTTATTGCCCCCACAAACTGGGTCCTCATTTAACCTACCTTAGAAAGGATGGAAGGCTGAGTCAACCTTGAGCCTGGTGAGATTTGAACTTACAGTAATTGCAGACAGCTGGTTTTAATCACTATGCTTTTAGTCTGCCGAGCTACACCAGGCTCCTGGATTTGAATCCCACCACTGGTATAGGGTCTCCTGCTTAGCAGGGGGTTGGACTAGAAGACCTCCAAGATCCCTTCCAGCTCTATTCTGATTGATTGAAGATGTGTTTGGGCAAACAGGTTGCAGATCAATGCTATATGTATATTCACACATGCTGTGAAGCCACAGTGTTGTTTTTCCCTCCAGTGCCATGCACATGCCCACCAGGGATGCATCCAACCTAGTGCAATGCATCAGACAGTGGTTAGTTAACTGCATCTAGGAAATGTATCCGCCAGCAATGGAGATGACAACCATCATTCCCTTTCCCAAGGCATGGTAATAAAGAGTTGCTTCCCAGGTTCTTGAAATGCTGTAACCATGACTTCTTACAAACCCTGAGAACCCTCTCCTCCAGGGGTCTAGGACAACTCAGCACAGTGAACTTGCCACGGCCAACTCGCTGCAGGACAACTCGCCATGCCAACTTGCCACGGGACAAGAATTGCATTAATATCGAAGAAATGGTGTAATAGAATCATTAAAAGAAGGGTGAAAAATGAGGGACACAATAAAACACGTATGACCAAAATTAAAATATGTTTTAATTATTTCAAATAATTCAAATTGTTGAATTGTCCAATGGTGAATTGTGCCATGGCGACTTGGCCGTGGTGAGTTGTCCTGTGGCAAGTTGGCTGTGCCAACATGGCCATGGCGAATTGTCCCATTCTGCTCCTCCAGATGGAGGCAGCTGCCATTTGCTTTGAGGGCCAGAGGCAACACAAGTAGCCAGATGAGGCTTCTGAGCATGTGCACAGCTTCTAATCTGCAGTTCTTCTAGGCATTAGGAGCATCAGTAGTGACGCAATGTGACAGCTCCATTTTCCCTTTGAAAAGCAAGCGGTTGTGTTGTTTCAGGATGCAGTCTTGAAAAGATGTTTCAGTCAAAGCATCCTAAAGCAAAACAGTCCTTTGAATCTTGGTCTCGCTCTCCTCTCCACGAATGTGTCTGGTTCATTTTTAACATTATGCAAATTGGCGGCTCTCATCACCTCTCATGGCACTGAATAAATTAGGCTACTGAAATCAAGAACACATGTAAGGAAAAGGAGAAGCTGGTATGTGTGGGAAAGGCAGTAAGCAGAAGCTGTAGTTTTGATACTGGAAGAAAAAGCTTTTGGACAGATTTGGGCTTCTGATGTTCACTTTGCTGAGCCACTACTCAGCAAGGTGGATCAAGGTAAAAATGGATCTAGACTGGATCAAGAGGAGAAGGAGAAGATCTCATGAACTTAAAACTTACCTTTGACTCAGCTTTCCATCCTTCCAAAGTGGGTAAAATGAGGACCCAGATTGTTGTGGGCAATAGGCTGATTTTGTAAACCACTGTAAACCACTGTGAAGTGGTATATAAGTCTAAGTGCTATTGCTTTTGCTACCTTTTCATAGGTCAGGGTTGATAAACAGCTTGTGAACCAAATGGTGGTTTCTAGACCAAGGCCAGCCTACTTCTTTGCAAAGTAGTAAAAGGAAGACTTTAATCATTTGGTATAGCATTATGACTCAGAGGAAAGGTCTTAAGTTCAAAGCATTATTAAATAGAAAAACTCCAGTCTCAAACCTTGGAATGCTGCTGTCAGTGAATGATAGACTGATAGTTGGACTTAATATGAGTTTTTTTTTTTAAGAAGCACTCATATGGCCTTGTCTACACTCCATCTTGCACCGCTGATTTGAGGAAGCTATGCTAATAGGAGGAACAAAAATGCCGTTGCATTGAGTGCTTTCGGATGTGGAGCATAAATCCACCGTGAGGGTATGAATGGGCTCTACTGTTCATTGATGACAGCCAGCTCCACCTTAACATCATGACCTCTGAGATTCTCAGGAGCATAACTTTCAAAGGGTTAATCTTTCCCACCTGTTGTTGACCGTAGAGCAAGGAACTCTGCAGGCTTTCTTTACATGAGAATGTGGCCTTTTGGCCTTTGAGCAGGAGTGGGCCCAGGGATTTAAAAAAGACAGAAAGAGAGAAACTCACTGCTAACAAGCATAGTTATCTCAGCGCAGTCATAGGGCAAGATCTGGCCATGTTTTTGATGGTCCTAGAACAAGCTGTTAACAACTTGGAGGAGGGCATAGGAAAGTAATAGTAGGTATCCTCTGCCCATTCGCGCTTGGCGTTAAGGCAAGAAAGATTTATAAACTACAGACCTGTATCTTATTTCTATGCATTGTAATCTAGGCTTTACAGTTATATATAGAAAATTAGACTTCTGTTCTGATTTATGATAAAATAAAATAAGATGCAATTTTATTGAAGCTAAAATATTCCTTAAAAACACAGTTCTGACCTTTCTAACTGGTCTTAAACAAGTTGCTCCCAATCGGTTATTCCATTTTCAACCCAAATGCTTTGAGTAATATATTCATTTATTTTTCGTACTTAACCACTCATCTCCCTCCGAAACAGGCTCTCTAATACATTTAACAATACAACAATACACTTCAATACATACCGTGTATTTCCTGAAAATAAGATCCTGTCTTATTTTTTTTTTGAACCCCGAAATAAGCGCTTGGCCTTATTTTTGGGGAGATCTTATTATTTTGGAGCACATGGAGCAAGACGGGGCTCCTCTTGCCATCTTACCTGATTTCCAGCTCCGTCTCCCTAACCCTAACCAGAGGAAATGGCAGGGACCGACTGCACATTCATTTAAATATTTTCAGGGAGGGCTTGTTTTGGGGGGAGGGGTATTTTAGTGCATGCGCTCAAAAGCCTGATTGGGCTTATTATCTGGGGAGGGCTTATTTTCGGGGAAACAGGGTACCTATTTTACTGTTGCAGCAGGTGAATCTATCTCAAGCAATTTTATGCAATTCCTCGTGTCTGCATCTGTTTACACCCCCAAAAATGGGCACACTTTTTTTTGGCCTATTTTCACACATACATATAAACTAGTATTCACTTTCCCTAGTATGTGAGCATTGTATATGATTCTCCCAATCTACATATTTTTATAAAGAATTTCCTTCATACACTGCATTTTTCTGCACTCTTCTGAATTATATGCCCAACTGAGGGCATTTTCTTCCAGTATATGCAATATATATGCTTGCATATTTTACAGCTTTGAAAAATTCATAAAACTATAGCTATTAATTAGTTCCACTCTAGTTTTTGTTTATTCTTAGGAAGTCTGAACTGGGTACACTTATATTAAAATACAAAGTAAATGAGTTTCTCCCACTCTCCTAGTTTGTAAGACTGATGAAAGCTTCAGAAAAGCACTTTGAATTCTTAATCTAAAATATATTTCTTGGGCCTGTTTTGTTTCTGCTTGCTCCATTTCGAATTGTTTCATTAAGAAAGGACACTGAAAAATAGTAGAGTAATAGTAAGAGATATATGACACAGTACTGTCAAAGAATGTTTATTGTTATGTAAACTGAAAATAAAAAATTAAAATTAAAAAAGAGAGAAAAATATTCAGTTTTCTATTGGTGATAAAGGAGCATCTTTCCTCTCAATCTTGATTATTAGGTATGTATTACATTGTCTTTTGTAGAGAAAAATATCACCAGTTTATTTACAATGACCTTAATAACCTCAGGAATTGAATGTTGAATCTTTCTATATAACTGGCTAAATGATTCCTTGTAGGAGAAAGGCAAGCAGAGTTTGGAGAGCAGAGTCAAGAGAGGAATCTGTCTGGAGTTGTTATGTTCCCACAAGAGGTCTAAATTTAACCCTTCTTGGATTCTGTTAACTCTTATCTAATGCCAGTTTAATGCTGGCAAGTTTAATGTTGACTAGATTCTTGTGTATAGGCTTGAGCAATAAATCAGTTTAGCTGGAACTTAATGTGTGGATTCTTTGCACCTGACATTCTTGTGGGAAACCAATAGGGATGTTATGGCATATATCCCACTGACAAAGTGGGAAGATTTGTACTGTCAACCAGAGTAGGTTAGGTTGGTAAGCTAGTAACTGAAGTTAGCTTCCCCTCCCCCCTCCCCAATCTATAGACAGACTTCAGCTTGAGTAGAGACGAATCCTAGCCACTGTTATCACTTCCAGACTTAACCTGACGAGATCATTCCTTTTTCAAGAGACATCAAGCACATACCGTATTTTTCGGAGTATAAGATGCACCGGACTATAAGTCGCACCTACCTTTTTTGGTGAGGAAAACAAGAAAAAGAAATCTGCCTCTGCCTCCCAGAAATTTTTCCTCGTTGCAGCAAACAGCCTGGTTTATTTTTATTTTCGTTTTCAGCATAGCTTGATTAGCACAAAGAAAAAAAAAATCTGCTCCAGAAATTTACCTCCTTGCAGAAAGCAGCAGAGGCCTGCGCAAAAGAGCTGAGAGTTGGGAGGCCGATCCAATCAACTTGTGCTAATTAGGCTGTGCTGAAGCTGAAATGAGCTGTGTTTCTTCTTGCTGTTTGCTGCAAGGAGGTAACTGCTGGGAGGCAGAGGCCAAAGGGTGGGGGCCAGTGGGTGGGCAGGGCTACATTTGGTGTATAAGACGCACCTAACTTTTCATCCCCATTTAGGGGAGGAAAGGTGCATTTTATACTCTGAAAAATACGGCACATTAAGGAAATTTTTTGTTTCTGATTTTTTTTCCTTAAGTAATTAGAATCCATTGGATGTCTAAAGCCAATGGTGAAAGGGACTGAAGCAAAGTGGGTGAGACCTGACCTAAAGAGAATGGAGCCACCCATCTTTCCTCTTTCTAATGTATTTTCTTCTTCTTTCCTATCGAATTTATTTTCCTTCCTCTCTGCAAGAGCTCAGGACTCATATAACTCATGCCATATGTTTGCTTGATGGCTTGCAAGAGGTTTTTGGAATGAGAACAAGACCTACATGTAACCCTAGGGAAACAAGTTCTCCCAGCCTGTCTCAGGGACATGTACCGTTCTCCTGCATATGGCCCTTCAAATATAGGACCAGAGAAATGCCAGCTATCTCCTGATACATGATCTCCAATCTACCAGGTGGCCTATGTTCCACAGGATGCAGTTATTCTGGAGGGTGTGTGTTTGTCTCTGTGTGTGTATGGACTAAAAGTAGAGTTGCTGGATTCTACCTACCTACACTTACATGCAGATACACTCTTACTCCAGTGAAAGAGGCAGCAGAGGTCCCTCCAAGCTAGTTATTCTCTCATACCTCTTCTGTCTGCCTCCTTCTTCTTATGCCCTTTTCCCTATTATAGTGATGCCTAATCTTTTCTGGACCGAGTGCCCAAAGCGCCCAAACCCCCAAAATGCAATGTCCGTGCGGTCCCTGTGCATGTGCCCCAGCCCCCACGCAGAGGCAAATGGGGCCCCCACATGGACCCCATGCATGCATCCCCGCATGCACATGCCCCTGCATGTGCCCTGCTCCCCCCCATGCATGCACACTTGTCCCGCCCCTCCACATGCACGGCAAAGACCCAACAACCAGCTGGCAGGTGGGAGGCGCACATGCATGCATGGCAGAGCTGAACTGGGGCAATGGCTTGCATGTCTACAGAGAGGATGCTGCGTGCCACCTGTGGCACATGTGCCATAGGATTGTCATCCTTATGGCCCTATTATGTTGACTGGGCTTATTAACATAGAGCTTCCACTAGCCCCAATTTATTTTCAGCATACTGCACAAGTAGTCCTCGATTTACAACAGTTCATTCAGTGACCGTTCAAAGTTACAACTGCACTGAAAAACCTTATCACCATATTTCACTCTTATGACCATTATAGCATTTCCATGGTCATGTGAGCAAAATAAGGATGCTTGGCAACTGACTCATATTTATGACAGTCACAGTGTCCCAGAGTCATGTTACTAACAAGCAAAGACAATGGGGAAGCCAGATTCACTTAACAACTGTTTCACTCCTTCTCCCACCACTTTCTTACTTTCTCCTGTCCATCTTTCTCACATTCACCATCTCCCTCCCGATGCTTTCTCTTCTTCATATTTTTCGGCATGTCTCTGCATTTTCTCTCTCTCAGAATTATAGAGTTGGAAGGTCCCTTGGGGGTCTTCTAGTCTAACCCCCTGCTTCATTTGAGACAAATGGTTATCCAACATCATCTTAAAAACTTCCAATGTTGGAGCATTCACAACTTCTGGAAGCAAGTCGTTCCACTAATTAATCTTTCTAACTGTCAGGAAATTCCTCCTTAGTTCTAAATTGCTTCTCTCCTTGATTAGTTTCCACCCATTGCTTCTTGTTCTGCCTTCAGGTGCTTTGGAGAATAGTTTGACTCCCTCTTCTTTGTGGCAGCCCCTGAGATATTGGAACACTGCTATTATGTCTCCCCTAGTCCTTCTTTCCACTAGACTAGACATACCCAATTCCTGTAACTGTTCTTCATATGTTTGATCCTCTGTTCCCCTAATCCTCTTTGTTACTCTTCTCTGCATTTTTCTAGAGTCTCTCTCATCACCATTCCCACACTTTTTCTGTGCTCAGTCTCTTTTTCTCTCTCCATCTCTTAATGCCGCTGTGTATCTCTGCCTGTCCAGCCTCAATCTCTGACCCTTTGCACTGCTTTCCCCTACCCATCTTGCCCACTGCAGACCTCTTACTGTCGCCTAGCCTATTTTTCTCTTTTTTTCTTCATCATCTGGCTCACTTCTTTTTCTCTTCTTGTTTCTCATGATCCCCACTTATTAAAACTCCCAATTTTTCTGATCTCCTTTCTTTTTTTTCTCCACACTGCTGGTTCCCATGTGTTCTTGGAATGCCTTCTTTATATCTTCCTCCTGAAGAAAACATTTTTCCATCCCTAATACTCCTCCTCTTCCCTCTACTATCATTCCACTTTGTCAGATGTTTGTTACTGATATTTTTCCTGTGGATTATTTCTTTCCTGAAACTCCTCATAACATGCTAAAAGGGAGCTGCACACTGTTCCTAAGGGATTTGATTCTGATCTTACCCAGTACAGTTAATAGCAATAGCAATAGCAGACTTATATACTGCTTCACAGTGCTTTACAGCCCTCTCTAAGCGATTTATAAAGTCAGCATATTGTCCCAACATTTTTACTAACCTCAGAAGGGTGGAAGGCTGAGTCAACTTGAGCTGATGAGACTTGAACTGCCAAACTGCTGGCAGCCGGAAGTCAGCAGAAGTAGCCTGCAGTACTGCATTCTAACCACTGTGCCCCCAAGGCTCTTGTTAAAGCATTGAGATCATGTTGCTCATCTAAAGAAGAAGAGGAAGAGGAGGAAAAATGAAGTGGATTAGAAACAGCTATAGAATACAGAATAATAGAGTTGAAACGGATCTTGGAGGTCTTCAAGTCCAAGCACTCACTCAAGCAGGAGAACGAATACCATTTCAGACAAATGGTTGTCCAATCTCTTCTTAAAAGCCTCCAGTGATGGACCACCCACAACATCTTAAGGCAAGCTGTTCCATTGGTTCTATGTTCTCCTTGTCAGGAAATTTCTCCTTAGTTCTAGGTTGCTTCTCTCCTTGATCAGTTTCCATCCATTGCTTCTTGTCTTCCCTTCTGGTGCTTTGGAGAATAGGTTGACCCCCCCTTCTTCATGGCAGCCCCTCAAATATTGGAACACTGCTATCCTACCAAGCTGCTTTTTTTCTTCTGAAGGGAAAATTATACTTTTGCAATAAAACAGAACAATTTACAAATAAAAAGGTCGTGATATTAAAACTTTATAAGCCAGCGGTGAAATTCCTCTGGTTCTATTTGGTTTGCTGAACCGGTAGCACCAGTGGCAGGAGGCTCCGCCCACCCACCAGGCCGTCATCACGGTCCCGCGTGTTCTTGTTCCCGAACCGAGTGAAGGTAAGTGGATTTCACCACTGTTATAAGCTATGAAGCATGAAGCTATTGTTGAGCGTTACCAGCTGATCTACTAACTATTTTCTGCCAAAACGAAGCAGTGTGTTTGTAGGAGGAAAAGAGCTCAGTGGGAAATTCTTCATACAAGTCACACTGTACACTTCACTGGGGTTTGTGTAGGTAACCTTCTTGCTATATTGAACCCACAACCATCACAAGCCATGGAGTTTCTAGTAGAAGCCAGATGTTCTGGACACCTGCAAATCATTTGGTAGCCATTGTTTATTTAAGTCTCCTAACAGGGTACCAGCTTTTCTCCATTTGTTTTTGCATGGAGATTCAGCTCCTACAAGACTTGAAACTGCTGGAGAGAAGATAAGTGTGATCCTCTTGTTATGTACACATTACATTTGCATAATCACTGTTTTATTTTCTTTCCCGTTCTCAAAAAGCAAAGTCAATAAACAACCCGTGAAATATTTGCAAAGGCTATACTCTCACACCAATTTAGTCAGCAGTAACTATTTTTATCCAGAGTCAGTAAAGTTCTATATTATAAGAGAAAGTGTGAAACATGAGAGATATGGATGGATATTACTCAAGGAAAATCTTGGCCTGCTCATGCGAAGATACATCCTGAAAAGTAGTTTCACCACTGTTAACGAAGAAGAATTAATTCACTAAACAGAAGAGTTGCCAAAACTGAAGTGGGGGAAAAATGAAAAAAGTGGCCAGTTTTAAAGCATTGAAATTAGCGAATCACATAAGTCATTGAATACTGTTTTAGATATTTCAATTTTTACTTTTTATACAGAAATTGAGACGCATCAGGGTGGTTAGGCATTGCCAAACAAAGTTGTTTGATATTGTTGTGAGTGTTGACCTCAATCAACATGGTCAACAACGATTGATTCTCAGAAGCATAATTGTAGATAGTCACAAGTTCCTATCTTCAAGACAGAAGATGGATGCGCTTTGAACTGAAAACAAAAGAGTTAGTCAGAGGCCTGTCAGTATATGCTCAGCTCAAGAACTTGTTTCAGCATCAAAACTGAACTTGGAGTCTTGAGATATAAAATCCACTTCAGTTCTTCCTATTTCAACCTTATTGAGTCTTTCTGATTAAAGAATTGCATTACTTCCCGTTTTAATTCAGTTGGCTTAGTAAAGGGAACTCAAATGAACACATTTTTCAGCTAGTCATATCATCGTTTAACCAGACATGATATTGTTGCCTAATGAATTTTTTTCTCTTTCCTTATTATTACAAACTATGAAAATATACAAGGCCCATTTATGGTTTGCTCTTGGCCACTCCAAATTCATTTTGATGGATCAGAGCAGGAGTGAAATACTCCCCAATCGGACCAGATTGCCCGATCTGGTAGCAATCTTGGCCGGAGGTTTGGCGATCCAGTAGCGATGGCAGAGCAAAGCTCCGCCCACCTGCCCAGGTGTCATTATTTCCTGGTGTTAACCAGGAAGTAATGTGTTTTTTACCTTCTGTGCACGCATGTGATGTGCCTGCACATGAGTGAAGCAAGCGCACACGCGCGGCACTTGCACTTCTGAACCAGTAAGGAAGGTAAGTAGATTTCACCCCTGGATCAGAGCTCCATTGTTCACACTCATATCTGCAGTCAGCTTGGACTAAGCCTATTTATTCCATTTATGTTACAAATTTGTTACTTTTAAGGAAGGTATTATGTTGTGCTAGAATTAGCTAGCAAATTTGTATTGACATTACACGGGTGTTCACAAGTCAGTACACAATAACTCGTTCTACTAGATTAGCCCCCATTAAGTGATTGAAGAACCTGGGGCAATTCAGTATTAATGCCAAAATCAGTTGGTTAATAGTGTTGCTGTTTCAGGAAGATAAATTGACTGCTGGGTTTAGGATTAAGATATGTGAATATGTTTAGCAAATTCAAGATATTGTTTTCCCCAATGAATCTTCCCACTCCCAAAATGATCAGCTTCATAAGTGAGATTTTTTCCCCCCAGATGTACAATAGGTATAGATAAATATATCCATTTATCTCAGTTTCTCATATTTATAACTACTGTCTGCCATGTTCTTTTTGTCAATTGATGATTTATGGATTTGAAGATTAAGAAAGATGTGGATTAAGTGAGAGGATAAGGGGATTTGCAAAATGTTTAAGAAGGAGGGCACAATAAGAACATAATTATCTGTTGAAAAGAAGATCAGAAGTCATTTACCTTGTATGTATGTATTTCTTAATTTTAGTTTTCTGATCCTTGTCCAGCATTCTTTTATTTTCCTGTCTTTTCGTCCCTCCCTCACCCTCTTTTTTCATTTGTCTTTTATTATATGGTGGTGACCTTTTGAGAGCTGTATGTAATGAAATTTCATTTTAATGTATGTCGATTAGGGTACATTTAAAGTGACAATAAAGTTATTCTGAAGTTATTCTAAAAATAAATCGTATGAAATCTCTTAACAAACATAATTTTTTAAAAAGTCAAGCGAGAAAATTAAAAAGCTTTTATAAACGCCGGTATGCATTTTAGAGCACATATTTCCAAATATATATTTTTCTTTGTGATTTTATCTAACATGCAGTGTTTGCAAAGAGATTTCCCTAGTCTAATGCATTTTGAACCATTTTCCCTAATAAATATTGGAACATTCATGAAAGAATTACTTTAATAATTAAATTTCATTTCAAGTATTGATTGGGAAATGGAGGGAAAAAGCCAGTTCTATTCAAATGCAAACTAAATGAATGTTTTCTATATCCATAAACTGCAGGGACCAAAAGGTTAAGAATTCACTCCATTTTTGCTGTAATCCTATTATTTGTTTGCCTCTTCCCAAATGATAAAATGTGCCCTTTATAAGAATCTGCAAGTTAAGATCATTAATAATTGGTCTTTCAGAATAGATTTATCTCCACAGTGACCCTTAGATTTTGCAGTGGGGTTGAATTTTAAAATAAATGGCAATACCCAGCCCAATCTTGCCTGATCATGAAATGTGTGAGTGAGATTGAACTTTGTCAGCACTTGGATGAGAGACTTCCAGGGAATACCAGGGCTGTAGGCTAGTCTGGGAAATTTGAAAAGCACCCAAGAAGAAGTGGGAAACCACTCCTGCCTTGTTGCCAAGAAAAATACATGGAGTTGAATTCAACTTGAGAGCGACTTTGCCTTATGCTAGGGTTCTGGATTACATATGATTCTCTCACCTGGACCATGCAGATTAAGCGCTGGCTGAGGAATTCTGGCATTTGAGGTCCACAAGCTTAAAATTGTCAAGTTTGAAAAATATGGGTTTAACTGATTGCAGATCAGAAGAAAGTAGCTTAACATCCCTTCAGGGTGCTATCTTGACTCAGGTGTATAAGAAATAATTCTCTATGCAATAATTTTTTGTAATTTATAAAGTTTTTACCTACCAAGGTTTCTCAGTACTATCTATAGCAATAGCAATAGCAATAGCAATAGCAATAGCACTTAGACTTATATACCGCTTTGTAGTGCTTCACAGCCCCCTCTAAGCGGTTTACAGAGTCAGCATATTGCCCCCAACAATTTGGGTCCTCATTTTATCGACCTCAGAAGGATGGAAGGCTGAGTCAGCCTTGAGCCTGGTGAGATTTGAACTGCCAAATTGCAGGCAGCTGGCAGTCAGCAGAAGTAGCCTGCAGTACTGCACTCTAACCACTGTGCCACCATGGCTGATCGATCTATCGATCGATCTATCATCTATCTATCTATCTATCTATCTATCTATCTATCTATCTATCATCTATCTATTTTTCTGCTATCTATCTATTTTTCTGCTATCTATCTATTTTTCTGCTATCTATCTATTTACCTACCTACCCAATGGTGAAATGTAAAATTTGTTACTACCAGTTCTGTGTGCATGGCTTGGTGGTGGTGGGGTAATGTCACTGAATGGGTGTGGCCAACTTTTTTTTTACTTTAAAAAGCATTTTTTTCTACAACCTCTTCGGCCGAAGAGATTGTAGAAAACATGCTTTTGAAAGGCTCTGACGATCCCAGCTGAGCCGCACAATCATCAGAGGCTTTTTTTTTTACTTTTAAAAGCATTTTTTTGGCCGAAGAAAAAATGCTTTTAAAAGTAAAAAAAAAAAAGCCTCTGATGATCGCGCGGCTCAGCTGGGCATGGGAGGGAGGGATCTTTGCTACCAGTTCTCTGAACCACCCTCCACCATAACTACCAGATCAGGCGATCTGGTCCAAACCGGGAGCATTTCACCCCTATACCTACCTACCTATCTATCTCATCATCTCTCCTTTTTCCCTCCCTCCATGACTGGTTAGACAAATTGCTTGCAAAAAAACCCTGACACTGGAATTTACAATAAGGGTGACATGCAAACTAGAGATTCGGTTTGCTCCTTTCTTCATTAAGTCTCCTCTCCTCATTCATCCAGCTGCTGGTTAAATTCTCTCCTGTGCTTCAAAGAAAGTACATGCATGCCTAATAGTGTCACATCTAACAACTGGAAAAACCCAAGAATATTCCAGAACAGTAAACCATGCACACTGAGTTTTATTACACATATCTTACTTTTAATATCAGTTATAGCAACATACTTTTTTTTCCTGACTGCAATATGTTTGAAGTCAGTTTTGTTGTGTGAGATTAGCACATGGAGTATTCTTAAACATATCTTACACCACAGAGAAAGTTGTATAATTATATTTAATTGCATCCTCACACTCCCTAAGATTTCCCCACAGGACAACATTACTGAATCTTGATATTTCCCCACCATTTACAAATATTTATCACAGTCTTTTTCTTTGCCAAGATGTCAGGCTTTGCAGGAGCTTAATCATCTTTGTCATTTCTTCCCATCTTTTCTTCAGTGCCGTATCATATCCACAGTGGCTTTTTCTGCTACATGGTCTGAGGATACTTATTCCCCAAATGGTGGTATAAAACCACAAGAGCATTTATGATTAGTTTTATGTTAATGGGCACTTTGAAGGCTAATGCTAGACCATCTTTATTTTATTCCTGACTAATTGGAAAATAATTCCCTTCCATCAAATCAAGGATGGCTAATTTCTACACATCATGCTTTCATTTGCCCAGGGGCCAAATGTTTCCCCAACTAAGATTTATTTAGGGATGGTTAAATTTTAAATCGCTAGGCTATCATTAGAACAGATATCTTTGGGACAACTAAATGTTAAATAACAATTTGTTGCTTTTAAAAAATATTTAAAGTTTGGTAGGCCAAGCCAGGGTAGGATTACTGGCTCTAAATTGCAAATTGGGAGGAAAACTATGAATAAACAACTTTGTGAACTGTGTGGATTCAATTCATGTAGAATGTTCATGAAAAAAACAGATTCTTTGATGTATGCCTCATAATGGCAGAGAGTAATGGTCAGGAGTTGTGATCCTATATTTCTAAAGGTCATAAAGTGGGAAAGATTGTCCTGTATGGTAAGATAACATTGCTGTACCAGCAAAATAGAAATTATTTTTCAACAGAACAGGGCCAATTAATCTAATCTGCTTAGATTCAAAAAGGGATACGTAACTCTTGGCCCCGGGTTCCTTGATATTTGATGTTTTTTTGTCAAAGGAAGTTGATCTATTTTTCATCTCTATGAACAACTGCAATCTATACATAAAAAGATGCAATCTGGGTTTTTTTTAATTGCCTGAAGAAAATCTGAATCTGAATTAGAAAGAATATGGATTCCTGCATTTGCTACTACTACGGTATTTAGATTTAGGTTTAATTTTAGGATGGACCCACCATCGAGGATGAGTTACGGTGGAAATATAGAATCATTTGACATACAGGATTGTGTGCTTGTTCCCTAATTCTCATACTGCAACGTTAAACTTGGTACAACGATAAGCAACTTGGTATTTTCCTTGTGTTTGGAACTACATCTCTCACAATGCCTTGCCATTGACCATGCTGGCTGGAAGTTGAAACACTAACCTGGAATATGAGAATTCCCTATTCCTTTCCAATAAGCAGAAATTATCTTCATGGATCTCTCTCCAAAACAATTTAACATGAAGTAAAACATTGCTTTGCCAATCATTAACTATATTGTATCCCAACTTAAAATCTCTGTAACTATGACTACTTCCATGAAAGTTAGGCATCACTATGACTTCACAAGTTGACTAAAATCTCAGAGAAGAAAGTGGCCCATTTCTCAGAAGACAATTTTGTCACATTGTTGCCTGAACGTTGTGTGCCTTACCTCTCATCCTACAAAATGTTAGGAATTCGCTGAATTCAAAGAATGAAAACTAGAAACTTGGGGCAGTTATTGCTGGCATAGCTGGAAGCATCTAACTGGACCAAACTATAACTATAAGATTTTAAAATTTTAAAAGTATGGTATATAAAGGCAGAGATCTCTGTAATGGTAGTTTAATACTCTGACGATGTCAGCAGATGGCTGACGAAAGCTTAGTAAAATAAAATTTTAATTCTTTTAAAATTTTAAAATCTTACGTTCCGGAGTTCGCAGTATGTCTGCTTCTTTTTTTACACACACACACACACACACACACACACACACACACACACACACATATATATATAGTGTTTACCGAGACACCTGATTTACCCCAACATGTGGGAGGGGGCATTCTGCTCCCTTTTGCCTTTCAGCTCCAATCCAGGAACCCTCAAGCAGTCGCATTCATGACCAACTATTTTATACCAAATTTATATTTTGCTGATAAAGAAATAAAGGGAGACTAGTATAGATCTATTTCAAGCTTTTTTGCTTTCATCAGCTAGCCATACCCTTACTTGGTATAAAATGGTTGGTCGTGAATATATATATATATATATATAAAATATAATATAAATACATGTGTGTTTAATATACAGGTCAGCTTTTATGAAGATGCCACTGGTTTTCCCGGGAAAATGTCACTGACCCAGAAACTATTTAGAAAGGCACCCTTCAAAAACTTGCAAAGCCTTCAGCAAGTCCTTTTTTTTCCCCCCACACAAATCCCCACGACACAGCAAAAGCCCATTTTGCCATTTCAGTGCCGGCGAAGAATGCAGGAAGGGTGGATCAGCCGCTTTCTGCTGGAGTAATTTTTAGCTTTCATTGTAATGCCTGCCAGTGGCTATTCCGCGTGCAAAGATGACTGAAGCAAGCTGTGAAAGGCCGGAGCCTGCCCTGCAACCCTCAAAAGGATGTTGGGCTTGGCGCTCTTCCAGGGCAGCAGGATATGAGGCCTGGTTTAGAAGACAGGAATATTCCATGCATTCATAGCCGCTTCATGATGTCATGCTTTTCACTGTCAGCTTTCAGTGTTTGGTTTTGTTTTGATTCTGGCTTTCTCCTGCAGAAGCTTTGAATGTTGCACTATTAGCACTTCCTGATGAGGAGTGGAAAGGGGGGGGGAAATAAAATAAAAAAGCTACAGCTTCCAAGACCTTAGAGGAGCATCCAATCTTTGCATGGGACAAACGTGAAGACACCTGGACAAAATGAATTTAATTATGAAGAGAAGCAGAACTCTGCTTTAAGTGATGAGCTGATTGTGAAAAGAACAAAAAACGGACTCGACCTGAAGATTTTCTCATAGCTTGTAATTTAAGGTGTTCGCTGTAAGATATTAGGAGTATTTTGTTTTGTTTTAAGTAAAGGTTATATTTTTGCATGAGGCAGAAGTTCTACCTTCGTTCTGGTTTTTTTTTCAAACTTTAAAACACGTAATAATGAATTAATTTGCTTTTTAAAAAAATGATGGTGTGTGTAAAATGTGTTTTTATTTGAGCAGAAAATTGGATCGATTCACAAAATTTATGTGAGCCGCCTATAGCTGGGCCATCTGAATTTTCATGGCTAGGCAAAAGAAATGCTCTTTATTAGTTAATTATGTCTAATGTAATAAGAGACCAAAGCAAAGACCAGAGCCGAAATATAGTGCGGCAGGGATAGTCCAAAGGTTTTTGAGTTTTTTTAAAAAAATATGCTAATAAATTGCTTCTGCAATGAACACCTGGACTCTAAAATGACTTGGTGGGGGGAGAGGGATCATGTGACCAGAGTCACTGGAATCAGAATGGAGTCAGAAAGGTAAACAAGTCCAGGTGTTGATGTGAAGTACAACTGAAAGAAGCTACATTTTCCTAGCATTTAAACCACTAGAATTGTTTGACATATAAGATTGTGTGTTTCCTCCCATTATCTTACTGCAAGGGTAGGCAACTTGACCCTCTCCTTGGTTTGGAACTACATCTCCCACAATTCCTTGCTGATGGGAGTTGCTATTCAAAATGTCGGTGTTAGACCGGCCCTCAGTGATTCAGCTCTTTTGAGTGCTCTTGGCAATTGTGCCCGCTGGATTGTTATCGGTTCTTTGCTCGTTCTTCGTCGCCAGTGTTAGATCAGCGCAGGGAAAGGAGACGCGACTCAGCTGCAGTCTGTTCAGCACTTTATTTAAGTAGAAAAGAACTGCCGGCTGTGCTGCCGAAGCCGCCTTTTATGCGGCTCCGGCAAGCCAGCCGGCCAATGACAGTTATTCAAAACTCCCGCCAATGGACTCAGCCAATCCCCCGGCAGATGTCCTTATAAGGACATAACAGTTGGTATTTGTGTGAGAAGGTTTTTAACTCCTGGCAACTGTCCCTGCAAGTCCCTGCAATTTTCTTGGCCATGTTTTTCAGAAAAGGTTTGCCATTGCTGGCTTCCTAGGGCTGACAGAAAGTGACTGGCCTAAAGGTGAGCCCAAGCCCAAGGTCATTCAGCTGTCTTTGTATGTAAGGCAGGACTTGAATTCATGGCTCCTGGTTTCTAACCACTACATCAAACTGGCTCTCTCAAAATATCTAAGCGAGGCATAATAACTAGCAATCTCATTACTGAAATGGGAACAGTGGCAATTACCACTATTTTTTTTTCCGTTTTCCATTCATAGGTTTGCAATGATGACACTCTCACCTCTCATTTCCCCTGCAATGAGCACTTTGAGCACAACTTTCACTGATAAAAGAACATTTAAACTGACATTAAGATTCCAGTCTATTCAGTCAATAGATTTCAGCCTTTCATAGAATGTTAAAGTTTGTTTGCAAAAGTTCCCAGTCACTTCTGTTCATAGCTATGAGAATTACTCCAGTCACTTCTACTCATAGGTATGAGAATTACTCACTGAGCACAACGTAATTAAATCAGGCTACTTTTTTTTTTCATTTTTGTGATCTGTATACAGGAAGAAAGCACCCAGTTGAGGTACATCAATCTTCCGAAATCTTCAAGAAAATTTATTCCAGGATTAGAAAAAAAAAATAATTCTCCAAAGTGCTGCATTGAACTAGATGATACTATAAATCTGATTAACTGCCCATCAAGTATCAAACTATAGTATATCTGCAGCTATATAACTGCATGTCATGCCAGATGTATGAGGAATTTTAATTAACAATATAATTGGAAATTTTATTGTCATGTTTTATTATGGCTGTTGAATAGTAGTTTTAAGGAAGTACATTAGGCTTTTAAATAATTTATAATTTATATTGTACCTCACTCTAGAATCTGATGTAGTGACAGATGAGTATGTGTTGTGAAGGAGAATGTACACACACACACACACACACACACACACACACACACACACACAAATATACTTTGTACATGTAGATTCCTATTCCTTGCTATCTTTGGCTATGTTCTCAAATAGTTCAGCTACATATAAATGACCTCTAATTGAGATTTTCTAGACCAGCGATGAGTCGTTAGTAGATGTAGAATTACAAATCCCATTATCCCTAGTCAACATGGGTAATGATTGTACTGATGGAAATTATAATTCAACATCTGGAGAAGCAAAGTTGAGAACCATTGCGGGAAGATCATTCTAGACTACATGGATCATTAGAATGCAATATTATGTATTGACTATCTTTCTTATTAGTTACACCAGCCAAAGGACAGATTATTTCACACTTCATCTACATTTGCCAAATTTTCCCCCCAGAAAGTTTTCTCTTCTTGAAGAAATAAATTGATTAAAATGAAATTAAAAAACAACTAAGTTGATTAAAATGAAACAAAATAAAATTTTACTTTAAATTTCTTCCTGCACATTGGTTTCAACTTGACCGTTATAAAACAAGCTTTTTAAAACTTCTTAAAACATCCAGACTTGGACTTGCATATTTTCAAGAAAATGGAATTGGTGGAGGATCAGCCATGGGGAAATGTCTCCTGTGCTCCTGGTTTTTTTTTTTTTTTTAAATACACAATGGGGAGCTCAAAAGATACCAGGAGGCCATCTTCGTCCAGCTTCATAATGAGATATTATATTCTATATCTGGCTTCATTTGCGGGACCACCTTCTGCCACTAATAGCCTCCCACCGGCCAGTACGCTCCCACAGAGAGGGACTCCTCAGGGTGCCGTCAGCCAGGCAGTGTCGGCTGGCGACCCCCAGGGGGAGGGCCTTCTCTGTGGCAGCACCTGACCTCTGGAACGACTTCCCCCGGAGATTTGAAGGATATCAGATCTCCGGGCCTTTCGCCATGCCCTAAAAACTTTTCTTTTCCAACAGGCAGGGCTGGCGTAACCCCCCCCCCCTTTTTTTTGGAGATATTAGACTTTTAATTGTATAATGGGTTTTAATTGGAAGATCTTAAACATTTTTGGCCAAAGTGTATAATTCTTTTAAATTTCTTTTAAAATTTGTATTGGTATGTTTTTTACTTGGCGGTGCACCGCTCTGAGTCCAGTAGGAGAAGGGCGGTATATAAATTTAATAATAAATTAAAAAATAATGAGCTATCATATTCATATTATATTTGAAATATAATGATTATTTTATAGTTCATAAAAAGTAGTATCTTGCTTTGGTCTTAGGTACATTTTTACCCATCAGAAGAAGGAACATGGCATGTAACATGACGTGTCTCTATGTAAGTGAAAGGATGTACTGTATTGGCAGGCATCAATTATGCAATTCCAAAAGCTGCAGGAAAAAAGGAAGGAAGATCAGATCCGGGAGAAATGATCTGTGGTCAGATGATTAGGAGCTATCTTCTCCATAGTATTTCCTTTTCCGTATATTTGTCTATCAACGTAGCATAATGCTGCAGACTGACTTAAATAATAAAGAAATATTTTCAAACAACAGATTCAATACATCTGTTTTTTTATAAAACTATCTCACACTTACAGGTTCAGTCTACCATTTCTTAAGAATTTTTTTTTTTAAATGTTCATCCCCACCATTCTTTCTGATTCACCCGAGAAGGCTGCAAACTTCAGTATTCTTCTTTGGATACCTCCTTGCCAGGGATGGGTTCTAAATTTTTTAACTACCGGTTCTGTGGGCGTGGCTTATTTTGTGGGCGTGGATTGATGGTCATGTGACAATTATTTAGGATTTAGCAGAGGTGCTGGTCTACCAGGCTTTTAACTGCTTGCAGAGCTGTACCGATCTACCCATTTATTTTTGCAGGCACTGATCTACTCATGTATTTTTGCAGGCACTGGTCTACCCATTTATTTTTTGCAGGTACTGGTCTACTCATTTGTTTTCTTTTAACACTGATCAGCTGTAGGGTGGCCCTTTGAAGCCCCTCGGCAAGAGTTTAAACAGTTTTTTTCCCTTTAGCCATCAGCTGGGACTCAGGAGGCAGCAATAGATTGGGGATGGGGCCAAATAAAAGGTAAGAATAATGCAGGGGGCGGGGGGCAGGGGGGCAGGAGGCGGGAGGGAGAACCGGTTCGGTGACATCATATCGTCACCATTACCGGCTCAGGAGAACCGGACTGAACCGGGAGGAACCCACCACTGCTCCTTGCCTATTCAATCTGCTGCCCAGGTGGTTGTTGGGACAAGTCTTGGTGCCTACAATCCAGTAATGGGAGGCTGGAGAAGGAGGAAAGAGATAAGCCACAGATGCTGTGTTTAGCAGGGTGGTGAGGACTAGAAGAGCAGCGAGAACTGAGAGATGGAGCAGAAGTGGAGCAGTAAGAGAACCCAAGTCAGGACCATGAAGGCGAGATCTGATGACTCTGGGCAAAAGTACTGGAATTCTCAGGCACTGGAACTGAGAAAAGATTGTAGGTATTATTTATTTTTATTTATTGTATTTACATTCCACCTTTATTATCTTTATAAACAACTCAAGGTAATGAACATGTCCAACACATCTTCCTCCTCTTTTCCTCCCACAACAACCCCAAGAGGTGGGTCGGGTTGAGAAAGAGAATGATTGGCCAAAGTCACCCAGCTGGCTTTCATGCCTAAAGTGGGACTAGAACTCACAGTCTCCCAGTTTCTAGCCTGGTGCCTTAGCTATTGGCTAAAATTGGCTAAAATCTGTTGCTGTCTATTTCCTAGGCAACTGTTCAGGAAAATGAGTTCCTCACCCAAGAGGAGAGGAGAAAAGAGATGAGATAGGGTGCAGGGGATTTTCCTAATCTAGAATTTATAATCTAGAATTATAAATCCCCTGGAAATTGAAATATAAGCAGGACATGTACTCTAGTAAAAGTTTTAGATGTTTCTAGCACTATTCCCTTTACAAGCGTCTATGAGTGGGATTTTTTTTCCTCTCCATCCTGAACTTTGTGACATTTAGGCTTGATGTTACTTGCCATCCAGAGAAGGAAACTCATCGTGCCTAATTATTTCAGACTGTTAATTCACCATACTGTGGGGGCTTCCATTGGATTCACTACAACAATGACCAGTTTATTCTGGGGCCGTTTTGGAAATGGCTTTTGACTCCCTCTCATTTCCCAATAATTACTGATAATTGCACCACTCAAAACAAAAATGAAGCACAGCAGACTCTTTCAAAAGAAATCCCGGAAATTAAGTTTGTACAACAGCAGACCTTTCCCTCTGGAGGTGAGAGGAAGGGTATGGAAGATTGATGCGGGGTTTCGGAGTTACTTTTTAACGAAGTTTGAGAGATTGGAATAAATGAAAGGACTTGGAGAAAGGAATTCAAAGCCATGTGGTTAGGCATCGCCAAGGCACTAGAATGAACTCAGAAAACTATGTGGATTAAGAGGTTTTCCAAGTGTCATAGTTCCTCTTCTCTGAGTATGTTCACCTTTCTTAGGAATATCGTAGTCGAAATACAGTGGTTCTAAAATCCTATGCCTGGGAAACTAAATTAATCAAAGAAGTTCACAGAAGTAGAATTTTTGAATCTGTTCGCCTGAAAAAACTGATCATCCCCTCCAAAATTGTCTTCCCACAATAAAATAGAAGAAGACATGTAGAAACTTTCTGAGTAAAGAATGAACCCTCTCTAAAAAAATAAATAAAATGAATCAAGTCTCTTTTGAGCTGGATTCTACTTTTGATGACTTCATGAACACATTCATTCATTTCACTGGCAACAATATGGAAATAGTGTACAGATAGTTCTCGACTTACAACCACAATCGAGCCCCCAATTTCTGTTGCTAAGTGAGACAGTTGTTAAGTGAGCTTTGCCCCACTTTATTATCTTTCTTGCCGCAGTTGTTAAGTGGAGCTGGCTTCCCCATTGACGTTGCTTGTCAGAAGTTTACAAAAGGGAATCACATGACCCTGGGATACTGTAACCGCCATAAATATGAACCAATTGCCAAGCACCCGAATTTTGATCATGTGACTCCAGGAATGCTGCAACGGTGTGAAAAACAGTCATAAATTACTTTTTTTAGTGCCGTTGTAACTTAGAACTATCACTAAATGAACAGTTGTAAATTGAGGACTAGCTATAGTTTCGTCATCACCTTCTTTTGGAATGTTTCTTTGGCATTTCAGTCTAGCCTATAAGCCTGGCATTTTCTATGATTCCCATTCAAGGATTAAGCAAAGCTGACCCTACTTAGCTTCTGAGACCAGAAAATTGCAGGCCAGTGTGGCTAACAGGGGTGAGCCGCCCTGCGTCTTCAGAGAAAGGCGGCATATAAATTGAAATAATTAAATTAAATTAAATTTGGGATGATGGCTGTTTCACCCAGCCTCCCTCTATAACTCATCCCCTATGATTCAAGAGGTTTTCCCAATTCTACAGAGATGATGTTTAATGGGAAATGGAAGCTGCTAGGTAAAAGTAACCTAATGGTTCAAGCAATTATGTTTTTGGATTCTTCCCTGCACATTTTGTATGAAGAAATCTGTGCTAAATACAAAATTGTATGAGGGATCCCATCCAAATCCACCAGTCAGCAGGTCAGCGGTGGGATTCACTTACTTTCCCTACCAGTTTGGAAATGTGAGAGTGCACATATGCACACGGCCTTATGTGCATGCACAGGGCTCGCGTATTACATCTGGGCAAGTGGGCTGAGCCTCCCGCAGTCACTGTTACTAGTTTGCTAGATTTGGAGAGAACCGGCTGAATCCCACCACTGCAGCAGGCCTTCCTATCAATGGCATATATTTTTATACAATGGGCATTCAGATTTAAAGGACAAACTAATATAATACATTACTATAGTAGCTTAAATGATCAGAACAATTATTTCCGCAGAAATATAACAGGATATTATATTCAGAAAAAAGATTCTGAGGGTGGAGGTAAGGAGAGAGATCTCTTGAAGATGGAAATTTCTTAGACTTATGCCTTCCTTCCTTCCTTCCTTCCTTCCTTCCTTCCTTCCTTCCTTCCTTCCTTCCTTCCTCTCCTCTCCTCTCCTCTCCTCTCCTCTCCTCTCCTCTCCTGTCAAGTGGAACTTCAGTTTTAATTTTGATTCCCAAAATTTCCCAAATAAGGGTGCCTACATATATGTTGGATGATAGTCCCATACCGACTGAAAGTTCTGGCATGTCTGAAGGGCACAAGTTAAGAAAGATGCTATTAAACCATTTCCCTTATCACATCCTCCAGTTGCATCCTGTAAATTCCCTTTAGCCTGCTCTGGAGAGTGAATTCTTGTCATAATTTAAATGAGACTTCTTGTACCTCAGGACCTAAGGAGGAAGAAAGTGAAGGAGACCTATTCAAAAATGCATAGGGTCTTATCTTGCTCCATCTTTTCCAGTTCCTTTTTCTCCACAATGACCAATTAGGTATGTTTAGCAAACGTATGAGCACAAATGATAGGCCTCCCTGATTCTCCTTGTCCCCCCTCAAACTAGAATCCAAAGTGGAATTAAATATGAGGAACTGTATTCCAGTGCTCATCATATCAGAGAAAATGTAGACCAGTTATCTCAGTGGTCTGGCATCCTGTTTTCTACACTGGTCAGACTGACGCCTTCAGCAAGAAACAGAGACCAAGGGACTAATTCCTTTTTCATTCAGTAACAGTAACATTGTTGGAAGGAACTTTGGAGGTCATCTAGTCCAACCCTCTGCTCACGCAGAAGACCTATACTAGGGATTCAAACCGCTGAACTGCCGACCTTTCTGATCGACAAGCTCAGTGTCTTAGCCACTGAGCCACCTAGTCAGGCTTCATTCTCGAGCAAAGTTAGTAACCTTCTGCTTTTGGATGGACAACAAAGATGGATGTTTGTCGAACAAAAAATGACTAACAGGTAATGCTCTTCACGAATTAGTCTCATATAGTGTGTCCCTCATTGCCAACTCTGCATAGTCTGAAGAAGTACTCCGCTTTGGAGGAGTGGACCTGTTGTGGTTCGCCAGCAGCTTGTGGAGTTGGAAGCGGAGTCAGACAATAATGAGTCTGAAGAAGAACATGGGCCAGTCCTGGAGGCTGGGGAAGGCCCGGATGAGGGCTCTGCGTCGGAGGCAGAGATGGGGCCAAGGCCATCAGAGAGTGATGTGCAGACTCTGGAGCCTTCAGCGGCTGACAGTAGAGAGGCAGAGGAACACGAGAACCCTGTTCCTACTGCACGTATGAGAAGAGCTGCCAGAAGGCAAGAGCAGCTAAAGCAAAGAGGAAGATTTGGGAGTAGGGCTAAGAGATGATTGGCCCCTCCCATAAGGCTTAAAAGACCAGCAACAGCGCTTGGGCTCTTTGTCGGAAAACAACGTTGATAGTCTTGCTGCACTTATCTCTTGTCGGCATCTTCTGCTTTTGAACTTTTGCCAAGAGAAGCCTTTGGCAGTTTACCTAATTATACCAAAGTTGGTGATTAGACTGAAGAATTTGTGTTATAAGTGTTCGTTTTAATTTAGTTTGGACTATGCTGAGAATGAGTTAATTCTCAGCTGTTCTAATAAAGTCTGTTTGTTTTGGAACTGTTTGTGTCAATTACTACCTCCTTGGGCCTGGGTCACAACAGGACCATTGGTCAAGCTGAAAGCAGCAATGAAATCTGTTGGGACCTCAATAAGTCTGTTTACACAGTAACTCCTCAAGGCCTGCCATCCCCGTGTGCATGAAAGACCATAAACCTCACACTGTACCCATTGATGCTTAGGCCTCACTATTCTAAAGCCAACCCTGCTGTAGGTGCATAACACACTCAAGGGACTTGGAATGATTCTTTAAGATCATGCTTATGTGTCAAGGAAAACAAAGGAAGGCCTTGGCTTGATAATGCTGACATAGACTATAAAAGTGAAAGAGCAAAGGGACCAAAGGACCTTGAGATTTAAGATTCAGTGTTATTCCCCTGGAACAGGAAGGAAGACATGCTTCAGAAGGATCTCATGTGTCAAAATGGGAGGCTGCCATCACCATTCCTGGGGGGGGGGGGGGGGAATCTAAAAAAAAATTATTTTTTTAAAAAATGTTAATATATAAGAATAGGATAGAATAACAAAGTTGGAAGGGACCTTGGAGGTCTTCTAGTCTAACCCCCTGCTTAGGCAGGAAACCCTATAACATTTGAGACAAATGGTTATCCAATCTCTTCTTAAAAGCTTCCAGTGTTGGAGCATTTACAACTTCTGGAGGGAAGTTGTTCCTTTGGTTAATTGTTCTAACTGTCAGGAAATTTCTCCTTAGTTCTAAGTTGCTTCTCTCCTTGATTAGTTTCCACCCATTGCTTCTTGTTCTGCCTTCAGGTGCTTTGGAGAATAGTTTGACTCCCTCTTCTTTGTGGCAACCCCTGAGATATTGGAACACTGCTATCATGTCACCCCTACTCCTTCTTTTCATTAAACTAAACATACCCAGTTCCTGCAACCGTTCTTTATATATTTTAGCCTCTAATCTCTTAATCATCTTTGTTGCTCTTCTCTGCACTCTTTCTAGAGTCTCCACATCTTTTTTACATCGTGGCGACCAAAACTGGATGCAGTATTCCAAGTGTGGCCTTACCAAGGCATAATAAAATGGTATTAACACTTCACGTGATCTTAATTCTATCCCTCTGTTTATGCAGCCTAGAACTGTGTTAGTTTTTTTGGCAGCTGCAGTACACTTCTGGCTCATATTTAAATGATTGTCCACTAGGAGTCCAAGATCTCTCTCACAGTTACTACTCTTGAGCAAGGTACTACATGCACTGTACCTGTGAATTTTGTTTTTCTTGCATAAATGTAGAACCTTACTTTTTGTAAAAATGTAGACCCTTACTTTTAAGAGATGTAAATTTCAAATTCTACTCTATCCTCCCACATAACAAAAGGAAAGCAGCAGCTCACACTAGATACTTTCAGTCATGCTAGTCATTCCCAGTGCAATCCTTATTAGTAAAATACATTTTACTATTTCTATTTAAATTCAGAAGAATCTTGTTTTCTATTTATAAAACATATTTACGGAACAATGCCTGTGAAAATAATTCTTCATTTTGCTTTTCTAAAACTTTAAGTGCTGCAACTGGTATGATTCCCTTTATTTCTCTTAGCTTTTTTATTCTTGGATGTCTGTAACTACCATCAGATGCTATAAGTTGAAAAACCTAGAATGCTATTGTTATTGTTATTATTTGTCATGTAGTAAGCAGAGATAATGGATCTTTCATAACTTGCCATACAGTGAACAGATGGTTCAACTCAAAGTTAAGATCCTGAGAATTCAGAGATATCGGCTACATTTCCTCCCTGCATTACTTTTGTGAAACATAGCCAAAAAGAGGCCAGTATGGATTTGCTGACTTTTATATATTATGCACAGCTCAAAAAAGATAGCGAATTAGATATGCATCAAATATTCTTCAGTTTCTGTTTTGGGGAATTAAAATTAAAGGTTTTATTATTATTATTTTAAAGACATTTTTTCCCACTGGATTCTTAGACTGTGAACATCACCCCTTTTTCAAAAGCTATTTTTGAATAAACTATAAAATTTCCCATCTATTTCACTTTTATATTAATCATACAGATAATCTCAATCGACCAGGAAAGACACAGGAAATAGAAGAAAACCCTGATATACTACCTAGCAGATCAGACTGTACCAATGTCATTTAGCATAATATTGAGGGGGACTACAGGTATTTTTAATGAAACACTGGGCTTTTACTACAACATTTGCAAAACTTGGGCAAAGAAAGCAAACCTGTTTGTCCAAGACTATAAATGTAAGAGTTCTAAAGGAGTAGTTCTTTCTAGGAGTAATATTAGTGTGCAAAGAAACACTAATATTAGTAAATTAGAATTATTGAGCTATGGTATTTATCTATTTATTTATCTTTTCTGTATTTGCAAACTACCCAAAGTCACCCCATTGGTGTGATAAATGATCTCTCTGTGTATGTATGTATATGTGGTCAATATACTGTAGACACAGAAACATACATAGATATTTCTTTAGTTATTTTTCCCTCTTTTGGTTTTTCTTTATTGCTTTGTACTTTATTATATTTTTTTCTTTCTCTTTCCTTCAATTTTCTTTATTGGATTTTTTAACTTATGGGGAAATAATAATAATAATAATAATAATAATAATAATAATAATAACAACAACAACAACAACCACCACCACCACCACCACCACCACCACCACCACCACCACTGGTCACTATGTAAAAAATACGACTTTCCTGTATCCAAAAAGTCATGGGAACATAAAGTGATAATAATAATAATAATAATAATAATAATAATAATAATAATAATAAT
>WNWU01000017.1:19408813-19419361 GCA_012654045.1 Ptyas mucosa | reverse complement strand
ATAATAATAATAATAATAATAATAATAATAATAATAATAATAATAATTTTATTTTTATACCGCCCTTCTCCTGAAGGACTCAGGGCAGTGTACAGCCTATTAAAAGCACAAAACAGACATCAATTTAAAATAATTTAAAATCAATTAGGTAATTTGGCTAAATTTAAAATCCCAAGTTTAAAACACCCAATTTAAAATTTTTACGTTGATAATCCAGCCTGGTGGAACAACAAGGTCTTGAGGGCGCAGCGAAATACCCGGAGGTCAGAGATCTTACGCATTTTGGGGGGCAGTTCATTCCACAGGGCTGGGGCTCCCACAGAGAAGGCCCTTCCCCTGGGTGTCGCCAGCTGATATAACTTGGCCGATGGCACCCTGAGGAGACCATCTCTGTGGGAGCGAACTGGCCGGTGGGAGGCTATTGGTGGCAGAAGTCGGTCTCGAAGGTACCCAGGTCCTATCCATGGAGCGCTTTAAAGGTGATGACCAACACCTTGAATCGCACCCGGAAGACCACTGGGAGCCAGTGCAGCTCGCGCAGGAGGGGTGTCACGTGGGCACAATGGGTTGCACCCATAACCACCCAGGCGGCCGCATTCTGGACCAGTTGGAGCCTCCGAGTGCTCTTCAAGGGGAGCCCCATGTAGAGAGCATTACAATAGTCCAGCCAGGAGGTGACAAGGGCGTGAGTGACCGTGCGCAAGGTGTCCTGATCCAGAAAGGGCTGCAACTGGCGAATCAGGCGAACCTGATAAAAGGCCCCCCTGGCCACGGCCGTCATATGCTCTTCTAAAGACAGCCGTGCGTCCAGGAGAAGATGAGAAGGTGAAGATCTTGTTGGACTTTCGAATACAGACGGTTCGTCACATGGAACACAACACGCCAGATATCACAGTTGTCGAAAACTGAAATGTACAATTTATTGACATCGCGTTACCAGGAGATTTCAGAGTTGAAGAAAAAGAACTGGAAAAAATCATGAAATATTGCAACCTGACCATCGAAACTACACGGCTATGGATGAAACATGTAACAGTGATACCCATTGTCATTGGGGCACTTCAGAGGTGGGTTTCAGCAGGTTCTGACCAGTACTGGAGAACCAGTAGCAGAAATTTTGAGTAGTTTGGAGAACCGGTAGTAAAAAATCTTTACTGGCCCCGCCCCCAACTATTCTCTGCCTCCCAAGTCCCAGCTGATCGGGAGGAAATGGGGATTTTGCAGTAACCTTCCCCTGGAGTGGGGTGGAAGTGGATATCCCTCCCCTGCCACTCCCACCAAGCCACACCCATAGAACCGGTAGTAAAAAAAAATGAAACCCACCACTGGGGCACTTGGTACCATGTCCAATAATTTTATAAGATACATCAACAAATTGCAGCTTCCTACAATAACACTAGCGGAACTGCAAAAAACTGTGCTACTTGGAACATCGTACATCTTAAGAAGGTACTTGGTTGATTCCTAGGATGCTGGCAGCAACCCATATCAACTATTAGCACCAGTCAATGGTATTTGTGATGCATTTTTGAATGTTCAGTTGACCGAGTTTCATGTTTAATGAATAAAGTAAATTAGAAGAATAATAATAAATGTCATAAATTAATGACACTAATGAAACAGTAAGCCATTAATAAAATGTAGCACATTAATATAGAGCCGTGGTGGAGCAGTGGTTAGAATGCAGTACTGCAGGCTGATTCTGCCCAGTGTCAGGAGTTCGATCCTGACCAACTCAAAATTGACTCAGCCTTCCATCCTTCTGAGATCAGTAAAATGAGGACCCAGATTGTTGGGAGCAATTGTTGGGACTCTGTAAACTGCTTACAGAGGGCTGTAAAGCACTGTGAAGTGGTGTATAAGTCTAAGTGCTATTGCTATCTATCCCCAGTAGCCACAATTCAGAATAAAATCATGCTCCTTTTTTTTATCCCTGGGAAAGAAACAACCAAATCAAACAAACAGCCTCCAGCAGGATGGGGAAAGGCAATCTGATATCCCGTCCAAGGGTACAGAAGCCAGGAAGCTTTGCAAATTCTTGTCATGCCTTTGACTCTATACAAGGGCTCACCAATGGCACATAATTCCCAACTCCTCCTCTTCCTCCTCCTCCTCCTCCTCCTCCTCCTCCTCCTCCTCCTCCTCCTCCTCCTCCTCCTCCTCCTCCATCATGTGCCACAGAGCAGCCCCTGGAATGAAAATGCCAAGAGATCACATTGAATCAATGCTGCTCTTTTCTCACACCGTCCAGCCTTCTGGGATCTGACATACTACAAACGGCCAGTGAACAAGTGCCAAACCACAAAAATCGGTTCCAGCTGGAGCAGTGACATTGTGCTGTGAGCTATTTAACTGGCCAGAGTTCCTGACGGAGAAAGTGATTGTCGGGCTGTTTCCCGATTCTGCATTTTGTTTCTCTTTTTGTGAATATACACTCTCTCTTTCTCTCTGCACGTGCATGTATTTACCATGGCTGGCCTGCCTAGTTTTTAGATGACACACATACAAATAAAAACCATTTCTCTAGCACGTGAAGGCTAGAGAAAAGGGAAAAGCAGCATTTCCCTCCCTTCCTCAAAAAAGAGCTTCTTTTCTTGAAAACTGTTTCCTGAATCATCCTAAAGTTTCCTGCAATGCTGGTCTATTTTTATTGCATTATTCCTTCAGATTTCTAACCATTTTTAGTTGGGCAAAACAACGACAACCCCAACGTAGCATGCAGAAATGGGGTTCAAAACAACTAAGCACAAGCAAATAAATACGTTGCAAATGCCAGCCAGTTGACAAGTGCACCTGATCACATGTGTGTGCGTTTGTGTGTGTGACAACATTTTACAACAGCTGGAAGTGTTTTACAGGCTGCAAAGCACCCTGTCAGAAGCTGTTGTAACTTAAAATGGTCATTAAATGACCGGATGGAAATTATGGAATTATGGAAATTACATTATGGAAATGTGCTGGCCAACCCCTCCATGATACTATGATAGAAGAGGAAGGCAATAACCTTCCTAACAGTCTAATATTTCTAATATTCAGAAAGTCACCCAGCTGGCTTTCATAGCTATGGCAGGACTTGAACTCAGGTCTTCGGCTTTCTAGCCTGGTGCCTGAACCACTAGACCAAACTGACTTTCCATATATATATACTATAGCTGATGATGTCATTGTCTGTAACATAATGGAATCATGTGCCTCCCTGAATCCATGGTATCTCCTCAACTATCATCTGAGTTTCCCTACACCAAACAATCCATACAGACCAGGCGTAACTATCTATAGATTGACTTATTAAACTTTTTTTAAATTTCAAAATGCCTGATTTAGAAGCTCTTTCCCTGTCAACTGTGGATCGAAATCCACTAAGAAATCACCACCATATTGCCTTTATTAGCTTGAGGGAATATAAAGGTAAGATTACTCAGAGAGTGGTTTTAGAGATACTACTCCTGCTGCTAACAAGTATTACTGCATACATAGAGCCAGATTGGAAATTATTGTCTCCGCTGGGAGATGTATCTGAAAGTAGCAGAAGCCACTGTCTGTTATGAAAGGCAAAGAACAGCTTGAACAAAGCAAATGTTGTTTCTGCTACATTATCACGCCTTCTTGTATTATTCAGTAATTTTAAGACACATGAGTAGATTCAGGACCTTTGGGGGCAAAATCGTTTGAACAATGACTCTAAACCTTTCTCATAGTGGTCTAGAGTTGAGCTGAAATGTTCTTTCCTGTTCAACATTTAATCTGTGGACAGCAAAAAGAGGTACATATGGCTCAATGTAAATTCATGGATGTGGCAAAATGCCTTACCCAGCATTTTGTAGCTCAATATTATATTCTCCCCCTCCGCCCCCCACCCCAAACAAAAAATTGCTGGGAGTTTTATTTTATTTTTATTTTACACTGCTTCTGTACCATCCCAGCCCTATGACTGTTGCAAGAAATAAAAACAATTAAAACCATAAAACATACGAGTGCAATAAAAGAATAAAATGAATAAACCCAGCTGGTAAATTATAATAGCAATAAACCTCAATAAATTAAGGTCCAAAAGCCCAGCAAAAGAAAATTGTTTTAAGCTCTTGTTCCTTTTAATTCTTCCCTCAGCTTCTCCATACATGACTTAGAAGTTTTTGTCGGAGATCCTTTATGAGTACAATGAATAAACATTACAATATATAAATACTAGTTCAGGCAAATCAGTTATTTATTTATTAGATTTTCTTATCCTGCCTTTATTACTTAATAAGTAACTCAAGGCAGCGAATATACCTTTGTTCTCCTATTTTTCCTCACAGCAACAACCCTGTGAGTGATTTGGGCTGAAAGTGACTGGCCCAAAGTCATCCAGACAATTTTCATGCCTGAGGTGGGGCTAGAACTCACTATCTCCTGGTTTCTAAGTCAGTGCTTTAACCACTAGACCAAACTGGCTCCCCCTCAGTGCTAACTGAAGACATTCAGGTAATTCAGAGACAGCTGTATTGTAATGGTGATTGAGCTATCACACTTTAACCCCATAGATGATTTTTCCATAAGTCACCTCAACTACATTATCTTTCAATCATTAAACTTCGAATTATCTAATGATAGCAATTAAAACAATATCGCCTGCCAACTTGTTGGCATTTCCCCTAGTGTAAATCAAGAATAAATGGAGAGTAAATAAAACTCAATTTTCTGCCTCAGTTTCTAACTCATAAATATTGTATTAGGAATATTTCCTCATTAGATTTGCTTTCAGTTCTTTATTCTTTATTTGTCAAAGGGCCACAACAACTGCCGGTATATGTAAAACAACAACTATATGTAACAACTACCCACAACAACTATATGTAAAATAGGCTGGACTGTGAGAGAGTGACTGACCCTTAACTGAGCCTCCATAACTGAGGTTAGACCAGAAGCTGGGTTTTCTTGGCCTTACTCCATTAACCAGTATATAATACTAATGTGATTAGGAAGACTAATCATACTCTGGACCCCTCAGTTTCTATTTCAATCAGCAAATGGGGGAGAAGGGACATTTTGCTGAAATTTCAATAATTACATTTGTCCCCAATATTTGGGGAGGGGTCTCTTGAGTTGCCAGGTAAAAAAATAGTATGGAGAAGAAGAGAAAAGAAGAATGGTCTATTAATTTTCCAGGAATCTTGAAAGATCATCAAAATACCAAAAAAGATTTTTTTCAAAGTAAAATCACATAGAAATCTGTCAAGTTCTTTCCCTAAATAAGGTCACGGGCAGATACAGCATAGAGAAATGGTATGTTTGCTTGGGTTGATGTAATTCCTGACTCTGGGTAAAAATACGCATGGAAGTCAAAATTGGAAGACCGTGCTCATTTGAGGCAGCAGAAGGATCCCTCCAGAAGGCCCTCGCTCCACAAATTTCCCATAAAAGTTATGGCTGAGAACTCTGATTTCTCGGTTTTCTAACAACCGTAATGTTACTTCAAAGATGTACTTGGAACAGCTGAAAGAGCCTACATGCATAAGATTTTATGTCTCGATTAGCAATGCGTGAAGGTAGAGAGGTTCAGGTTTCAATGTGCATGACTTCTTTTCGAAATTTCTGTTGATACGGTGGGCTGAAAGATGTTCAAAGTGGATGAAAAATGTCTGGAAATCCTATAGATGCTGCACAAGGCTCCTTAGAAACAGAAGGAAGTTACAAATGTGATATCCGGAGAGATTTGCAACCTTTCGGAGTTAACCATTTGCAGAACTCTGTTATAAAACTATGCTTGCTGAGCATAGTGCATGCTTCAATTGGCCACTGCTTTATTCAGCTGATAGCCATTGTCTGTACGCAATGCAATCTATGGCTCTCAAATTGCAGAATTGGGGGAAGAGAGCTATGTGCATTCTTCTAAGTTATTTCCTCTATTACCAGCTTCATTACAAGCCCATGCATGAAAAATGAAGATTTATTCTATATTCCCAACTATTCTCATACAAAAAAAAGTCAAAGTGTTTCTAAAGATGGGTTGAAGGTAGAAGTTCTCACATTTTCTACCATCATTCAAGACCAAGGAGCAACTATATACATTACAAATTTGCAACGGCTTATATACTGATTCTGGCTTAGCCTCAAAAAGTTTTGGGAAATGGAGTTTGGTGGCAGCCCTGCAACAAAAGTTAAGATTGCTGTCTGATACAGCAGACATAAGTATGGCTCTGTTGAGTGGAGTTGACTCTAATATGTAAAGGATTGAGCTGTAGAGCTATTTAACGTTGGAACTCCACTTTAGAAGGTAGCTCTATGCTTCCGATTTACCGTACTTGAAATGTGAATACATCTGTTACAGATGAAAATCAGTGAAAGGAAAGAAGAACTTGAATCATTCCCCTCTTTCATTATTTGACCTTAGGCACTTCCATTCTAACACTGTTTTCACCAGGATGAAGAGTGACATAGAAGATCTCATACTGAGAAATCAGGCTTCCATAACCAGCAGTTAATCTAGAGTTGTTGTTGTTGTTGTTAGTGTATGGCATTGTTACATTAGCCAGGAGACGACAACACAATTGCAGAGTAGCAGTTTGGCTGCCAAGGTACCATCTCTGTTGTAGGAAATGCTTGTGCGCTTCTCATGGTGCGCCATACGAGGGTGAGCTGGCTTTGCAGCAGAAAGGAAGACAAGTGGCTCTTCTTGCAGCAGCATCCAAAGCCCTCTCCTTCCCTAGAGGCACCTTGCAAATGGGTGCCACAGCTGGGAAGGTTCAGAGCTGGTAGAAATCTGACTGCCTGCATGGAGCACCAGCTCGCCTCTCCTCCCCCCCACACCCGAAGTGGTACCTATTTTATCTACTCACATAAAACATACTTTCCACTATTAGGTGGACAGAAGCTGAAGCAAGTGACAGGAGCTCACTCCTACACTCAATGCTAGGACTCGAATCACTGGAGCAAAAATCATTACCAGTGTCATTGAGCCACTAAGCCACTGTGCCTCTTCCAGAGTTGTTGGCTTTCTTTCAGTGTTTTAAAGTGTCTTACATTATAGTATGTTATACTTGATCTCACTTGAGATGAAAAACAATTACAGCCTGGGAAGTGTATTTGTTATGGTTTTGGAGTGGCACAGGAAATACACAGGTCTACAGAAGCTTTTTAGGTGATTTTGGGCCAGTTACTCTCCCAACCTAATCTACCTTATAGGGTTCCTTTTATGGGGATTTATAAAAGGGGAGGAAGTGTCAAGCCAAGCCTGCCATCCTGAAGAAAAGGCAGGATATAAAAGTAATAAATAAAAATGGAACGTAACCAGCATTTCTTCATTATTTTCAAGTTTACAATTTTCTAATTAAGGCTGCATATTTAAACTGAAGTTCATCAAATGTGGCCTATACAATTTTTTTTTAAAAAAAACACCCACCTCCCAACTTTTGAATTCTTATTTGGGAGCTCCATTGGGTTGGGTGCAATCATGACATTTCTTGTACTATTTATTTTTCTCTTGATACTACTAGCATCATGACAGCGCTGAAAAGGATTCCCACCATGTTTCAGAGCATAAGCACTACAGTAATAGATTTATGTTTTACTCCACAGGAAAAGAGACCTTCACACCTACTTAACAGCACTCTTTGTCATAACAATAATCATGACAAATTCATTTCAATGCCTCTGTGTGTATGTGGTGGTATTACGGATTTGGAAAAAGTTGAGTCATTACTGATATAAATGTATACCCTCACAAATCCCATATGTTTAGGAGAAGAATATGGGCCTCCTGGTTTATTTTCAGGCTAATTGTATGTGATTGAGTGGTGGTGACAGCAGTGTTTATGACTAATTATGGCAACTGTGTTTACAAAGCCAATTAAAGTCCTTGGGTCTCCTCAAAGCTTCTTGCTCTGCAGAAATGCCAGGAAATCTATGTTTTAAAAATGATCCCATCTTCTGGTGCCCCAGATAGGAAACAAACCCATTTGATCAAAAGAAATTTCTGGACAAATACTTCATTGGCAAAGTAATAAGCTTTAAAACATGAGATAGTGTTTGAAATGCTGTAGTTAATACGACTTTGCATTTCATTTAGTTCTTTAAAAAAAAACCAAAACCAATGGTCATCAATTTTACAGTATACCCTCCTATTTTACCAAATATTGACCAAGCTGTTTTGAGGGATAAGCTTAAAGCCCAGAGGGGTATAGTCAAATAAAAACAACATTGCCCTTCCTTTACATCTGCTCTACACGCTGTATTTGTCCAAATTAAAATGAACAAATGAGAAGAAAAAAACACTGCAAAAATATGAAACTCAAAATTGTTTTGGTTTTCCGCTCTTCCCTTCCCTTCCCTTCCCTTCCCTTCCCTTCCCTTCCCTTCCCTTCCCTTCCCTTCCCTTTCCAGCTTTCATGTGCCCTCCCAATCTGAAAGTCATAGGCTAGAAAAAGTATATACCATGATAATCCAGAAAGAAACAAAGTCCACAGGAGACAAAGCAAAATTACATATGTTCATAAAGAAGCACTTGTATGACAGCTCAAAGACACATTTTTTCCCATAACCTATGCTTGGGGGTTCTACACCCCCCTTTCTTTAAAAAAAAAAATCAGGATCATCAGAAATGTATGTCTCTACAGGGACTTGGTTAGTCGGTGTCTATTGATAAGGAGAATAGGGTGTTATTGTGTTTTTAAACATAGATCTTTTGTTCCCAACTTTGTCTCCCTTTACTTTCACGGTTTTCACTGTGCTTCTTGTGCCTTTCCCCCTCCTGTCTACTTAGTTCCAGTGCCTTTTTCTTCATGTTTTACTGCTAATTGCTAGGCAAGGCAGGCCTGGTGACCCACAGGGAACAGATGGCATTCTGAAATCTACCAGCAAGGCCCACCTTCAGGCTGCACATAGAAGCAATAAATGCTTCCTTACAATCAACAAAAATTGGGCACGGGAACACAAATCATGTTTTGTGACTGAACTACTAATTAGATTTATTCATACATTGCTTTCTATAAAACGAAAATTAACTTCCTAAAATTCATGCTTTGCAACAATATACATTCTGGCACAGGTGAAGCTGGAAAAATTATGACCATAGGACAGATAAGAAATAATGCTCTAAGACTACTCAGGGAATTCATGGTTAATCAAGATGCCGAGTTGTAGAATTTGAATGTAATCCTCTAAGAATCTAGGGTAGTTGTAGTTCCCATTATTTTCAGTCAGCCTTACAATATTTCAGAAAAACAGAATAACAGCTTTGGAAGGTCGGAGATCTTCTAGTCCAACCCCCTGCTCAGGAGACCCTATACCAGGGGTTCCCAAACTTGGCAGCTTTAAGACTTGTGGACTTCGACTCCCAGAATTCTCCAGCCAGCATAGCTGGAGAATTCTGGGAGTCGAAGTCCACAAGTCTTAAAGCTGCCAAGTTTGGGAACCCCTGCCCTATACCATTCCAGACAAATAGGTGTCCAGTCTCTTCTTATAACCTCCAGTAATGAAGCACCCACAATTTCTGAAGGCAAGCTGTGCCATTGGTTGATTGTTCTCACTGTTAGGAAATTTCGCCTAGGTTCTAGGTTGCTTCTCTTCTTGTTTAGTTTCTATCCATTGCTTCTTGTCTTGCCTTCTGGTGCTTTTGAAAATAGGTTGAAACCCCCCCCCCCTTTTTTTTTCTTGTGGCAGCTCCTCAAATATTGGAACACTGTTATCATGTCGCCCCCAGTCCTTTTCACTAGACTAACTATACCCAATTTCTGCAACCATTCATTGTATGTTTTAGTCTCCAGCCCCCTAATCATCTTTGTTGCTCTTTTCTGCCCTCTTTCCAGAGACTCAACATCTTTTTTATAATATGGTGACCAAAACTGAATGCAGTATTCTAAGTGTAGTCTTTAAATTTCCTCTCCACTTATATGTACTCAAGCATTCATTCACATGCAGTCTGAAAATGAAGAACTACTTTAACAGTAGAGAAGTCCAAGGTCTGAAATGCTTCTTTAGAATTATTTTTGAAGCATATAAGGTCCTACTCTATAACTAGAGGTTTGGGGTTATTTTATTTTATTTTTTTGACTCCGTGGCAGAGTTGAAACAATGCATCCCACATCCAAGCTTGCTGAAAAATCAAATTGTGTCATGTTATCAATATGGACTTTCTCTTTTGTAATGGTAAGTGTATATGGACACACATTGAGAATTAGACATGTCTAATACTGAGAACAGAAAAAGACCTGAAACCAAGCCAGGGAAATTAAATTTAGAAGGACATATGGACTTAATGAGAGGTAAGACTTAAGGTGAGACTGTCTCTACCCTTGTCAATCAAACCAGAAGTCCCTCAAAACATGGCTGGGTCAATAGGGATCTCAAGGAATTGGAGAATTGTTGTGAAGGCTACACATTGTAATATTAAAAATGCGCTTTTCATCTTTCTTAATAATATAGATTCTTTTTTAATATTATGAAATGTAATGTCTTTTTGTATGGTTGTTTTTTTTAACGCACACTGCTCAGAGTCATGTTTTCAAATGGGCAGCTATGAGGGAGGAAGGAAGGAAGGAAGGAAGGAAGGAAGGAAGGAAGGAAGGAAGG
>WNWU01000017.1:19366694-19408803 GCA_012654045.1 Ptyas mucosa | reverse complement strand
AGGAAGGAAGGAAGGAAGGAAGGAAGGAAGGAAGGAAGGAAGGAAGGAAGGAAGGACATTCAGATCAGTGCATTTTCAAAGTAGGCCATATCAAACATATGAAAAATAAATGTAGGTCCATTTACAGTATGCAATGGAGAGACAATTGATAAATACTCTCTGTCAAAACATAGACAGATTTCTAATACCAAAGTGATACAGAAAACTCTTCTCTGTTGCTTCAATCTGATGGATTACAGCCTTAGTCAGGACCCACTGCTTGAACATTTGAATGTCTGGTTTTTAGAGGAGTCTTGGGCTGCAGTCTGATACTTCTCTACCTACCTGAGAGTGAGCCCCATGAATTTCAAAATATACACATCTGATTAAAGGATTAATGTATGGAAAATGTTCCATGGAATACTTTGATTTTTCCCCATGTCATCTGCAGACTTCAAGAGGTTAATAAATGAGACAATCTGAAAAAATGGGTAATACTTGAGGATGTCAGGGTGGCCTTTCTAGACATCCTGAAACAAAATGACTCTGGGAACTGATAAAACAATTCATGGTTATTGCAAAGGATAATTGACATTGGTGTACAGTTCATGGCTCAAATATGATACCCACATAATTTGCTGCTTCAATCCAGCATGAAATGTTTATTTAGTATATGTATACAATCCAACAGATTGTCAAATTCTTTCTTTCTGATGTCATCCAGGCTACCTGATTTGCTGCTTGTTTATCTTGATGTAATAAATGAATTTTTTAAAATTGAAAAATAAGGTTTATATTTTAAAAGGCAATCTATTCTGTGTGAATCAATTCTGAGAGACTGCTGTCCAACAGCTAAAACAATTACCATTGTTTTAGATAAATAGATAAAACAATTACCATTAAAGAGCAACCCTTAATTAATATCTGTAATCAGTGATATTTTAAATTGTTATTATAATTGTTTAGCATTATAATATTTAGTATTGTGAAATGATGCTATAATGGTTATAGTAATAGCAAAGCCATAAATATTTCCTATTTATTAATAATAGTAATAAAATGAAAATTACATATAAAATGAATGTGTAATTGAAATCTGTAATTGGGTATCTATGCAAAAGAAAACAAATTAAACCAAATGGTAAATAATGTCAACTGGATTCAAGGCTTTTTGATTTTGCAATAGCTCTAACAATAGCACTTAGACTTATATATCGCTTCATAATGCTTTACAGCCCTCTCTAAGCGATTTACAGAGTCAGCATATTGCCTTCAACAGTCTGGGTCCTCCACCTCAGAAGGATGGAAAGCTGAGTCAACCTGGAGCCGGTCAGGATTGAACTCCTGGCAGTGGGCAGAGTCAGCCTGCAATAATGCCTTCTAACCCCTGTGCCACCTTGGTTCTTATCAATCAATGCTCTTTATCAATCAATGCATTCTACATAAGAACACATAAGCCTCAATTTTATTTTAGTATTATTGAACAGAACAATCCATTGATTCTGAGCACCCAGCAGGCTGGATGTCAGGGAGTGGAGCTTTCACTGCAACTCTTGATTATTATTATTATTATTTTCCCTGAATGCGTCCTTCACATTGCATGCGAGCAATGGGTTGGAATATATATAGACCAGTTTAAAAACTCATGCAACTACTCTATGCATTAAGTTTGGGTCCTTGAATACAATGGTCCTCCTACCTGCCCTGTCCAGCCTCTGTCCTTCTAATAGGGTGGCAATCTGGTGGCATGAAACCTAGACATCATGTCTGGCAAGGAGATGAACTCAGATAGTGGGTGTTCCTCTCCAAGGAACATCCATCCAATCTCAGACAGAAATCCAACAATGGGAACAGCCTTTCAGATGTTGTTCCAGAAGCCACAAGATCCTAGCGTACATGTATTTTAAACTTCTGTCTGCCTTTTAAGAGACAAACAGAAGATACGATCCATTCCAAAGTACAACTTTATACTTAGGGAAAGCTTTATTTAATTTAAAGAAGCTTGTGACCTTTTGGGGGAGGTCTGTCTTAACTTTGAATGGTTGCTAAGTGACCAGATGTAAAGTGAGGATTACTTGTAGTACAATAAAGTGGTGATGTGAGACTTCTCCAGAGATTGTAAGGAAATTAGAAGGGGATCACAACTTTCTAAAAATTTGCTTCAAGCATGTAGCTGAGCTAGTCCACTAAGCTCATGAATCCCTTTTCTACTTGCTTCTTTTACTTAATGTAGATACTGTACATATGTTCTACGAGACAGCAACATTTTAAAAAATCTTTAAATTCTAATACTTTAAAAGATTTTAAATCTGAAATTAACTTTTTTAAACTAGCATACATATTTTACAAGTGTTTGCATTTATCTACTAAAATTTATCATTAAATAGAAAACATTGATATTTTACTTTAATTTACTGCACTTCATTGATCAGAGAGTTTAAGAAAACCAAAATGGACAAAACTTTCATTTCTGTTGAGTATAAGAACTTACTCCTATTGTTCATATGCCAAACTATTATCCCATATTGGTGACCATTGATACTGACCACTAAAGTTGGATTCAGTTTCTCTGACAAATATTTGTGAGTCTCTGGCATCTCTGGTGTCATTATATATTTTTATGACACATTATTTCAGCATTTTTTTCCTGTTGTTTTGAATTTCTAGTGTTTCAAAATGGAAACGTTTTTTCATGGATAAGAGAAAAGCTAACAATGGCCGATCTATCCATAGCGATGATGAAAGTAAAGCTAAGTCAAGGAAGTATGATTAATATCACTTAGATTTTAGTAAATGATATGTTCATAGCCCCATCCTATTCTCAGTGAAATCATTAGTTTTGCTGAAGGGGGGAATTGTGGTATTAGAAAGTTTAGACGTCTATCCTAACTGTGATTATTCTAATAGAAGAGATCTTCAACCATTAGGATTTTCTATGCCTTGATTTATCACCATCAGATGTAACAAATCTCTCCTAGAAACCTCAGGTATCCATGAATGAAGGGTGACTTTAGTTTATTTTCCTTTCTTCTAGGAACCCACCTCCCAGCTAACTGATCTGAAGAACTGAGAAATCCTTCAGAAAAAGATAATATGAGATCTTAAGCTGTAGAGGGAATATGGGCTAAAATGCTTCCTTTCCCTTTCCTTAATAGGAATCTTAGTCACTTTGGGTAATTAATGGAATACATGTTAGAATGTATTTTGTATTGCAACAACTACAGAATTATTCAGCCAGTAGATGGCAGTGTTTAGTTTGCATCTATGGTTATAATCTATGGTTCCTTTTAGTTCTGGGGCGAGTTAACGTTCAAACCGTTGAATCCGTTAAGCAACAAGGTTCATGATGACTGTGCATTGTACACTTTATTTGATCTATATGTCTATGTAACCATCCTCTGCTGTCAATCTGTATGGCTATACAGTATAATAATCCTCTGCTACCACTTTATGGAATAAAACAGAAGGACTGAGAAATCCTTCAGAAGAAGATAATAAGAGATCTTAAGCTGTAGAGGGAATAGTAGTTAAAAGGTCTCCTGTCCCTTTCCTCAACAGGAATCTTAGTCATTTTGGGAAATAAATCCCGGACAGAGATGAATCCCAGACCTGGAGAAGGCATTTGATCGTGCCCCACAACAATTGATCTGGTATGCCCTCCAGTATCATGGAGTACCTGAACCACTCATTGACTGGGTCAAAATGCTATATAAGAACACCAACAACCAAGTGCAATGCCCAGCTGGCCTCTCCAATAGATTCCCGGTGACAGTTGGGGTGCATTAAGGCTGTGCACTGTCACCATTTCTGTTTATATTTGTCATGGATGCCATCACGCATGACCTGCAGCAGAACGCACCCTGGACTATGCTCTATGCTGATTGTGTCATTCTTGCTTCCACCACCAGAGGCAAACTACAGCAGCAAGTTCAAACATGGAATGTTCACCTCAATCATTTCGGATTCCACCCCAACATCAAGAAAACTGAGTATTTAGAGACTGTTACCCTGGAGTGCTTCAAATCAATGGAGAAAACCTAAAGAAGGTGGATACCTTTTGGTATCTGGGATCCCATCTCCAAAGTGACATCATCAATGGCGACATCAGTGGCGAGGTGCGAGCAAGGGTGAATGTAGCCTGGATGCATAGGCGAGAACTCACTGGTGTGTTATGTGACAGACGAATGCCGGCCCATGTTAAATCTAAGATTTATAAGACAACCATCTGCCCTGTTGCACTGTATGGCACTGAATGTTGGGCAGCAACCACAGGGACCGAAAGCTATGTCCATGTCATGGAAATGCTAATGCTCCATTGCATATCGGGCATCTCCCTTCTTGACCACATGACAAATGACACCATTTGACAGCATTTTGGTGTGGCACTAATTTACAGAGAAGATGAGAGAAGGTTGGCCCTGCTGGTATGGACATGTCCAGAGAGCAGCACCTTCCACCATTGTCAAAACTGCCTACCAACTAGAAGTTAATGGCCAGCAATCCTGTGGGCATCCAAAACAGAGGTGGCAAGGCACCATCAACAAAGATATGCAAACCGCGGCCCTGCGCCCTAGAGATGCAGCTGACCGTGCAAAGTGGTGTTCAATGATCCGAAAAGGATCCACCGGAATACAAGGAAGAGGAGGAGGAGGAGGAGGAGGAGGAGGAGGAGGAGGAGGAGGAGGAGGCAGAGAAGGAGAAGGAGAAGGAGAAGGAGAAGGAGAAGGAGAAGGAGAATCCCAGTCAGAGAGAACGAAAAAGTTTCAATCCAAGACAGTTTATGTTTAATCGCAAAGTTTCACTAGGCAAGTTGGGGAGGGAAGAGGAACCTTATTCCGTATTATCTTCAGCAGGTAAAAACGGGAATGTGCAAAAGCATTAATAATCAAAATCTACAGAACCTGAAGTTGTTTAACTTTGTCTGGAACACAGCCAAGCAAAAATATTTTCAAAGAAGAAAGGAAATGGATAAAATGAAGTCTTATAGCCAGCATTATGTTAAAATGCATGACATAACTTAATGTCAACAGACAGATTCTGTTGTGCCTGATAAAAGGACATGCAATGCAAGTGCTATGCTGTGAATGTAAATGAAGTGTGAACTGACGAATTACGCCATTCTGATTAGACATCAAAAATAACATCCTTTATCTGGGTTGCTAATGCTAAGAATATGGCTTGTGCAACAGGAAGGGTTGGAGAAAAATAGAGGAAATACAGTAGAAGTACGGTATCATTAAAATCCATGTACAGCATGGCTTATGTATACAACACTATGCATTGTATTAGAGAAATGATTTGTCAAATGCTGATAAGAAATGTTATGAAACGTAATTTGACAATGTCCACATATTCAAAATATTTCCCTTTTTTAAATTCACCGTTTTGCTTTTAATCTTGGGTTTCCTTTTCCTTCACAGCAGCTGGAAAGGGGGGAAAAATGGCTATCAATCCCAGAACATAACAGACTTAAGAGGCTTATAGCTTGATCCACAAAATTCTGCATTTGCCAATGTGATGAGTTGTAAGGAGAGCTGTTGTGAAACTGCATCTCCCCTTTTACTGTACGTTTAAAATCAAGTGCAGGCATTACATGCTGCTATTGATGTGATACGGGGCTTTCATTCTGGAAGAAAATTTGCAACAGCTGCTGCATTGTGGAAACAGTTCCATGTCTCTAGAAGCCCAAATGCCAAAGGAGATTTCTCAGAGTCTGCAGTTAATGGTTTAATATATGCATTTAATGAAGAAGCTTCACATGTAAATAGGGACAAAATTATTTGAACCAAAAAAAAATTGCATTAAAACAAATTAAATTATAAAAACCTATACCTTAAAAAGGTGTGTCTCTGTGTGTGGGGGGAAATAATCAATCTGACAAATTCAGCCAGGGTAAAAAGATAATATCATCCTCATTCTAGACATTGTCTATCCACTGCAGGATGAAGGCCTCTTCTGTATGTTTCCAGCAGGGGTGGGTTCTACTTACCTTTACTACCTGTTCGCAATGGGATCATGAACTGATCTGCCCCTCCCCATAGCGTCTCTTTAAATCTTAGTCCCCAGGTGTGCCTTATGAAGAGGGGCGGGGCGCTCTCCTCCTCAGTCGTTGGATCGGCCTGCACTGTTCCCACCTTCTCTCCACTCTCCATGCTCGGGGATCAGGAAGGGAGGTCCTTGCTCATTGCCTGAGCTCTGTTGCTCCTCATGTCCACTGCTTGCCCTGTCTCGGTCATCCCTGCTAACAAGCTGTCCCAATCTGAAGGGGCACTGGGCTGCCTCAGCCTACTCCCCATATTCCTCTGAAGCCAACAAAGCTGCCCCCTCGATCGCCAGCGGCTCCAGCTCTGGCTTGTCCTTCTCCTCAGATTCAGGCTCCGATGGGGGCATGACAGATCACAAGAATAGGATGTTCACTGTTGACCTCAGTGATCATCCAAGTTTCTAAGGAGAAAGATCATTTTATGGCTTAAAAAGCAAAACTTTGAGACTGGTCAAACAGTGCTTAATCTGCCAGTTTCATGCCTTCTTCTCTGCCATTTTTCCTCAAACCTGTATCAGATGTCTACAAAAAACATAGCAGTTCACTTGCTATGAGACACACAAACCATCACTACTAGTAGTTGTTGTAGTAGTTCACCTCCTCCTTCTCCTTCCTTGCAATGTACAAAAGTTTGCAGTTTCAGGCTGGAATGATTGTTTCAGCTAATTGTTATCCAAACCGCCAGCAGCTATATTCCTTCTGAAATAAGCAAATTACATCTGCTATATACAGACAATACCACTGTTAAAGTCTCTTGTTTCGGGATGCATCTACATGGATGAGCACACTTGTTTGTATATATGGGCAAGGTTTGAATGTAATAAGGCTGAGATAAAACTGTTGTATAAAAATCAGATAAGAAATAACAGAGTTGGAGACAAATGTAATAGCATCTTGTCTATGCTACAAGCAAGAGGTAGGCAGGTAGATAGTATAATAAAAAGGACTAACAGAAATAAAAGACTGAATCAGTATTTATAAGAGCTAGATTATCAGCCTACAGTATTTATTAGAAACTATATATCCATATCTATAATCTTTCTATATGTATCTACAGAGAGAGAGAGAGAGAGAATATAGAACATAAAATAAGAGACTTGGAAGGGACCTCGGAGGTCTTCCAGTCCAACCCCTTGCTCAAGCAGGATACACTATAGCATTTCAGACAAATGGCTGTCCAATCTCTTCTTAAAAACTTCCACTGTTGGAGCACCCACAACTTCTGGAGGCAAATCATTCCACTGATTAAATGTTCTCACTGTCAGGAAAATTTCTCCTTAGTTCTAGGTTGCTTCTCTTCTTGGTTAGTTTCCATCCATTGTTTCTTGTCTCGCCTTTTGGTGCTTTGAAAAATAGAATGTTTATGTCTGCATAAAATGTATGTATGTATATGAAATTCAAATGAGTGTGAACAGTACAATAACCTAACATAAAAAATAGAAACATGTTTTTGCTAAAACCTATGGCTGCAAATAAATGTTTCAAAAATTAATAAAAGCAGGAAATCATTCTGAAATCTGATAGGACATAGGGCTAGCATTGTAACAGTTGGCAAGGTCAGATACTTGCCGAGGTTCAGAAGAGCCTGAAGACCAGTGGTGGGTTCCTCCTGGTTCGGCCCAGTTCTCCTGAGCCGGTAGCGGTGACGATATGACGTCACCGAACCGGTTCTTCCCCCCACTGCCCACCGCACCCCCACCCACCCCCTGCACCCCCCACCACCCCTATGTTATTCTTACCTTTTATTTGGCCCCACCCCCAATCTATTGCTGCCTCCTGAGTCCCAGCTGATGGCTAGAGGGAAAAAAACTGTTTAAACTCTTGCCGTGGGGCTTCAAAGGGCCGCCCTACAGCTGATCAGTGTTAAAAGAAAACAAATGAGTAGACCAGTGCCTGCAAAAATACATGAGTAGATCAGTGCCTGCAAAAATAAATGGGTAGACCAGTGCCTGCAAAAATACATGAGTAGATCAGTGCCTGCAAAAAATAAATGGTAGATTGGTACAGCTCTGCAAGCAGTTAAAAGCCTGGTAGACCAGTACCTCTGCTAAATCCTAAATAATTGTCACATGACCATCAAGCCACACCCACAAAATAAGCCACGCCCACAGAACACAGAATCTAAAACATTTTAGAACCCACCCCTGCTGAAGACTGAGTACGGTGAGCTACACATACATTTTTATGCCCTTGCCTTGAGTTTTGATGACTGAGAAACTGCATGCCCAACTTTGAACCTGGATTGATTTTGCTATAGACATAACTTCATGTAAGATTTATTTAGTTGTTTATTTTCTGTCTATTATTTTTACAAATAACTCTAGTTGGCAAACATATCTAATACACTTTCATCTTCCTCCCCACACCAGAGAGAGGTGTGACTGGTCATCCAGCTGGCTGATTAAGGAGGAGTAGAGAATTAATGACGTTCTACTTTAATTGAAGACAGATTACTCGTATTATCATTGCTGCCCTCATCTTTCTCATCCGTTCAAATTTTGTATTTATTAGGATTGGGAGATCACAGGCAATCTACTTCCATGAGGTGCTTCACCCACTGGCAATGGTACCATCACCTCAATGCAATGATGGACTTCACAAAGACATGACAATCTGCCTTCCCACCAAGCCAATCTATCTCAATATTTATTGATTTATTTAAATAATTTATATGGCTATCCATCTTAGGATAGTGACTCCGGGCAGCATACAAAGACTAAAACCCCAGCAATTAAAACCATAAACCACAGTGTCCTGGATAAAGGACACTTTCCAGCCTTAAAAACACATTAACAAAAGGGACAGCTAGCTTCCTGGACTGATTGCCTGGGGAAACAACCAGGTCTTCTGAGCCATATAAACAACCAATAGGGTTGAGGCCATCTGGATCTTCCTTAGTCAGAGTGTCCTCAAATACTGGATTCTGCAGATGTTGTCTTCATAAAACAGAAGCAGGGCATGGTTAGCAGAGGGATCCAACATTTTAATTTTTATATGTTGTTTTTATTTTTTTAATGCTTTATTGCATGCTGCCCAGATGCCCTCGTTGAGGGTGATGGGCAGTTCAGAAATGTGAAAAATAAATAAACAATTAAAAAAAAATCAAAAAAGTACTTTGATATCCACTGAATTGAAGCGCCCCTTCGAACATCCGAAAAATCTGAGTATTTACCCAAATCAGAACCACATCCCAAGTGAACCTGATAAGGGTGCTGATTTAGAAAAAAATTAATATCTAACCTAACTTCCAAAATTTAGTCTAGATGGAGATGTTTTTTTAAAAAATTATAGCTACTGCTTATAAAGGGGAGAGGTCATAACTCATAAATGTAGCTCATACTTTGCATGAAGAAAGTTTACTTTCTAGCAAAAGAACGGCTAGCCTAAATTCTCAAAGTCTTATCTACTCCCAAATTATATTTTTGTAGCCATTACTTCCTTTGAACATTATTGTCAAAAATAAAGCTATGGTTTCACACTACTTTAAGATAAAGACAAAATATGTAAGATGAACCTAAGAATGTGCAAAGAATACACCTTAAAATCAAATGAATCTTCCTAAACTCCTTCCCCACATCTGAAAGGAAACTGATATCCTTGATTTTTCCATGTAAGTCACAGAGCCTTGTTCCCTTGCGTTATAGACCTATGTCTACCATGGGCCACACATCTTCTGTTTGTTGTGCAGCCTCCTAAATCAAAACATTGTCATACCCTATCATCTTCAATCAGGGGTGGTATTCACTTACCTTTGCTACTGGTTCACAAATATGAGCGTGCCAGGGGTGGGTTCTACTTACCTTTACTACGGGTTCACAACAGGGCTGCGTGGGCACGCTCTCTTTGCTCATGCACACATGCTCTCTTCTGTGCATGTGCAGAAGCGTTCTGATGATGTCGGGGTCAGTGGGCAGAGCCTCCCGCCGGTTTTACTATCAGTTCTATAGAACCAATCTGAACTGAGGCAACCCACCACTGGAGCGCGCGCTCTCTGCACATGCACGGAGCCTTCTGCGCATGCACGGAGCCTTCTGCGCATGCACAGAGCCTCAAAAACGGAACGTGATGACGTCCAGGCGGATGGGTGGAGCCATCCGCAACCACCGCTACCAGTTCGCCCAAACTGGATAAAACCAGCTAAATACCACCACTGTCTTCAATGAGAAGAATCAGAGGAGAAGAGTTCAGCCCAAGAATCCAAACAGCCATCACCATTTGATCTTACTTGAGAATTCTAAGGTTGTGCAATTCTAGGGCTCCTTCCTCTCTCTCCTATGTTGCTCTACCAGGAAGTAGTTTATTCTCCAACTGCAAGATTTGCATTTCCTCTTTCCATTTCCTTCTTGAAAATTCAGACAATGATTGCTACATTTTCTTGCACCGTGTAAAGAAGAGAAGGGGGGGAAAAAGTGCAACCCGCATCTATTATTTTCAATACTCCGCACATAAGGAAATCCTTTAACAATAGAACAAAGTCCAAACCAAACAGACAAGAATTGTTTTGAAGGATGGCTCATTTCCTACTGTTGCCTTTGGGCTGTTGATTATTTAACCACTCATTTCATTTTATAAATGGAAACTGAATCATGATTTGCCAGGATGGAAAGTTATTGAAAATCAGAGTCCATCCGAGTTACTGACAGGGCCATTTCCTGCCTGGACAGGAAGCCTACTCTCAAATGGTACTTTCGGGAGCTCAGAGTGATAAAAAGCCTGTTTTACTCCCCCATTGGAAAAGTATCCACATGATGTTTTCAAATTTTACTTGGAAAAAAAAAGGAGTCTCAGGATGTCGCTTTCCAAACATGGTATTAAAGCAGGAAAAAGGAAAGGTGTAGATACAATTTTTGCTTGTCTAGACAGTATGAAGCTGACTCTAAACACTAATGCAATCTGGATTCTGCAGATCCATTGTGTGCCATATCTTTTACACTACAAGCCACTATCATTACAATGTTATTTGCATGTGTTTATTTTTACTGAATAACCCAAAAGGAGCGAGATAAGAAACAACCTTCTTTCCAGAACTCCAATCACAAAATGCCACTATTTCAAAAACTGATTATTCCTCTCTTGTACAAATCCTTCCAATTCACCTAATTATCCTGATGAACAATTGCCAGATAAAAACAAACATTTGGGTGGAAAGGAGGGGTGGGGAAAGACCCCTCACTTGCCCTCCTGACCTTTGACATTTTGAGCCCTCTTCACTAGCTTGAGGAAGAGCTGAGCTTTCAAATACATCTTAGAAGCAGAGAGATGCTATCAAAGCTGAAGTGATAGTGATAGAATTTGAGAGCAAAACAGTTGTCTTGAAGGCACCTCTTAGTGATTATATAGAGGATCTGGTTCTAACAAATGATTAGAGGCAGTAATCTAAAACAACTGTTCTTAGTATATGTTTGATTATAGATCCTTGTGCCACCTCATGGCTATATAAATGTAACATCTGTTGGAGACTGAGCTCTTGTCATTATAAAAATATTCATTGAATTGTTGCTTCTCCCAGAACTGCATATCAATGGTCTCTTGAATTTCCTCCTCTTCCTTAGAAATCATGGAACTTTCTCCAAAAGTTTATTTGGGATGGAATTAGCCATAAGTGTTGAATCTTTTCCCCACCCTTCCTCATAAAGTTATTTCTTTTTTCCTACCATGGAAAGATTGACCACCCTGTTGTAATGTTGTGTGGAAATGGCAGCTATAAAATGGGCCCCTTTTCACACACAGAACCCAAAGTCATCTGAGAAAGTTTGGCCCAGGCCTAAACGGTCAATGACAATTCCATTGAGATGCCTCTATGGGAAAAAATAATGGGGGGGGGGGTTAGGGAAGCCCTGATCCCCTCTAGAAAATTCATAAAGAACATATATAACACAGAAATTTTATGAGTATAAGAAATATTTAGCTAAAATCCTAGGTATATTTGCTCAAAAGTATAATTGTATTGAGTTCAGGAAGGTTTATTATCTTGCTAAGTAAATAAACGGAAATATTTCTTTTTCTCTTCACAAAGCAAAATTATTCCAGATCACCTTGGATCAATATTTTGAATCAGATAATCATCTAAACATATATGCATATTCGGTATGCACAATAGTAGTATGCTTATAAAATTTTATTATTGTTATTTCAATAATAACAATCATCCTTCTTCTGTAGAATCATTAGTACATTGTTTTAATTACAACCATTTTATTGCTTTCAGCTACATTTTATTTTTTTAGGTTGTACAGCACTGTTGAGTTAGATCTGAATCTGGTGATTAATTAAATAGCAACTGAATAAAGAAGTCACTGTGGAATGAAACAATCCTAAATCTAAAATCTAGTTGTTGGAAAGGGGTAAAAATGAGGCAGTGGGATCTCCACCTCCACAGCCTGTGCTATGCTTCAGGCAAGAACTCTGTTCACAAGATCTCCATAGCAAGCAGTTATTTATGGAGTAGTAAGCAGATATTCCTGAAAAGTTACTACTGTTAGCTTTGGATGTCTGAACCCTAGTCATTGATGAAGCTTTCCTCTCATTGCTTAAAAATGCAGGGATAATAAAATAATTGACTTTAAACAATAACATCTAACACCCCCACCTCAAAAATAGCCATTAGACTACACTGGAAATGTCTTTGAGAATTCTTCTTGCTTTTAATGTCATTTTATTAACTTAGCAAGACAATAAACTTTCTTGAACTCAATATGTTTTTGCTTTTGAACAAACACACCTAGGAATGCACCATCAATTTTAGTAATGAACACTAGTCTAAGGGGACTTTTAAAATATTACTGTATTTTTTGGAGTATAAGACACACCTTTTTCCCCCAAAAAAGAGGGTGAAAATCTGGGTGCATCTTATACTCCGAATGTAGCCCTGCCCAGCCTCACAAATGGAGATTTCAGAGCCTGAAAGAAGCCTCTGAAAGAAGCTTCAGGAAAAAAAGCCTCAGAAACGAACCTTCAGAAAAAAAGCTTCTGAAAGGCTTTTATCTAAAATAATATGGCAAGCAAGAAAAGAAGAATCAGTAAAGGTTCTAACCAAACTATGCTAACAAATATGGGGAATGACACAATAACCAACAGATCGGAAGAGGTTAATCTACATACCAATACCAAGGAAAGGAGATTGTACAGAGTACAGATAGTCCTTCAGAAAAAAAGCCTCTGAAAGAAGCTTCAGGAAATAGCCTCTGAAAAAAGGCTTTTTCGGAGGCTTTCAGAGGCAGAAAAAAAGTTTTTTCTGAAATGGAGTTTCAGAAGTTTCAGAGGCAGAAAAAAAAGCAAGGCCCAGAGCTCACAACCAACAAACCTGTTGCTAAAATTCACCTCTGGGAACAGCTGTTTGGGGTTATTTCGGAGGCTGATGCATCCACCAATCATCTTTTTTCTTATTTTCCTCCCCCAAAATTTAGGTGCATCTTATACTCTGAAAAATACGGGTATTTAAATGTAATAGTACCAAATGCTTATTTCTAGAATGTGAAGATCAGTGAAGTACAGGTAATCCTTGACTTAAAACCATGACAGAGCCCAACATTTATGTTGCGAAGTGAAACATTTGTTAAATGAGTTCTGCTCTGTTTTACAACTTTTCTTGCCACAATTGTTTTGTTGCTAGAAATGTCAAAATTTAAAAAAATGCTTTTTTCCCACCCACTAAAATATTCTATTATTAATAAAACAAATGTAAGTGATTTTGTGATTAATTAGAAAATTCGTTCTTTGTGCCTGCTCCCATTGACAAATTTGGATGTTTTGTTCACTCTTACCACAGCAGAATTTTTTACAGAAAAGGTTGGAAGCAAGCTAATTCCCTTTTGAGAGAAAATAGATCCAAAAGAAAAAAGAAAAACCCGCTATGGGCATGTTATATAATTATAGTACATACCTCCAGATTCCATGCAACAATGTGGCAATGTATGCATGATATGGCAATAGCAAGTTTTCCTCAGCTTTATATATTCCTTTAGCAAGGCCCATCAAGGGCTAATAGATGAGAGATATCTATAGGAATATTATAAAGTGAATAAATAATGTTTTCTTCTTATTTATAACTCAGCATTATAGAAAAGTATATCTATCTCTATTATCTATCCCTATCTATCTCTATCTATCTATCTTCTATCTCTGTATCTCTATCTTATGTCTTCTATGACAGTAACCTTGTTGCTGGTATCCTTACGATTTATATCGACTGTTTCCTAATATGATTTGATTGCTTATTTGTTCCCTATGACTATCATTAAGTGTTGTACCTTATGATTCTTGACGAATGTATCTTTTCTTTTTATGTACACTGAGAGCGTATGCACCAAGACAAATTCCTCGTGTGTCCAATCACACTTGGCCAATGAAGAATTCAATTCAATTCAATTCTATTCTATTCTATTCTATTCTATTCTATTCTACTCTACTCTACTCTACTCTACTCTACTCTACTCTACTCTACTCTACTCTACTCTATTCTATTCTATTCTATTCTCACCCTATCAACCAATCATTTATCACCTATATATCTCTAACTCATCAATCAACCATCAATTCTCTGTCACTAATCATTTATTCCATCAATCCAGTCATCCCACCATCCATCCCTCCTAAAAACATACACATTGTAATCACACCTTCTACTTCAGAGATAAGAGAAATGAGGAATCAGAAGTGTCATTTCATTTTATTTTATCTTGTATCCATGCCTATGCTTCTTGTTTAAATTGTTTCTATTACTACCCAGAATGTTAATGGTTGAACTTATTTATAAATACTGTAAATGAATTGATTATTGATTGATTATGTGCCATCGTGCCACTGTCAATTCTTAATGATCACACAGATCAGTTTTCCCATGAAAAACTAAACAAATCAATCCACAACTCGCATTCAGTTCTGGAGCCAGCCAGCACTCATTCATCTCAGCCCTGGAAATCTCCTTGAAGCTATTTAAAGACTTCATATAATACCTTAAGAAGATTTCCTACAGACACATAGACTTCTAAATGCACAACTATGTCTACACAGGCAAGCTGCAGTCACATATCCTAACGAAGGTCCTAATTTTCCTCAGAGGGAAAATTGTCTCGTCTTCCATCGAAATCATCATTTCACATCAAATCCCTTTATGAAATGATATAAAGAAAATATTTGTTATTATATATATATGTTCCCATCATGGAGGAAGGAATAGGAGTCCATGTGAAGGAGCATGATATGATATATGTTTTTAGTGTGATAGCAAATTCTCGTGCTAATAATAGCACTTAGCAATAGCACTTAGACTTATATACCATTTTACGGTGCTTTACAGCCCTCTCTAAGCGGTTTACAGAGTCAGCATATTGCCCCCAACAATCTGGGTCCTCATTTTACCCACCTCGGAGGGATGGAAGGCTGAGTCAACCTTGAGCCTGGTGAGATTCAATCTGCCAAACTGCTGGCAGCTGGTGATCGGCAGAAGTAGCTTGCAGTACTGCACTGCGCCACCACGGCTCTTCTAATAAAGAAGCTAACAGATGTTGTACAAGTAATGTTGCACCGCTGCCGCAGAAGCAAGCTTTCTCTTCTTCAGTGAACATGGAAGAAAGCAAGTAACAACTATCTCCTTTGAGTTTTCTCTATCTAAGATGCCCATTAAAAGCAAAACAACTCCTCTCTAGAATCCTTGTGCTGTCATTTCAGTCTTGTACTGTAGCTCAGAGAATCTTGTTCCTTTGTTGATTGTTTTCACCCCTGATTGCTGGAAATGGGATCCAATACTAGAATCAGATATTATGACGCAATTATCTCAGTTGATCCCAATCCTTTTGGCCTTTAGAAAGAACTTTAAAAAGTAGCTGTTCTCCCAAGTGTTGCGATCTGGATAAGGACTTCCACACTGGGACTATGTATGAATGTAAATTAAATCGCCTGTTATTGATTAGTTAAAGTCTACTGTAGGTGGGCAGCTAATAAATTTAAATAAATTATTATTGCTTGTTGCACAGTCAGTCAGATGTTCAGACTGGATTTGGCATTTTTGTTTATCTATTAAATCCTTTCCAAGGACCTGGGATGGGCTATTACAGATATTGTTACAGGATGTAAGCTGTTCCAAGTAAAGCTGCCTTTTGCAATTGACTGATGGCGAATTTGTCAATGCCCATGGTATTCAAGTGGTGCTCCAGTTGTTTTGAGATTGCACCCAAGGCACCTATTACTATTACATTTGCTTGCTTTTGGCACAGTTGTTCTATTTCTATTTGCAGATTTTTGAATCTTGTTATTTTCTCCAGTTCTTTCTCTTCATTTCTGCCACATGTGGCCATGTCCACTAGCCAGACTTTTTTGTCTTTTTTATTGACAATTGTTAAATCTGGGGTGTTGTTTCTTGTTTCTGGGTTTCATTGTTTGAGTTGGGCAACCGTGTAATTTTTTAAAAATAAATAAATAACATAAATAAATAAGATAATGATCCTTGTAATGTTATTTTGATATCACTGTGGCTCATTACAAACATTTATGGAAGAAGGTAAAATGATTTATTTGCATTATAATCAATTTTCTGTGCTACCAATTCTATATTCGATTTAGCATAGAATATCCAAAGAGTTGGGTGCAGAGCTACTCAAAAGGTTGCTTCAAAATTAGATGGATGAAATTATTAAATACCTAAGTATTAATTGTTTTTAATTCAATCATTAAACTACTTTTAAATTGAATCAGATCTGTATCTCTCAGTAGTCAAAGAAGGTTCCATGTCTCTATACCTTTTTGTATACCTAAAAGTGGAGATCATGTGTTATTTTTCAGGAAGAACTTTTATATCACTTTACAACAATCGGTCCCCCAGGTATTTAGCTTCCTTTCCCTTTTTTGTTCTGCCTCTCTTATGTTCCATTGTATAAAACAACTGTAAAAGGCACAGGATACCTATCAGAGGAGACAGCCCCACAACATGGGGCAGAACAATTTTGCATGTGATGATTGCTCCTTGGTGCTGTGACAAGAAACACCAAGGCTATGGAAGTAGAAAATCTCTTGTTTGTGCTAGAAAGTCAGTATTTTCAGTGGCTAACCCAAACGGATGCTTTATGTCTCACTGATTTAATATAACAGATAAATCTTGACTATGGCAGCAGTGTGGCTATTGATTGGCCATAAGAAGGGACACAGTGGCTCAGTGGCTAAGATGCTGAGCTTGTCGATCGAAAGGTCGGCAGTTCAGCAGTTCGAATCCCTAGTGCCACATAATGGGGTGAGCTCCCATTACTTGTTCCAGCTTTTGCCAACCTAGCAGTTTGAAAGCACATAAAAAATGCAAGTAGAAAAATAGGGACCACCTTTGGTGGGAAGGTAACAGCGTTCTGTGCGCCTTTGGCCTTTAGTCATGCCGGCCACATGTCCATGGAGACGTCTTCGGACAGTGCTGGCTCTTCGGCTTTGAAACGGAGATGAGCACCGCCCCCTAGAATCAGGAACGACTAGCACATATGTGTGAGGTAAACCTTTACCTTTTAAAGAAAGGATGTGGTTGATGAACTCATTTCTTTGGGACATTCAATAATTCATCAATGCATACTAAGTTTGGGAAGGACAGAAGACCTCTTTTTAGAGATGTTATTATACATCTGTGGAAAACCTTGCAGGAAAAGGGACTAAGCTACTGACTTACAAAGGCTTGACTTTTAGTGCTGCTAATATCCTCCAGCTACATATCTTGGTGATACAGGCTTAAGCATGGAGTGTGACACCAGATACTTGCTAGAACATGTGCAGAAGTACTTTTATCTCTCCTGTTTTAGAAGTTTGTTGTCAAGTAGAGAAGGGATTAGTTTCACATATCAAAAACAGATGTGGGCTAAGAGCAAAGTCTGAGATTTAAATTCCTTCCCCCTCCCCCCCTCCCCTCCATTTGAAATGCACCTCTATAAAAGAACCAGGGTGAAGCATTTCAAGCAATATCCAATCTTGCGTTGCTGTGTAATATCCAAAACTCTCGTTCCGCAGACGCCCAAATGGAGGCTGATCATTCCTTCCACCCCAATGGGGGAAAAAAAGGAGGTTATCCAAGCCAAGAGAAGGGAAAAGGCAGCCGGCTGGAGAGCAACAATGCTGAACTTTCAGCAGGGAACGCAACTATAAAACATTTCCTGCAGCCCAATGTTTTCAAGCATCAGCTGATCCTTTCCTAGTTCCTACTTGACACCAATTAATCTCTCTTCTTCAGCTTATTATCCCCTGCAGCCTTGCTTGATACTCTTTCCCTTTATATTCCAAGCAGAGGTGGAGGGCAGAGAAACCACTGGGTGAGTCAACTGTACTTTTTAAGTCCCACTTTTGCACTTCATCGTCTAGCATTTCCTTTCTCTCACCACCCCACCGGTTTTATAATTGGCCAGCCCCTTATTTCTACAGCGTCATTTCATTTTTCTTTTCTTGTCTGCCCATCTGAAATCAAAGACGGCCTGTGCTGACAGAGTGGGCGGGATGCTACCCTATCACTGGCTGTCACTTCGGCCAGCAGCCAATTCTTCTTCCCTGCACTGATGCTTGAAAATAATACTGCAAATGGATGGAGTTACAGTAGTCTTCTTGTGCGTAAGCGGCCATCTTGGAGGTAGAAACAAATTACAAGGGCTTCAGATCAATACAGCCTCCTCAATCCAAGTCTTTTTTAACAATAAAAATATTGATCCTCACTCTGTTCATTCTGTAATGCCTCATCATTTCTTACTTTGTCCCTTTAATAATCCAGAGTTTAGAGTACATGAGATTCCTTGTTTTCTTTTTTCTTCCTCCCCTTCCTCATATTTTGGGTTGGGTTTTTTTTCTCTCTCTCCTTGTTTCTCTTTTCTTCTTCCCTTCCTCATATTTTGGGTTGGTGTTGGTTTTTTTCATTTTTGTGAGGGGGAGAGTTGGGCCTTCAACTCAGTATTGAATCCTGCCAATAAGTCCCTAGAGTTTTCTTGGTAAGATTTTGGAAGTGGTTTACCCTTATCTGCTTCCTAGTGTTGGGATGAGGGACTGGGCCAAGGTCTTTTAGCTGGCTTTGTGACTATGATGGGACTTGAACTCACAGTCCCCCAGTTTCTAACCTGATGTCTTAACTGTTACACCAAACTAGTTCTCCATATGTAGGTAGCAACTCCAAAACCTATGCACTTTCCTGGGCAATTCATGCCTCAAATATAACAATAAAACATGCTAATAAAATTAAAGTACAATTTCTTACACAGGTAAATATATTAAAACAGAAAAGTCTAGCATAGAAAAAACAACTTACTTAAAAGTTCTGGCTCAGGGAATAAAATTGAGTTCACCTAGCATAAATAAGACAAATATGGAATACTTTGAAAAGCCTATCTATCACTAGAGGCGTCATCTAAGCAATGCGGAGACTTTTTTGCACAAGCCAGTTGAAATGTCACTCTGCATTCCTTTGACAGTCTGAGCTGATAGAACTGAAAGAAAAGCAAACATTTTGTTTTCTTTATTTCCTATATTTTATTGTGTGTGCTGTGCTGCCTTCGGATGGGAGAATTATACCAATGGAAGCAAAGGCAAGCCAAACTGTTCATAAAAACGGGAACAAATAATATTCATGTCAACAGCAATGCAAATATTGCCAATATTGTAACAACACCATCATCATGATCATTTCAGCTTTTATCCTATCAATCCACCTCTGGACCCTTTGAGGCATATCAGGGATCTGGGAGTCGTTTATACAGCTGTGGATTGTTCACCACCAATTTAGGTGGATTTATCTGAATGTTGTTTCTCCCTTTTAATCCAGGAGGCGAAATGGTTCCAAGACAGCAGTATTGAGTAGATCACTCATGTTCAAAACCCAAAGAAAATTCTTTGAAAGAGGATGAATACTTCTGAAAAAAGTTGTACTAAAAAAGGAGATAGCCTTGAAAATAAAAGTTTAAAAAATGGAAATTTAGTTTAAAATTTTCTGTTCCAACCAGTGTTGGCCCCGCCCTACTACAGCATCCAGGGGAAAACTGCTTATTGTCCCACATTTTCAAGAGTTTGCAGCAGGGGTGGGTTCTACTTACCTTTACTACCGGTTCGCATTGTACCCGCACGCACATGCTTGCTTCGCTCACTCGCGTGCATGCTCTTCTGTACATGTGCAGATCACCTATGATGACGGCCGGGTCAGTGGGCGGAGCCTCCCACTGGTTTTACTACCAGTTCTTGCGAACCGGTCCGAACCAGGGGCAATCCACCACAGGTTTGCAGGGGTATGAAACTAGACTGTGTTGCTTTTCTTTGGCAGAACAACCTGATTGAGATCACCCTGGACCTCTGCTGGGTTATTTGGCTCTTTGGGAAAATGTTAATAGCTGGATTATTTGGGAAGGCCTTTTCTTAAATTTAAATGTAAAGCCATTGTGTCCTTTCTTTTTCCTTCCCTTATTTTGATTGTTTGACTTTTATGGTTTTATCTTGGATATTTTATAACTGTTACTTTTATTATGAATGGGATTGTTTTTAACCTAACCACGGCTTTTAAAAATTTTGGTTAAATATTACCTGCATATCTATTTTCTCTGAAGCTGCATTCACAGAGCTAAAACTACATTTCCATTTTCAAGGACAATATAAAAGTGATAGAAGCTTGGTCACACTCCTACCCTCAATAATCAAAAGGGGGGATTGTCCCAGTATTAGAACTGTAGATTCTCTCTGCAATCACAATCCCTATTGTTATTTTCATACATTTTCTCCACCCATCCACCATACATACTTCATATTTCTACCTACCAACACCACATAGTATCTCTGTCAACATATTGCTCATGTGCTCAGCCACCACTCCTCCAAATTTTGTGTTTCCCCAAAAATAAGACCTTGTCTTATATTTTTTTGAACCCTGAAGTAAGCGCTTGGCCTTATTGCCATGTGTCAAACGTTAACCCAATTGAAAATCTATGGAGCCAACTAAAGAAACTTGTTAGTCAGAAGTGACCCAGCAATAAAACCCAGTTAATAGAATCAATCATTCAATTTAGGGTTCACATTATAACAGCTGCAGAACTAAAAGACTTGGTTCACTCCATGGGAAGACGTTGTAAAGCCATAATTCATGCTAAAGGTTACCCAACTAAGTATTAACTGACATGGTGATATATTTTGTATATTTCATTTTTTCTATGGTGATAATTTTTATATATCTCATTTTTTTCTACGTGTTTCAGTTTTCTTCTTTATATTGTAACTGCTATCCTAATAGCAAATCTTTCATAAGAGTTATTGCATTACATTCTTGATTAAATTATCTTTCCATTGATATATAATTTTATGGTACTACTCCAGAAAAAGTTATATATATATATATATATATATATATATATATATATATATATATATATATATAAAAGTTAAATTAGGAAAAAATTCAGATAAAATGGGTTTGGAATTTTAATGGATTAAAAAGGTAAAAAACTAAAATAGATTAGAAGAGTAACCTACTAATTCAAATAGTATGTACTTTAATCTTCTTGTCCGTAGACCCAAATTTATTATCAGTTGTATTCTATAAAATCATGGCTTCTCCAAAGAGCTATAAGAATGTGAAAGTGCAGAGTGCAATCCATTATAACATCTAGCACATAAACAGGAATTCAGCAAAAGTCAACACAGCTCAAATGTAAAAATAAAACTCACAGCACACTTCTGAGCATAGTATGAGCCTAGATTTTTCCCAGCTTCCCATTTAGTAAAATAGATTTTCATCAGATGCCATCAATTAAGTGTTATGTATGTCATCCCTTCTCACATTTTGAAGATAATACTTACACTACTATATGTATATTTACCAGTGCATCTATTCATTTAATGCTTCACTAATTACAAAATGAGTGCTTTGTGAATTTGAAAAAAAAATCTACACTTTGATGCTTAATTTAAAAAAATCCTTGACCCAAGATTTTCTGATCACGGTTCTCCACAATCTCTTTCTGATACAAATTCTAGAAGATTAAATGCAAGTATGTATTCAGATTAGCTCCAAATTATGTCCTAGCTTGATTAGATGTGAACAAGAAAAAAAGGAAAGAAAGTCTTATCGGCAACCATTGCACTGAAGAAGCAATTTCAAAGGAAAAGGAAAGAGTAAACAGTCCCATATAATGGAATGCATCTATGGATTATATAATTTGGATGGATTATTCAACTTGCTTTTCAATAAAGAGAACTTGTCAGGTGCAAAGAATCAAGACCATCCATTAGATTGCAACATAGGAGATTTCTTCAAGCCTGTACACAAAAATCTAGTCTACTAATGGTGAGTACTAAATTGGTCAAAGGAATTCAGGGGGGGCTGCACTTGGATTATTTGTGGCAACACAGAGACTCTAAACTGATGAGGCATTTAACTCTGCCCCCAGCTCTGCCTGCTATTCCCCTACAGAACTGCAGAGAAAGGCTATATCCTGTAAAACATATTGTAACATACGGGCTACTGTTTAACCAAATATTCCTGGATATTCAGTTTTCAGTACAGTTCCACATCTGAACTGAAAGGGAAAATGGTCCCAAAAATACATAAATGGAATAACATCATGTGGTATATATAACATTCATGGACAATATGGGCAGACTTCCAGAATACAGTCTGTAGAATAGGTTCCTCTGTAATGTCTCCTGATTGGTGCAAAAAGAACAAAGGGCGTGGCTAGCATTCATACAAGTACAGGCCACAAGCCATTGGAAGATATGGTTCAGGAGTCAGGTGCAGTGATGGGTTGACCCTGGTTCAGACCGGTTCGCAAGAATCGGTAGTAAAACCGGCAGGAGGCTCCACCCACCGACCCCGACGTCATCAGGAAGCTTCTGTGCATGCGTGACCCCGTTGCGAACCGGTAGTAAAATAAGTAGAACCCACCCCTAGTCAGGTGGTTAAGGAGAGCTAATTTTTTTTATTTGAAAAAAATATTTTTTTGTTCATGATAGAGAGGTTTTATGCCATGGACACTTTTGATATAAAACACTGCTTTAGTGACAGGTTCTTTATTTCATGTGGCAAACATTGGTTTAGAACTGTGATTTCACACCAGACTGTACAACTTGCAAGGGCTTTTGATGTTTTATACCAATTACCGGTTTAGCTGCAGAGATTTACACTTTCAAACAGTGAAGTTTTAATTCACAGCGGCTTTGATTTCACACAGCAAAAAAATCAGTTCAGATGTGGCAGAGACTTTCAACTGCAAACTCAGCTCCAGCTTGAATGATAATTTCTGAAGGAAATGGCCCAGAGAACTAAACAAGATTTAATAATCCCTTCATAATTTCATTCTGGAAGAAGACCATATAAAAATAATAATAAACAAACCATCATATGAATATATAAACCACCTGCTCTGCAGAGGGTCTTCTTTTTCAAAACTTGGACTAAGGGAGATTCAGTAACGTGTAGCTTGACCTTTAGCAGACGGATCAATGAAGAGGGCTGTTGTTTTTCAAGGATAAAAAGGCAATCTTCTAAATTATAGAGGTAGGAGTTAAACCGAAAGCATTTTCCATCTGGAAGAGGCGAGCCCTTATTCTTAGAACTGAATCTGTTTCCTCACTCAGTTTGAAAACAAAGTCCTCATTTGCAACTCAACTGTACAGAGAGGCTGAGAAGCAAGCAGGAAAATCTGGGTTTGACCCACAGCCAAAACGGCACACGCAAACAGTTTAGGGCAGCAGCTGATGTTTTGTTCCACTCCACTGCCAGTGTGAACACAAGCAGCAGCCTCAGAGAAGCTGCTTTTTTATTTTTTTATTTTTTTTCATTCTCTTTCTTTTCCGACTGAATCTCTGGTATCTTTCCAACTGGGTTTTTCCACACCTTTTGTGTCTGGGACTCAAATAAACAAAGGGTGAATGAAGAGCACTGATTCTTTTTTTTCCTGAGGAAGAATAACGTTTAAGCCTCATCTATTAGGGGAATTCTACTCATGTCTTCTGATCATGTTTTCTAATACCATAGGACTCCAAGTGTTTGTTCCTTGTATATCTCTGATTCTGTGCTTTCGAGATGTATTTTTTTTGTTTTTTCTATCTTGTTCTTTTTTATTTCTCTTATCTTCTCCATCAGAAACACGCTTCCATGGGTTGTCTTCAGCTTCCTTTAAGAGGCTCATGTTGCCAGCAAAATGCACAAAACTAGGAACAATTTTGGATTAAAACTCAGTCCACATTCTAGCGTTGTAATTTATTTTCGGGATTGATCATTAAATGCAATAGCTTTCCCCAAATTCATTCCATTCAGGAGGTCGTCCCCAAAGTTAGCAAGATTAATTATCATCCATTCACTTGCTTTTACTCAGTATAATGAGTTTGGCGAACAAAACCCATAACCAAAAGTATTTGCTTAAAGATTAACTTGCCTATTGTTGGAGATACTTTCGTGAAGTAACCAGGGTATCTTACTCTTTCACTTTTAATGACTTCTATGTCATTAGAAGAAGAACGATACTTAAATATGCCAATCTTATTGTCAGGGAATCAATTCCTCTCTTTCAAAGAATCAGTTCAAAAGTATTTCTTCTAAAGCAGTCCTCAAGGAGTAGCTATCATATAAAGACTGGCCCCAGAGAAATCCACATTTGATTTCATCTACATGCTGGGTGATTTTGTGATAGACAGATTTTTTGCACCCAAACTATCTTAAAGGGCAGTTATTGGTTGAATCCCAGCATGCACTGGTTCTGTTGTTGACTTCTTCAATTCAGTCTTGTTTCTCCATGCTGTTATCACTCATCTCAAGATCTTCAGAGAACTGATCCCAGCAGTGGTGAATCCGGTATATAAACCTCTCTTGAGTCAAAGGGTGAACATTTTTCATCTAAACTTTCCATATTCACCTCCTAAACCTCAGTTGTTGGAACGTCAGCATTAAAGAGGAAATATAGTACACCGTGCCTAAAGCAGTGGCAGGAAATCAATCTTACCAGTGATATGACTTTTAAGGGGATAATTATTGTCTATAAAAATATTCCATATGTCTGCAGGCAACCTGTCCATCTATCTTTTGTTGACCGTCATTCCCAGAGTGAACATGAAAGAGGTAGCCCTGAAAAGTTTAAACACAGGGGAAACTATTATGCTCAATCTTAAGAGTTCTTGTCATAAACAAAGGAATGCATCAATTTCACCTTTCATTCATATTTGTTTCTTGATTCCATCTCATTTATTTTTAAAAGGGGGGCTGATGCTGTATGGCAGAGTCCCCAACCTTTCCAGCTTGGTGGCTGCCCCAGAGGGGGATGTGTGAGTGGCAGGTGTATATGAGCAGCTCCATTTGTGCATGCACGCTCTCCACTCGAGTGAATGGGGCTTTGCACACAAGCAGAGGGTGCTTGCACTCACGCGTGAAGCTCCATTCACAAGAGCAGAGGGCGCTTGTGCTCGCGTGCGAAGCTCCACTTGTGCAAGTGGAGAGTGCTCGCATGCAAAGTTCCATTCGTGCAAATGGAGTTACACACGAGTGCAAGTGCCCTCCATTCATGCAAATGGAGGTTTGTGTTCGTGGCATGCTTGTCCACTGCTTGCACGAGTGGAGCTTCACACCCGCATGCTTGTCCATTTCTCTTGCAGTCTGGTTTTGAACAGGCCACGGCCCAAAAAGCAGGGGTTTGAGGACCCCTGCTATATGGGAATTTCTAACATCAGTTTTAACTCATACACACATCCCATGCAAACCTCAGCAGCATTTTCAGAATGTCCTGCAAATGTATTTAGCTTTAACATCTACCCAACAATAGACAGTATTCTTTTTGTGAGCTGACCAGTCTTTCTGCCCAATAGGAAATACAACAATTCAATCAGTAGCCCAAGCCAATTTGCTTCATCATGTTTTATTTCAGCACTGAAGAAAAACAACCAAGTATTTGGTGAAATACTGACAAGGCACCAGAGTATGTTAAGAGTTCCTCCTGAGGGAAATGGTCAGTTTGATATAATGGGTAGGATTGGAAACTAGAGAACTGAGAGTTCTACTCCATCCTAAAGGCAATTATCTGGCTGGGGGTGAGAATATTGGGAGCAACATGGAGAAGATGTCGGGAAACTCATGTCAGTGTACAATTGAACCAGAACAAGTGTCGGATATAACACTACCTGGGAGCAAAATGTGGTTTTTCTTGACACTTTTGCCACATTCTGTGAAGCTTGATAATCTTTTGAGTGTTCTCTGGTGTTCTCTGAGCTTGGTTGCTAGCACTGCTGATGTTACCTAATTTAAGTAATGAAACACTAGCAAGAAAACAACCAAGCTCAGAGAGCATCAGAGACCCCTCATTTCAACCCTGAGCTACAAATATTCTCCTTTGTTGATAATCTTTGAAAGCCAGTTTGGTGTAGTGATTAAAACACCAAGCTAGAAACCAATGTCTTGTCCTAGGCACAAAGCCATCTGATTGACCTTGGGCCAAAGCCTCTTTTCCAGCCCTAGAAAAGAGGCAAGAGCAATTGCCACTGCCAGATAATGTTGATAACATGTCAGAACAAGGAACAATGCCCTGTTACAAATTCTTTTTTAATGTGTATCCAATTAGACTGATCCCGACTTAAGAGAGGTACAAAATCACTGAACCCTGGACCAGGTGGTTTCCTTTATATTTGCCTATATGGGATGGAGAAACTTTCTATTTTGTAAATCAAAGGTATTTATAAAAGGAAGGTATAAAACTCACAGATATATATGGGAATGCTTCCTACTGCTTCTATACTATACTCTATTACCATTGACCTATGTGATTACAATTATATAGCAATGTGTTCTTCTTACAGAGCCTGTTCTTTCTTATTTTCTCTCTCTGGGACTTCTACTTTTTCTCCTCTTTTAATGGCCAGCATGTAGAGCTCATGTTTTGCCTTGCTGGACTTCTATAATTTTGTTTTTTTAAAAAAATTGTTTTTATTATTAAACTTCTATGCCTCCCATCTAGCCAAGATTTGGGTTTCTTTTCTTTTTCTTTTTCTCTCTCTAGCTAAGAATAACAAAAGCATATCTTTCCTCCCATACCTGGGCCAAGGTTATTGTATTACTGGCAACTCTGCCCTGCTGACAGTGAAGGAAAGGCTCAAATGGAAGGGAAGGAAGGAAGAAGCAGAGGTACTTGCAATTTTCCCAAGCATCCTGCTTTCCACCTCCTCCACTATCACAAACCCCACCCCACAACCATTATGCAGTGAGACGATGGGGCTGAGGAGTGAGGGAACAAATTCTGAAGAACTTAAACCATTGTAGGCTGGAACATGAGAAATATCCAGCACTATTCCTAGTTAGAATCAATAACTACAGTATATGGCTAGGAAAGACAGCAAGAATTATCCACTGGGGCAGTGGTGGGATTCAAGTAATTTAACAACCAGTTCTTTGCCCTAATGATTTCTTCCAACAACCAGTTTGCCAAACTTCTCAGAAAGTTAACAATCAGTTCTCCCAAAGTGGTGTGAACTGGCTGAATCCCATCACTGCACTGGGGGGGGAAAGGGAATTACTGATAGGAGTTTGTTCACCCTAATCTCATAATTCCATATATTTATACAAACATCCTTTTTATGAATATAGTGTTTGATATGAGGTTTGGGCTTGATGTGAAGTGATAGAGTGTAGTCCTGTCACTTTTAGAGTGATGGGGATTCATTGCTGTGGGAGGCAGTTTCCAAGGGGTGCTTTGTATGAACCTTTAGAGAAGTCAAGCCCCTTTTGAAACTTTGTACAGCCTATGATTCATTGCTATTGTCTCTTTGTCCTACAAGATAACTCTCTTTTTTCTTGAGGTTCTCCACAGTCAATGTTTAACTAAAGATTGTTTCTTTTATTGTAAATTAACCAGACAATTATCTTCCCATCCTTCCAATGAATGTTTGCTAATACCAGTTCTGCCATTACCTAAAATGAGGAGTCTTCTTAAGGGAGCAGATATCAGGTGTTATAAAGATTAAAAAAATACCTTTGAATCAAGCTTAACTTCTGGTATTATAAAAAGTCAGAGTATCCCTATTTATTTTTTGTTTTTCTCTTTCAATGAAGGAGAGGAACTTTGAGGATTTTCTGACCTCCAGTGTCAAAAGAATTAGCTAACCTGGCCAGCCACAAACAACAATCTTTATTTACTTATTGCTTGCCTGCCTGCCTTTATTTGCTATTTTTCCTCTAGAAGTGGCATTTAGGGCAACCAACAATAAGGGTTAAAAAACTTAATTGCAAAATCTTTCTGAAACCTCCTTCAGGAGAAGAGATTGGATGCTTGGTTGTTCTGGGAAATTTCCTTCCTTAAAACTCTATGATACTCCAAATGGATTTCCTCACACTGTGGAGATTTGATCCACCTGATGTCAAACTTTAAAAATACTGCTGTGAAACAAAGTAGTCCCTGTCCCTGCACAACAGACCATTAGGCAAATAATATGTTTACACACTGGGGAAAAACATTTGTCCTTTAATTCTTGTTTTTCTTTACTCCCTTTGGTTTAAACTCAGAGATTAGCTACTCCTACAAAACTCTTTTCCCACTTCTTCAGCTGAGTGACCACACTCTAAACATATCATAGCACACCATAAACTGTTTAAATTAATCTTCTTAGGGGAAAAAAAAAGGTTACACCTTCTGTGCTATTTTAACCACACACCCTTCTCACACTGGGAAGTTCAAATATGGAAGTATCAGACTCGCTCTGTGACAAATTACTTTGTTTTAAATGAAAAATGGGTACATAGCACTGATATATACCCATGTGGAGTTACGGGATTTTTACAGATTCATAGATGGGTCTCACTTAAACATTAATGGTAACGATTTCCAGTTGGGCTACTATTTATAGTTATGGCAAATGCTTGAAAATCATCACTGATTTATACAACCCACAATATTTCAATTTTGGTAAAATCCATTAATACTAAGCCAATGTTTTAAATTCCAAGATTAATTGGAAAAAGATAAATATTCCTTTGGCTCAACCTTGGCTCCTGGGTATTATCCATTCCATTTGAGGTATTCATGTGTTTTCTTGGCCACAGTCTGAATAGTTTCCTATCTGTTAATCAGAATATAATAATATAATGTAGTGTACTATACTGCACTGCACTGCACTGCACTGCACTGCACTGCACTGCACTGCACTGCAATGCAATGCAATGCAATGCAATGCAATGCAATGCAATGCAATGCAATGCAATAATATAGAATAATAATATAGAATTAATTCCAACCTCACCATTTAGCCAATAATCAGAGCTAAATTCTGTAAATGTGATGACATACCTCCTTTTCAGAGAAACACAAGGTTGCAAAACTTCTAGAGCAGTGATGGCTAACCTTTTTGCCATCGCGTGCCAAAAGCGTGGGGAGCATGGGGGGGGGGGTTTGCATGCGCACGTGCCTACACCCATAATTCAATGACACCCTGTATCCCCGCGCATGCGCATGCAACCCCCTGCGCTACCCCTGCTTTTGGCACATGATGGAGAAAAGGTTAACGGTGGGCCCAATAGGCCCGGTAGGCCAATTATTTGCCCTCCTCAGATTCCAGAGGCTTTCTTGGAGCCTGGGGAGGGTGAAAACAGCCTTCCTCACTCCTCCAGAGGCCCTCCAGAACCCGGAAATGGCCCATTTCCTGACTTCCAGTGGGCCTGTAAGGCCCAAAAATCAGCTGGCTGGTGCGCACATGCGCGCTAGAGCTGAGCTAGGGCAATACTCACGTGCCCACAGATATCGCCCACTGTACCATAGGTTCGCCATCACGGTTCTAGAGTGCCTGTGGAGATTCTCAGCCATTCAGGTCATGGTTGTCCCAAAGGTGCTTTTTCAAGAGGCAATTGGACTTTCTGGTTTTTCTTTGAGGACATATCGCTTCTCATTCAAGAAGCTTCTTCAGCTCTGATTGGATGGTGGGGAATGGAAGGATTTATACTATTTGCAGGTCATTTGCATTCTTTTAGAGAGTCATTGAGGCCACCTGGAAGCTTATCTGTGTCCTCAGGGTCACCTGAGTAGTGCAAATGGGTGTGGAGCCTTCTTGGAACTGTTGAAAGGACTGGAGATAGATATGTCATATCCCTCCCCCTCCTCCTCTGTTGAGAGAGGGCTGTTCAGTTTTGACATAGATGGCCGCTTTGACCCCTCTTTCAACCAGTGGTTTGACTTTGCTGCAAAGGTGGGTTTCAGCACGTTCTGACCAGTTCTGGAGAACTGGTAGTGGAAATTTTGGGTAGTTCGGAGAACTGGTAAATACCCCCTCTGAGGAAGTGGGGATTTTGCAGTAACCTTCCCCTGGAGTGGGTAGGGAATGGAGATTTTACAATATCCTTCCCCTGGAGTGGGGTGGGAATGGAGATTTTACAGTGTCCTTCCTCTGCCATGCCCACCAAGCGATGCCATGCCCACCAAGCCAAAGAACGGGTAGTAAAAAAATTTGAAACCCACCACTGCTTTGCTATCTTCAAAAGAGTGGCCTTTGTTTTTTAAATGCAGATGGACTGCTGAACCTAGTCCTGATGGATTTGTTCTCCTATGTTGTGCCACGTGTTTATGAAGTGGTTGTTTTGTTTCCCCAATATACAAATCTGCATATGGCTCACTGCATTGTTCTGCATATATCACATTGCTCAGTTTGTGCCTGGGTATTTTATCCTTGGGGTGGACAAGCTTCTGCCTTAGTTGTGTCAAAAGGTACTCATCTAATGAAGTTTAATATTTAAACTGGGCCTTGAACCTGGATCTCCTCAGCCCCAGCTCAATATTTTAATCATGTCCTACGCTGATAAAAACATTAATATTATTGGAATATGAGACTGCAGCGGCTCACGTTGTAAGACGCTGGGCCTGTGCACCTCTGCAGTCAACAGCTCGGCAGCTCAATTCCCATGAGTGAATAAACCACAGAGCAGGGGTGAAATCCAGCAGGTTCTGACAGGTTCTGGAGAACCGGTAGCGGAAATTTTGAGTAGTTCGGAGAACTGGCAAATACCACCTCTGGCTGGCCCCAGAGTGGGATGGAAATGGAGATTTTGCAATATCCTTCCCCTGGAGTGGGGTGGAAATGGAGATTTTGCAATATCCTTCCCCTGGAGTGGGGTGGAAATGGAGATTTTGCAATATCCTTCCCCTGGATTGGGGTGGGAATGGAAATTTTGCAGTATCCTTCCCCTGACATGCCCACCAAGTCACGCCCACCAAGTCACACCCACAGAACCGGTAGTAAAAAAAAAATCACCACTGTTGCGGAGGGACAAGAAAGGAGCCTCCCCTGATTGCCTACCAGCATTTGGGTGTTCCATGGGTAAAGATAACAATACCCGAAAAAATTCCTTTCACAGAGGCAGCCATCCACCTCGGTGATCCCTGGCTAACACGTGCCATACGCTAAATAAATAAAATTATTGGAATAAATAACTACCGGATCAGTGTTCCATGGTTTGCCTCTAGTCTTAAGAATGGCATTTTAACCACACAGTTTAGCATAATGAAACAGAACAGAAAATTCCTACTTGGATATTGCTATTGCACAGCCTAAAATTTATTTATTTACTTATTCATTAATGTTTTTTATGCCACTCATCTCCCTTGTTAGGTGACTCTGAGCGGCTTTCCTAGTTACTTATTATTCTACAATATTTATAATAAGGTTAGCTGCAAAATACAAAATACATGTGGTATTCAAAGGCTATGGCTTGGCCAATGAATATATTGGCTGACGTGCACTGTTGACCTTGTAATGGCAGACAATCATGCCAAATCATATCCCTGAAGTGTGTTTGTGTAGATTCTGCTACTGAGACCTGCATGTAATAGGTGGTCCAAAGCTGGAACGCAAATGGAAAAAGCAGATGTGGGAACATAGTTACCTGCACCAGGCAGAATGCATGACAGCAGGGGCCTGGGAAAGAAGCTGTGTAACAACTGTGTTAAGATGTTTTAATAAAGAAGTCACCTATAATAAATAAATCCATATGTTTTGTAATCCATAGCTTCATTCCTTCTTGGGCATCTGGACGTTTGGGGGATTTGGAGTCCTAGTATCAATGAAAAAGCTTATGATTTAAAGAGAAATGAGGTAAAAAGACCCCTTTGAAATTAAAACCCTAAGGAAGAACGTATTGGTTCCTCTCTTTTTTAAAAGAGAGAAACATTTCTTCTCAGGAAGAAGGAAGTTGAAATCACCAACCAGAAGGCAATTAACAGGAAACAAATGGATTTCCATATGTACAAAGAGTCTAGATTGGCCTTCCCCAATTTGTAACCATCCAGATTTATGGATACTAGAACTCCCATAACTATCAACGGGGGCTGTGGCAGGAAATTGTGGGACTTGTAGTCTGGAGGACTGCTTATCTAAATGATTCTGCTCAGTGCCATGTTTTCTTCAAGAAGTTCAAGGTTAGACACATAATTCATCCCTAGGATGATCCCCCCCCCCCAATATAGTACATAGGGCTAAAAAGAATAAGTCTGGGCCAAGTACTTAAGAAACTATAAATGTGAAATATTGTTTTCTTTATCTGGGTCTTAGATTCCATTAGTGTGCTTCACTGTCTTAAAGAAGCACATCTGTATGAAGTTTCTGTGCTAGTTTGAAACCAGTTCTGGAATTCTGATTTCCATGATATGAGCTTAGTTAATTAACCTCAATTCATTTATAAGGTATTTGAAAGAACAGTAAAAGCAATCTTATCATGCATGCCTATGTTACTTATGTATGCTTCACATCCCCTACATTATTTGCAGGAATTTCTGCCTCACTTTCCAACCCTGTCTGTGGCATGTCTTCTGTGGGTTTTTTGTTTATTCAATCTCTAATCTTAGACCAAATAATACAAAGATAAAAGGGGGGAAAGTGTCATGTTATAAAACCCAAACAAAAAGAAACCAAAATTCTTATCCATGAACAAAATACGTTGCTGGTCAGAATTTGACTTCGGGTTATGAAATCTGACTACTGGCAAAGATGTAGCAATAATTGAATATAGAAAGTATCTGTGCATTAAGTGTATTAATAGGTGTAGTATATCTATTTCTAATCTATATATTACTAAAAACTCTTCTTTTTCTAATCTTTAATTGGGCAAAATATGGATTATATGGCAAAAGGTTTTCAACCAAGCTACCTCAAATGGGATAACTTATAGAATGTGTCCAAGTTCTGTGGCCAATGAATCCCCATAGAATGAAAATTGGAAATTTTGTGGTTGCTTCAGTGTGATTGGCTGCTACTGTGGTCATGTGATTTTCATTTTCAATGGTCTATGACAGTTTCCCAGCCAGTCTTGCAATCCTTTGTTCCCTCCCCCATCCAGCAGCAGCCCTTTTCCTGCCTGCTGGGAAGGGAAGGGAAGGGAAGGGAAGGGAAGGGAAGGGAAAGGAAAGGAAAGGAAAGGAAGGAAAGGAAAGGAAAGGAAAGGAAAGGAAAGGAAAGGAAGTCTTGAATTTTCCTTCCAAAACTGTAGTAGGCAAGGTGACCACATCAAGATAGAATGAAGTAAATAATCTAAATGTAGATATTGATATATGTTTCAATAAGCTCACTTTCCACAAAGAAATAGGGCTGCTTAAAAAGAAGTGCTGGAATAGGAAAATAGAATTAGTTTGCCATTCTGTGTCCAATGTTTGAGGTTGCCTGATCATAGGTTACTATAAAATGGTCTTTTTATTTGCCCATATATTTAAAAAGATTGACTTTAAATTATTTTTTTAAATATTTGTTTGTTTATGCTTGGACATCCCACAATTTCCCTTTGAACACTGCCCATTTTTTTCAAGGTTCCATCAAACTTTTCAGCAGAGCCCATACAAAAATAAATGCACTGTACCATTCAGCTTTCTGAAACAACTATCTACTCTATGCTGAAAAGAAGGTATTGAAAATTCAAATACAAACCAGATTTCCTATGAATATATGCAATTTTCCTCTCTTCAACTTTGTAAAAAATAAATAAATTGGTGGGCGTGGCTTGGTGGGCGTGGCAGGGGAAGGATGCTGCAAAATTTCCATTCCCATCCCACTCCAGGGGAAGGTTATTGCAAAATCTCCATTTCCACCCCACTCTGGGGCCAGCCAGAGGTGGTAATTGCCAGTTCTCCGAACTACTCAAAATTTCCACTACCAGTTCTCCGGAACCTGTCAGAACCTGCTGGATTTCACTCCTGACCCTGGGGTATATGTACTCCCTCTTCTTAGCTTCATGACACATGGAAATGCTTGCCTGTTGCAAGGAATTATGTCATTTACTTATTATCATAAAGTTTCAGAAATAATCATTTTTTCTTGAAATCATTATTATTAAGCCATAGCAGATAATTCTGAGAGTTAAATTTAATGTGACTAAATGGCTCTTAAAGGAATGAAACTGAAGTCCCGAAAGTAAGAAGTGATGATTAAAAAGAAAATACATTATCATTGTAAAATATTTGTATTCAGTAGAGGATTCCACTTACCTTCGCTACCGGTTCGGAACCAGGAGTGCGCATGTGCGTGCTTCGCTCATGCGTGGCACTTCTGTGCATGCGCAGAGCCGTTATGTCATCTGGGTGGGTGGGCAGATCCTCCCGCTGCCGCCACTACCGGTTCTCCCAAACTGTGGCAAACCGGGTAGAAACCCACCACTGCTTGTATTAAAGCTAGAGGAGAATCTAATTATAATTGCAGGAGAGAATCACATTTCTTTGATACAATCAGATTTTGGTTAAGAGTTATTTTGAGACAGGCATAAGCTTCCAAACCTATGCGAAAGAGAACCATTACTACCAGTAGTGCTACTAGAGAGTCAGTTTGATTTAGTGGTTAAGGCACCAGGCTAGAAACCAGGAGACTATGAGTACTTCTAGTCTTACCTTAGACATGAAAAGTGGCTGTCTGACTTTGGGCCAGTTACATACTGTCAACCCTATGCATTTCACAGAGTTGTTGTGGGGAAAATGGAAGAAAGGAATATGAAATATGTTTGCCACTTTGAGCTACTTGTAAAAATAGTAATGGTGAGATAAAAATTATTATAAATAAATAAATAAAAATTGTGCCATGCAACAATGGGAGAAGTGAGCAATCTGCATTTTAATTTAGTTTTACCTTCTCAAAATAGCGAGTGTTGATTCTGATATATAATTTTCAACAGATGCTCTTCTCAAAATTACAGTTGAACTCTTCCCTATTTAAAGTCAGATTCTCCTTGGCTCTCAATTTTCATCATTGGCACATGCATAAAGAGTAAAGGACAGTTCCTTATTATGGAATCAAAGTTTTTAATTAACTTCAGGGTGGGAAGTAAGGGAAAAGAACAATTATCATTTACAGACACCTCCAATTAATCACAGGTATAATCAAATAATCAGGGGTTCACAGATTGTTAAGCAAAAATAAATTGTACAGAAGGATAACCCTGTCTCCAAAGGACTTAAGAAAGGAAACAGAAATGACTATCAAAGAGAAGACTAATGTTTCCTCCAGCTCTACCAAAGTAGGCAACATTTTGGTGCTTAGGGGCAGAATAATAATGCCAAGTGTGAGGAGCCATATAATGCTATTGAATAAGGCTGACATTTTCCTCAAATCCCTGGTTTCTGAGGAGATTATTCATTTTTCATTATACATGTTAAGGTGTGTGTTTCTATTTATTTATGTTCTCATATTGCCATGATAGAAATTCACAAATTCACAAAATCTGTTTTTGCCAATTACAATCAAAAGGAATTCCAGGTGGTAGGAAAAAATCTTAGGTATGGTCACATGAATCTTTAGAGTCACAGATTACCTGCCCAATATACTATTATTGTACAGTTTATTCATGTATTTCTAGAACACAGATGCAAATGTGCATCCTTTCCTACCACACTTATTTCATTTTTAATTCCTAGTTTTTATGCTTCTTCAAAGTGTAAGTCTCCCAGAATCATTGCTGAAAATTGGGTGACCATAAAAATGTAAACTAAATAAATGTCTCGTATCATCATAATTAAATGTGACCTGCAGCACTACGAGCAACTACTCTGAAGTTTTCTTTATTTGATCTCTAATTATTTGTAATTGATCCCTGGCCTTTTCTGTTAAAGTGTTCTGTATGCAGACATTTTAAAGCATCTGATCATATTAACCCTATTTATCAAATATATGTACAAATATAGGGCATTGTTGCCAAATAAAGCTTTTGCTACCTGAATCTACAACTTGAAAAGATTTAAAAATTTATTGTTTATGTCAGAAGTGGGGAACTATGTTTCCTTTATGACTGGTGGACTTCAACTTCCATGGCTGGCTCAGAATTCTGGGAGTTGAAGTCCACAAGTCATAAAAGGGCCATCGTTCCCCCACCCCGGTTTATGTGGAAGACATGCAGCTTAGCAGAAATAGAAAAAGTAACTGCATGAAAAACAGATCATCACAGTACGCTGGTCCTTTATTCCGAATTACAGTTGTTACATTTATTCTTCTTTTCATAATTATTGGACCACGCCAGTGGTGGGTTCCTCCTGGTTCGGCCCAGTTCGGCCGAGCCGGTAGCGGTGACAATATGACGTCACCGAACCAGTTCTCTTTGTTCGGGAGCTGGGCCCTCCTGCTTCCCCCCCCCCCCATTCTTACCTTTTATTTGGCCCTGCCCTCAATCTATTCGCTGCCTCCCGAGTCCCAGCTGATCATCTAGAAGGAAAAAAAAATGTTTCAACTCTTGCCGCAGGGCTTCAAAGGGCCACCCTACAGCTGATCAGTGTTAAAAAGCAGTGTGGTGGTAGACCAGGGCGCTCGAAAAACAAATGGGTAGACTGGTGCCTCCAAAAACAAATGAGTAGACCAGTGCCTCCAAAAAAAATGGGTAGACTGGTACAGCTCTGCAAGCAGTTAAAAGCCTGGTAGACCAGTACCTCTGCTAAATCCTAAAGAATTGTCACATGACCATCAAGCCACACCCACAAAATAAGCCATGCCCACAGAACCAGTAGTAAAAAAATTTAGAACCCACCCCTGGACCACGCATAGTTGTGGATTATCCTATGAAAGCATGGCAGACTGGATGGATCACTCCTTGAGTAGTGGAACAAGAAAGAAATGAAAGAGGTGGTTGCATTAAAATATATCAAAGAGAAATTCTCATCATGGTTGATACTAAAAATGAAGCTTCATGTCAATAATTTCAGCGTAGCATATGTGAGTTGAAAAGAAAATCCTATTCTCTTCTGATCCATCTGTTTCATGCCAAAAGATTATCTCTCAACAGATTATCTCTTCTGTTTATCCCACTAATATGCTTAGAGTTGGATTAGTCAATCGTCGCTCTTCTGGCATCTTTGAACATTCAGATTTTTTTTTTATTCCTGCCCTTACATCAACCAATACAATGTGAAATGGAGTATATCACAAGATTAACTGGAAAATACTTCATTTATAAAATATTGCATCTCATTCCCAAAAGACATTTAGCACCATCCCTACTCACACATATTACATGATTTCACTGAGCAACTGGAGAAACCCTGTTTTCTTTTCTGGATTTTTTTTTTATTACTAAACATGAAATTGAATGTTAAATAACAGGCTTATGTTCATACAATGGACAGTCCTTTCCCTCTCCTTTCTATCCGACTGTACATCTTTACGATTCTGTTCTGGAAGGGGTGGGTGCACTCCAAACAACAAAATTTAAAGATGCCTGAAGAGCAGAAATTGTTTTCCTTCTGGTTCTGCTAATGGATGCAATTGTCTCGGGAGAATTCCATGATTGGATTTTGTCCTAAATGCCAATCTGGCATCTGTAGTCTATTATAGTGGTCATCTGCTAGATGTTAATGTAAATCTGATCCGATTAGCTGTATTGACAAGGTATTTGCCAACCCATATAAATGAGGATGTAAGAAAGGAAGCATTACTACAAAGCAGTTGTGAGATTCTTCTTCTTCTTCTTCTTCTTCTTCTTCTTCTTCTTCTTCTTCTTCCTCCTCCTCCTCCTCCTCCTCCTCCTCTTCCTCTTCCTCCGATATGCACCCATTTCCAACAATGTTCCATTTGCTCAGTCAGTATAAATTATACTCCTAGCAATTATGTAATATTGCGATAAAAATAAAGATAGCATTAGCCCAATTGATAGACCTTAGTAATTTTGATCACTGTCTTTCAAAATAATTCTCTTTAATAAGATTTCTATACTATTTTAATATTTTGCAAAGACAGAGAACTAAAAACTAATGAACTACAATATAGCATTGTCTCTTTATATCTTTAATATGATATAATGAGTCTAAAACTAGTTACATCAGTGGTAGTCAACCTGGTCCCTACCGCCCACTAGTGGGCGTTCCAGCTTTCATGGTAGGGGTAGGGCGGTAGGGGTTTTGTCCCTACTTTATAAATCACCATTACTGTGGAACCGGTGGGCGGTTAGAAAATTTTACTACTAACAGAGATACAAAAGTGGACAGTAGGTATAAAAAGGTTGACTACCCCTGAGTTACATGATTGTTGTCATAGGAACAGTTTTGAATAAGAATCATTAAGTGATTTCTCTACCCTCAAAAGGCAACACTTATTTCTCCATTGTTCAATTTGAAGTTCGCATGCAGTCCCGCTGTGAACCGGTAGTAAAAGTAAGTGGGACCCACCCCTGGGTATAGGGTCTCCTGCTTGAGTAGGGGGTTGGACTAGAAGTTCTCCAAGGTCCCTTCCAGCTCTATTCTGATTGATGGATTGAAAAGATTTCCAATTATATCCCTGATAGTCTTATATTGTTACCATTTGGCTCTTCATTTCTCTGAAATTTATAGCCAAACCCATTATTCAAATGTCAACGCTGTCTTGACGAGATACTAAAACTTGTAGCATTCCCATTTTGTTGCTGTGGCTAAAAAGTAGCTTTCCTGTAGGTCGATTTTCATGCTCCTGATTGCCTCCTTATCTTTCACAGTGCCACATTGTCAGACCTTTTTAACATATTGTTGCCTCCTGGCTCCAGGCAGGGAAATAGTTTTATAATATGAAGGTTATAAGTCAAACTGACCTCTCAAAGGCAATTTTAATCTCAGTCTTTCCTTTAGGCAGTACTCTCTCACAAGCTCCAGTTTGATTTAAGAAGTAAATGAAACCATATTTCCTTTTTCCCCTTTCCCTGTCTACTCCATCTCTTGTTGCTCTATTTCAGTCCTTCACCTAAAAGTTTTCATTAAACCACTGTTTGGCATTCCATATTGCTATGGGGTTGCTTCCTATACAACAGTTTTCCTATATACATACATTATAGATTCACAAAGTGTAAATTCTTTCTACATTCTGCATGTTTCTTTCCACATACAAGAAACAGTCACAGACATTTTAATGTTGCTAGTTCCTTGATAGCACTCAAAATACCAAAGAAATCAGCTTTCTTTCAGAAAATACATAGCAATGAAAATTAATTAGGAATATAGTTGGTCCTTTAAATTTATCAGATTCTGAGCACCCTGTGAGATTCACATTGATAATTTTAGATATGAGATTGTCTTATCTGGATAAACTGACTGCTGTTTGAAGATTGGTTTGCATGAATGAATTTAATTGATACAATTTTTAATATTGTGTATTCCACGAAGACAGATCTCAGGACTTGGTATTGGATTTTGTTTGTTTGTTTGTTTACATTTTCCCCTACTTTTTAAAACTTTTACTAAAAATCTTGGGGTGAAAGTATCAAGAAAGTAAGTATGGAGAGTGTTCAGTTTGCAGATGATATTATTTCTGCTCTCTGCATAACAACGGTCTCCCTTAACTACAGAAATTTTGGGCTCAATTGCAGTTGTAAATTGAGGACTACCTGCACTTTATTCTGTGTGAAATTTGTTGGAATCAATGTACGTTATTTTCAATTTAGGTTCATAAAAATCACAAAAATATACAACTGGATCAACAGAGTTAATATTACCAGCAAGGCCTGGCATAAAACTTTGTCAAACAAGAATGTTCTTGCCTTTATCAATGTACCACATACTAACAGTTAGATAAATCAATGGATCCTTAATCCATGCACTGTAAAAAAAAACAAAAAAAAAACATTATTATTTTTATCCCCTGCATATTCTAATCTTAGTACTGCTGTTATTATCACTATTATTAAGTTTATTTAAATAATCTACTATGAAGTCTTGGGAGTTACGATTTCAAAAAGTGTACTAAATATCAAAGGTAGCATTGATATCTCTACATATCAATGAATATAAATTTGACCAAACTTGCCAGTCTTTTAAAAGTCAAAGAATTATCAAACAAATTAGTTTGTAATCAGACTAATTACAAACTTCGCAATTTCATCAAGGAATCCCTGCTGAGTTAAAACAAAAATAAAAAACATAGACTAATATTTTCCTTGGCTATCAACCTATTTAACTTTTCATATTGTAATTTATGTCACATTCAGCAAGGCAGCTCAGTTAAGTGGAAAATATATACTGTATCAAAGGATCTCTTTTGGCAAGTGTCTTTTGTGAAAAACCTTGTGAATAATAAAAGCTCGAATATTTATAAATATTCTATATGCTAAGCGAAGTTGCAGACTTTGGAAGTTGATGAGAGCCCACTATTGAATTCTGAACTGAGAAATCAGTTATGGACAGGATATAGGAGATGGACACTTTAAGACGCTGAAGATTAGAGAGAAACAAAGAGTTAGAGCAGGTTAGCAGGAAGAGGTGAACATTCTAGGCAATACAATGAAAATCAGAAGGCTGAAGAAATAGTGTCACAGTGAGCTATTCTGAGCAGATCATTGTCCATGTACATCTGTACTGTACATCCAAAATGGCAGCAGGTCTTGGATTTTCCTGCTCTTCTACCTGACCGGATGGTGCTTCAGAGAGAACATTAATACGTACAGGGAAAATGCAGATCCACTGAGGATGCAAGAGTTTGTCAATGGAAAGAAAGACAGACAAAAGGAACAAGTTCTTGAAGAAAAAGATGTGGTGAAAGAAGACTGGAAAATCCCTCAACTCTTCCTTAAAAATAGGGCCGGGGGGAAGGATGTAAGGTGCTCTTAAGATCAGAAGAATATGAATTTGGAGATTTTTGGTAGTTTCATTATTAGGTGGTCCTGAATTAGTGAAATCTTAATGAATGATTGACGTCAGTCAAGATTTATAGATCCATATCAGGATAATAGCCAGGATTTGGGTTTTTTTTAAGTTGTTAACCTAATCTTGCGTAGCTTCTTCTCTGGTAATTTTGTACTACTAGAGCATACTAAACATTTGCTAGACCAGTTCTTGAATACAGCTCATCTGTCTGGAACCTGCACTCCATTTCGGACATAAATGCAATCAAGAGAGTCCAGAGATATTTTACAAGAAGAGTCCTCCATTCCTCTAACCGCAATAAAATACCTTATGCCACCGGACTTCAAATTTTGGACTTAGACAACTTAGAACTACGCCGACTTCAGTCTGACCTAAGCATAGTACATAAAATTATCTGCCACAATGTCCTTCCTGTCAATGACTACTTCAGCTTCAACCACAGCAATACACGAGCAAATAATAGATACAAACTCAAGGTAAACCGTTCCAAACTTGATTGCAGAAAATATGATTTCAGTAACAGAGTGGTCAATGCCTGGAATCCACTACCTGACTCTGTAGTTTCTTCCCCAAACCCCCAAAACTTTAACCTTAAACTGTCTACTGTTGACTTCACCCCATTATTAAGAGGTCTGTAAGGGGCATGCATAAGTGCACCAGCGTGCCTACCGTCCCTGTCCTAATATTCCTTTTTACTTACTCTTTTCATGTATTCAAATTATGTTTATACTTTTACCTGTTATCTTATATATTCTTGACAAATAAACTTATGATTATGATTATATTAAAGTATTGTCTATGAAGACTTTGAACCATAAAAACCACTTATGAACCATAGAGATTCATAAAAATAGTACTTATCTTAATAATTATTTGACTTTTATTTGATTAATCTTATAAAAATCATGGTCATGAAATATATGAACTATCAACAATGCAGATGTACTTTGCTTTTTATTATCTTGTTTTGTTTCTTGACCAAATAAAAATGCACTGAAAGCTCTTTCAAATAGATCTATTAAAGTACTATCCTTCCTTCCTTCCTTCCTTCCTTCCTTCCTTCCTTCCTTCCTTCCTTCCTTCCTTC